>JAJEJO010002152.1:130766-193554 GCA_020662805.1 Glaucomys volans
CAGGGTCTCTGGTCTAATTTCTAGGTCCTTGATCCATTTTGAGTTGAGTTTTGTACAGGGTGAGAGATATGGGTTTAGTTTCATTTTGCTGCATATGGATTTCCAGTTTTCCCAGCACCATTGTTGAACAGGTTGTCTTTTCTCCATTGTATGTTTTTGGCGCCTTTGTCTAGGATGAGAAAACTGTATTTATGTGTGTTTGTCTCTGTGTCCTCTATTCTGTACCTGTCTATTTTGGTGCCAATACCATGCTGTTTTTGTTACTATTGCTCTGTAGTATAGTTGAGGGTCTGGTATTGTGATGCCCCCTACTTCGCTCTTCTTGCTGAGAATTGCTTTAGCTATTCTGGGTCTCTTATTCCTCCAAATGAATTTCATGATTGCTTGCTCTATTTCTCTGAGGTCTGTCATTGGGATTTTAATTGGAATTACATTGAATTTGTATAGAGCTTTTGGTAGTATGGCCATTTTGACAATATTAATTCTGCCTATCCAAGAACATGAGAGATCTTTCCATTTTCTAAGATTTTCTTTGATTTCTTTCTTTAGTGTTCTGTAGTTCTCATCCTACAAGTCTTCCACCTCTTTTGTTAGATTGATTCCCAAGTACTTGATTTTTTTTGAGGCTATTGTGAATGGGGTAGTTTTCCTAATTTCTCTTTTAGAGGATTCATCACTTACAAATAGAAATGCATTAGATTTATGAGCATTAATTTTATATCCTGCTACTTTACTGAATTCATTTATGAGTTCCAGAAGTTTTCTGTGAAATTTTTCAGCTCCTTTAAATATAGAATCATGTCATCAGCAAATAGGGATAGTTTGAGCTCTTCTTTTCCTATTCGTATTCCTTTAATTTCTTTGGTCTGTCTAATTGCTCTGGCTAGAGTTTCAAGGATGATGTTGAACAGAAGTGGATAAAGAGGGCATTCCTGCCTTGCTCCAGTTTTCAGAGGGAATGTTTTCAATTTTTCTCCATTTAGAATGATGTTGGCTGTAGTCTTAGCATAGATAGCCTTTACAATGTTAAGGAATGTTTCTACTATCCCTATTTTTTCTGCTTTTTGAGCACGAAGGAGTGCTGTATTTTATCATGTTGGCCTAGGACCAGATTTCCTTAGCATGACCCCCAAAGCACAATAAATAAAAGCAGGAATCAATAATTGGGATAGATTTAAACTAAAAAGCTTTTTCCCAGCAAAGGAAACAATCAGTAATGTGAAAAGAGAGCCTACAGAGTGGGAGAAAATCTTTATCATACACACTTCAGATAGAGCACTCATTTCCAGAATCTACAAAGAACTAAAAAAAAAAAAAAAAAAAAAAAAACCACTTTACCCCAAGAATATAAATAACCTAATCAATAAATGGGCTAAATGAGCAGACACTTTACAGAAGAAGATCTACAAGCAATCAACAGATATATGAAAAAATGTTCAACATCCCTAGTACTAAGAGAAATGCAAATCAAAACCACCTTAAGATTTCATCTGACCCCAATTAGAATGTCTATTATCAAGAATACAAGCAACAACAGGTGTTGGCGAGGATGTGGGGAAAAAGGTACATGCATACATTGCTGGTGGAGTCGCAAATTAGTGCAGCTACTCTGGAAAGCAGTGTGGAGATTCCTTAGAAAACTTGGAATGGACCCACCATTTGACCCAGTTATCCCCCTCCTTGGCCTATACCCAAAGGACTTGAAACCAGCATACTATAGTGATGCAGCCACATCAATGTTCATAGCTGCTCAATTCACAATAGCTTGATTGTGGAACCAATCTAGATGCCCTTCAGTAGATGAATGGATAAAGAAACTGTGGTATATATACACAATGGACTATTACTCAGCCATAAAGAAGAATAAAATTATGGCATTTGCAGGCAAATGGATGAAGGTGGAAAATGTTATGCTAAGTGAGATTAACCAATCCCAAAAAACTAAAGGCTGAATGATCTCTCTGATGAGTAAATGATGATACATAATGTGGGGTGGGCAAACAGCAAGAATGGAGGAAGGATGGATTGCATAGAGGAAAAAGAGGGGTGGGATCAGGCTGGGGGATAAGAATAGTAACAGAATGAGACAAACATCATTACCCTAGGTACATGTATGATTATACAAATGGTGTGACTCTACTTGTATACAACCAGAGAAACAACAGCTGTACCCCATTTGTGTGCAATGAATCACAATAAATTAATAAAGAAAAAAAGAAATTTGGTCTTGTTTAGCTGATGCCATAATGCAGTTTCTAGGGAACTTGACATCACTGGGACATCCAGGTGGATCTCTTGTTTATGTCTTCTTATGCAAAGATGACATTTCCTCAATTGTAAGAAAGACCTCAAATTATCCATCCTAATGTACATGCATGGTCCCTGCTTTAATGGGATCCTTTAAAATGATACAGTGACCTCTAGAGTTGGAGGACTTTTTCTCCCACCCCCATCCTTTCCTTTTTCTTCTCTTCTTTTTCTTCTTTTTCCCTCTCTCTTTCTCCCTTCCTCCTTTCTACTCTCTGAGTTTTCAACGTTTCTTGGCATGATCCTTTGTGTTCAGCTGTGTGAGTTCTCTAGGTAAGACACCGAGAACACTTAGTCCTCATGGTACCTTGAGGAAGGTACAGCCAGTGTTAGCTTTCATGCTCAAATGGGAGAAGTGGTAGGGAAGTGTCTTCTTCATTACTGGAAATGTGTTAGGATAAGACCTCTTGTTTGTTAAATTTTTGAGCAAATTTAGTGTATACATTGGCTTTCTGTGTAATAAACCATCCTAAAACTCAGAGACTTAAAACAACAGTTATTATGTTATTATTATTGCTATTGGATTATGTAACAAAATGTAGTTATTATGATGATATTATTCTAGCTCAGAAGCCTGGAGGTTGGCTGGGGGTTGGCTGATCTTGGCTAGACTGGGCTGAAGGACTCTGCTGACTTGGCTGGCTTACTTAGTTGCTCAGGGTGAGCTTGGCCAGATTAGTTCTGGTCTGTGTCTCCCTCATTCTCCTCTTGAAACAGGAGGGTCTTTGCATAGAGAGGTACAAGAGGACCAGCAGAAACTTACAAAACATCTTAAGGCTCAGGCTTGGAACCAGCACACTGTCACATCTGCCCCACTTTAAAGAGAGCCCCACAGCTGAATACAAACCATGAGTGCAAGGAGGTATGAAGAATTGGGTCCAACAATACAACCCACCACACTAGTGGGAAACGGATTCACAAAGTACATTGTTTTGCTTGGTGGGAGTAGGAAAGTATGAAGATGGAGAGTGTGGGGATCCAGGCAAAATAGAGTTGATCCCAAGGTCAAAATTACAATCTATTTTGTGTGCTTGTGTGTGCACACACAATGTTAAATGAAAATAAGATACAAATACTTTAAAAACAACCAAATAAATCTTCCTCCAGTTTGACTTGATCACCTCTATCCCCCTTCTCACACAGTGTCTGTATTTTTAGGCTTTACTTTATGCTTTCTTACCTTAGCTTATTTACTCAATTAAAAAAGAGATTCAACCGTAGAAAACTCCATCACTCATAATTCAGCGAGATTTGCTCTGGAAAAGGGCGCATATGATTTTGCAGGCTCATTAACTATTCGTTTTTTTAATTGCATATTCTGGATGCTGTTGGTTTATGTAAATGTTTCTTTGGTGTTAAAAGTGACCTTGTTTATCACCTCCTAGTCTAAAAGAAACTCTCACTTTTTAAAGAATGTGAAGGTTTGATTTGATACCAGCTTGTCCCTTCAGGTGGTGGAAAGAACATTCATTTAATGACTTTTTGCAGGGATAGGACCTTGACCTAAATACAGTGGTGTAAGTATTAGTTTGCAGAAAAATTTGGAAAAAAAAAAAAAAGTCTACTGGAGGAGAGGATTAAGTGAAATTCCTTAAAGAGATTTTTAAAACTACTGTGAACTCTTTTTGTCTGTTTTGAGTGAGTGTGTTGCATTTCAATGAGATTATTTTGATGTTTTCACCAGGTTTGAGAGCAATGGATAACAACGATTTCTTTCTGTTTCCCTATTCTCCAACGGAAATGTCTTTCTGTTGGGCTAATGGATGATAGCTGAGTTATTATACTCAGTTGTTCTGGTTTATATATTCCAGGTCTGCCTGTAGGATTTTCTGTTTCTCCTGCCTCTGGGCCTTGTCTGGGTGAGGCACCAGATTGGCTGCCTTCCTTCTTTTGCCATTTAGCTTCTCAGGGGCAGCAACCCTGCTGAGATTCTGCCCCTTATCCTGACGCATGCTGCTCTCCAATCCTCATGGAGTAAGATGTCACTGTGATGAGAGAAAGAATTCCTAGGTTTGTCTCCTCCCAGAGTAGCCCAAGACTTTGGAAGGAGCACTTTAATTTTTGCAGTCGTAGATTTTTTATTGAAAATCAAGAAGTTAAGCTAAATAATCTCTTTCTAACTCAAATACTTTCAGATTCTAAGTGTTCTCCAATCTTTTCTCTGATTCTTCGATGAAAACTGAGAAGTTACAAGATTTGTTAAGTACCCAAGGACTAGTTCAACAGCCTCGGGATAGAATCTTTACCTCTAATCTGGGACCCTGTCCACCCTCTGACCCTGCCATCCCTTCTGCCAAAAATTACAGTTTTATTTCTTGATGCTCATGAGCTCCTAACGGACAGGATGATGGGGTTCCTTATTTAGTTTCATCTGACAGTAGTTTATTTAGCAGCAAATGCCTACTGTGTGCCAGGCACTCTCTGAGCACTGGGGACACAATGATACTTGAAGAAGATGTCGACCTGTGTTAGGGCAGAAGATGGAGGCAGGTTTGTTATCAAGAATGGGCAAAACTTTGGTTGGATCTGGCGTAAGGTTACTTTTGCCCTGATTTCTTCATGAACCAACAATTAGAATAGAAAATATAAAGGAGTCAAAGGTACAGGTTGAGGTGACACTCCTCAGGTCTCACGTGGAGATGTGCTCGAAGTTGGAGGTCGTGGCAATCCAAGTGGAGAGGGATGCTTTTTGCATTTTATAACTCCAGCTACTTTAGAATCTCATATATATACATATATGTATCCAAATATATATGTATACATATACATATATATCCATATATATGTATACATATATATGCATATATGTACATATATGTATATATATATGAATCATATGTAAGTGTTTATTTGTGTATTTGTGTATGCATGCACATGTTTATATGTACATAACTTATGTGTATTTGTGTATACACACATATGTGTATATATATACATCTCAATAATTTTGACATTTGGGGGCATGTGATCCAGGTCTAATAGGCAATGCCTATATTCTAGGCCTGAGAAAATCTTGCTGCATCAGCACTAGTACAGTAAATCTCTCTCTCAGTCTCTCTCTCTCTCTCAGTCTGATTTCAAAATCAAAAGTTTTTAAATTAAGGAATCTTTCTATAATCCCTTTCCACTGAACTCCCATTGTCAGTAATTGCCTAGAGTGTTGATTTATAATAACCACCCAAAATTTCAAGTTCTCAACCATGCTATAGTTTGTATCTGGAATGTTCCCAAACTCATGTGTTGGGAGTTTGGTGAGGTGAATTTCTCCCTCCACCATGTGCTTCTGCCATAGGCCCAAAGCAATGGGGCCCATTGGTCATGGACTAAAACTTTCAAAACTGTGAGCCAGAATAAACCTTTCCCCTTCACAAGGTAATTTAAATCAGGCATTTGTTACAGTAGTGAAAAGCTGACTGACACAAACCCATTTGTTGCCCTTTCCCTCTGAAGACCATTTTATCCTTCAGATAATTTGTTCATACTACTTCGTTTTATGCTATGAAATTTTTCTGCAGTTTGGCCAAAATTCAGCAGAAGGCAGGCATTCTTAGTCCTGTAGTCACCTCTCCTCTTTTCACTGGTGATTTTGTTAATTTGTGGAAGTTCATAGGGTTTGCTTTCTTCTGTTTGCAGTAGAGGGTTTTACAATTGTTATGGTTTGGATGTGAAGTGTCCCCTAAAAGCTCATGTGTGAGATAATGCAAGGTTTAGAGGATAAACGATTGGATTAATTTGATGATTAATCCCTTAATGGGGATTAACTGAGTGGTAACTAAAGGCAGGTAGGGTGTGGCTGGAGGAGGTGGGTCCTTGAGGGCTTGTCCTTGGGATATCTATTTTGTATCTGCCCAGTGGAGTCTCTCTCTCTGCTTCCTGATTATCATGTGAGCTGCTTCCCTCTGCCACTCTCTTCCACCTTGATGTTCAACCCCACCTTGAGCCCCGAGGAATGGAGGCTGCTCTCTATGGATTAAGACCTCTGAAAACCATAAGCCCTCAGATAAACTTTTCCTCCTAAAATTGTTCTGGTCAGATCTTTTGGTCACAGCAGTGAAAAAGCTGACTAAAACAACAATCAATCAGATACCATCACTCTTATTTTTTGACCTCTAAAATAAAGGTAATAATCTCCAGGGCATTAGATTCTTGTGAAAATTTGATGAAATCATGATGGTGAAAGAATTTAGCTCCACAGAAGAGACATAATGGATGGCCAACAAATGTCTGTCATATCAATTTAGTTATAAAGATATTAAAAAAATACAACGATGGGAAGATTCCAGAGTCTCACTTTGTAATATGACTTGCATTTTCTTGATGACTTCTTAGATTTTAAGGATTTGGGCACCAAAATATTTGCTAACATAGACACTGTATCTTATTAGCTCTTTGGGGATTTGTTTCCTCATCTATGAAATGGGGCTAATACTACTTTACCTTATAGGGTGGGATGAGATGTGTTAACATGGGCAACCCATTCAGAATATCATTCAGGTACCATGGGCATTAGCGTTAGTTAGGATCCTTATTATTTTAAATTTTTTTCATTCACTTTCAAGTGCATGTTTATTTCATTATAATCTTAATGTCTATACCACTTTGTATCCTGAGATTTTAATTTAAACAAATTTTCACAGAAATTTATTTTTTACCAGTTTTAATTGCTATATTTGTGTACTGCTCTTGGATGTTGAAGCTATTCCCTCCACCCTTTTTCAAGCATTCTGGGTATACCTGCAACGAACAGGTTGAAACATTTGGTTTTTTTCTTTATGCTTTGAATGATACCCTATAAGAAATTCTCAAAAGCGGATTACTGCATTAGGGGGTATAAATATCTTAGGGATCATTATCCATGGCTATATTGTTTTCCAAATGTGCTTCACCAGTCGACGTGGATTTCAAAGGCTTGACAATGTGGAGAAGGGTTTTCGCAGTTCAGTCACAGGGTCTGACTTTGGAACAGCCACCTTGAGGAGGTATTAAGCTGTGAAATTAAAGAGCAATGTCTGTTTCGTCCCCCTGGAGCCACTCACCCACTGCTGCCACACTGCAGAAAACAGGAAGGAGGCAGATGTTGGAGGGCAACTGTGCTGTTCTCAGGTATTTACCCAGACTGCCTTCCCGTTGGCCATCACATAATTCCCTTCCACTAACTGGCTCTCAACTCACTTCTCAGTATTTGCCTAGGCTGCTCTCTGTCCTAGGAGGCCTGTTTTGGATTCTGTGTCTCAAACTCTTCATCCCGCCCTTCCTGTGTCTTATCTTTGATGGAATCCTCATTCACTTGACACCAGGAGGCTCCTGAAACTGAGGGGTGAGCTACACTCTCAGCTCTAAGGAATTCCCACCAGGCTTCCAGGGAAGTATGTGAGCTCTTGATTTAATGATGGTATTTTGCACCTGCCCAGAAGGTAATGAAAATAGTCTCCTCTGAGCACAGAGAGCAAAGACAAAGAGGGAAGCTGAACTAAGAATTCTGACTGCAGGTCCTAGAGTCAGATTTTAGATCCCAGAGAGCCAGGCCTCCATGCAAGGATTGCTGTTTCTCTCAAATAGCAGCAGCCCTTTCTTTAAAGATGCATGCAAAGGAGAAGAACTTTTTGGAAGTATCTATTAAAGTTGAATATATGCATACTCTATGAACTAGCAATTCTACCCTTAGGTATAAACTCAACAGAAAAGAGTGCATATGTCAACCAAAGCACATGTGCTAGAATGTTCTTGACAGCCTTATTCAAAATACCATAAACTGGAGGCAGAATATGCATCTACAGAATATGGACAAGTGTTAAGTGTTCATACAAAGGAGTAGTGTTCAGAAATGAGAATGAACCAACTAAAGCTACTTGCAGCCACCTGGATTAACCTCACGGCTATAATGATGAAGGAAGGAAACTAATCACACAGGGTGAGTACTATATGAAGCCATTTGGTGTCAGGCTGGTGGTTCCCAGTGGTGGGGAATGGATAGGAGGGAGCACGAGAGCACTGCTGGAGTTGTGATAGGTTCTCTCTCTTGATCTGTATGCTGGCTGTTAAGACTCATTGAGCTCTCTACTTACATTGGGTGTACATCAATGTAAATGTAACTGACAAAGAATATTCTAGAATTCAACCTAAGTGGTGTCTTAGATAAAACATATTTGCTGAGGAAGGAAAAAAGACTTTCCAAAATTTAGGTAACTAAAGATAATTGTAGCAAAAGAAAAAAAATGTATTTAGCAATCTGGTAAGTATTGAGTGGCCCTAGGAGACCTGACTTCCTGGAAGCAGACACACTGTTTTCATACCAGTCCTAATGAGGATAAGTAAATTAGAAGGGCCAAGTCATTTGGTCGTGCTTGTCAGGCTTCCAAGAAGGGGAAGGCTGAGAGAGATCGTTGCTTGAGCTCAGTGAGCTGCAGTGGAGGGAGCTTGGTGGGAAGGACCTGAGGTGGACCAAAGGGATGCAGTGCTGGGAGAATAATCCAGAGCTAGAGGTGGGGACCCTGGATCTGAGTTCCTGGGCCAATCCAAAATGTGGGAAACAGAAGCTTGAAGCACAAGAGCACTAATGGCTTGGTGGTTGATGTAAGAGAGTTTAAAACCCAGGGAGTCATATAGCAAAAAAGCAACATTAAGTAAAATTATGAAATACATTTGATTGAAGGTTCAAAGATTAAACATTGTACTGTTTGCAAGCATCATGCTAACTAATTTAAAAAATACTTCCTCTCATTTAATCTCAGTAACAACCTCATGAAATACATATTATTGTGCCCATTTTATAGATGAGTAGTTGAGATTTGGTAAGGTACAGTTTATTCAAGATCACATGGTTTTTCTGAATCGAAAGCATTGCTTCATAGCCATTTAGTTGTACAGCCCAGATTCTAATGCAGAACTCCAGGTTTTAGGTAGAAAGAAGTAAGGAAGGAGACCAGGCCTGGGAATAGAAGGCAGGGCCCTAATTTGACAGGGACTGGAGTACTTGGACATGCGATCAGGATGGGGTGGCTAAGTGGAGAAAGAAGATAGAACCCTGTGTTGTACATGCATCAAACACAAGCAGCTCCTAAGTCCCTCCGCAGCAGGTAGTATGCTGGGCACTAGGAAGACCATGATGAGGTTCAAGTTCCCAGCCACAGTGCAGAAACCAGCTGTTAGAGGGCAGGTTCAAGGTCTGAGTAAGACTGGCAGCAAGAATGAGCTAGTGCTGACTTCTGTACTATTCAACTCTCTCTCTCTCAAAGCCTAAGGTAAGATTAGCCTTCAGATAGGACATCAAGTGGCCTGACTCATGGGGAATGAAAAAAGGTCAAGGGGGAATAAAGGGAGGGAAACATACCAGGACAAGGCCACTCTGCTTGCCGGTACCCATTAACTTTGGGAAATTGCTTCTCCTTTTGAGACAATATTGGTGAGTCCATCAGGCAAGGTATCCCATCCGTACCTAGTAAAGGGATGGAGATATGATACAATATAAGATAATTAAAATCCTAAGTAATATGATAAAGACCAAAAATAGAGAACATTAATTTTGAGAGCAGCAACCTAAAGATCTAGATATTTTTTCTTACTCCCTCAAATGCACAAAGGAGCTGGCCTCTAGGCTTTCTGAGACCTTGATCTTTACCTTGTCTGTGGTGTCAGTGAGCTGCTTCTCACCTTACCAAAGAGGTCCCTATTTGCAAACTAGCTAGCCAAGCTTTCCATTGTTTTACTGACTGACACAAAGATGATATTGATAGGATAGTAAAGGGAATAGGGTACGGGCCTCCTGAAAGAAGGGGCTTTTTAACTTTGAATTCAAAGGTGCTAGTTCAATGTCTTGCTCCCAGTAAAGGCTCAATAAATGTTGGTTGAATAACATGACTCCCAAAGCACAAGAAATAAAAGCAGGAATCAATGATTGGGATAGATTCAAACTGAAAAGCTTTTTATCAGCAAAGGAAACAATCAGCAATGTGAAGAGAGAGCCTTCAAAGTGGGAGAAAATCTTTGCTACACACACTTCAGACAGAGCACTAATCTCCAGAATCTACCAAGTACTCAAAAATCTTTGCACCAAGAACCCTAATAACCCAATCAATAAATGGGCCAAGGAAATGAACAGACACTTTACAGAGGAAGATCTACAAGCAATCAACAGATTTATGAAAAAATGTTCAACATCCCTCGTTATAAGAGAAATGCAAATCAAAACCACCTTAAGATTTCATCTTACCCCAATTAGAATGTCTCTTATTAAGAATACAGGCAACAACAGGGGTTGGCAAGGATTTGGGGAAAAGGGTACACTCATACATTGCTGGTGGGAGTGCAAGTTGGTGCAGCCACTCTGGAGAGCAGTGTGGAGATTCCTTAGAAAACTTGGAATGGACCCACCATTTGACCCAGCTATCCCACTCCTTGGCCTATACACAAAGGACTTAAAATCAGATTACTACAGTGATGCAGCCACATCAATGTTCATAGCAGCTCAATTCACAATGGCTAGATTGTGGAACCAACCTAGATGCCCTTAAATAGAGGAATGGATAAAGAAACTGTGGTATATATACACAATGGAGTATTATTCAGCCATAAAGAAGAATAAAATTATGGCATTTGTATGTAAATGGATGATGTTGGAGACTGTTATGCTAAGTGAGATTAGCCAATTCCCCAAATCCAAAGGCTGAATGGTCTCTCTGATAAGTGAATGATGATGAATAATGCAGGGGGGGAAGGGTGGCAAGAATGGAGGAAGGATAGATAGCATAGAGGGAAGGGAGGGGTGGGGTCTGGGTAGGGGGGGTAAGAATAATAACAGAATGTGTGACAGACATCATTGCCCTGTGTACATGTATGAATGCACAGATGGTGTGACTCTACTTTGTGTACAACCAGAGAAACAATAGCTGTACTCCATTTGTGTTCAATGAATCAATAAGTAGATAAAAATAAAATAAAATAAAATAAAATAAAATATGAATAGATAAAAAAAAAAGAAAATAAAAGAATGAACACAAAAATCATCTTACATCACTTAGCCCACCATAGTCATGTAGACGTGGTTTAGAGCTGGTGTCAAATCAGTTGGTAAGGCAACATCTTTAAGCCGTCATGCCAATCATTTTAATCCAGTCAAGAATACTTCCTGTTTTGCAAGTAAAACAAAGCGCATCTTCATTTTTATAGCAGCCGCCATCTCTCTTGAGAAAAATGGGGTTATTGTAATTCCAGCTTAGCTGAAATACGTAAGGCTTACTCATCCTGTGCATAAAATTGATAACTTGTGCATCTGGGACTGTCTATTTCTTTCCTATTAATCCATTTTAGACTTTATAAGTCAACTGAGCATTCAGCTTTTGAAAAATGATTCTGGAAAATTATTTTGCATAAGTACTAGTAAATACTGGCATGTGTTCCTGGCAGGGGATAAAAATATTCCATTTAGTCTCTGGTGGCCCTCGGAGCAGAAATAGTGGCTGGAGAATTGACTCAGTTTGGGCAGCAACACAGCCCATGCTGGTCAGTCCTACTCTCTGACTTTCTTTCCACATGATGAGGAGGACTTATTTTAAAACATCACAAAGGAAGATTATAAGGCAGATGAAAGAGAGGCGCACACACATCAATGACCAGAGAGACTGGCAGTGGGAAATTGGTTAGCTGTCTTCTTTGGGTTCATATATGTGGCCAACAGGAAGATTCTAATGATGTCATTAAGTTGACGTTTGTAGATGCAGCATGGCCAAGCTGTTAATCTTTTTATAAATTGTAAGCAGTGGGATATTTTGCAGCTGTAAGATGACAAGGATATTGACAACTTCAACCTAATTCTATCATTTGCCATCTAGTTGTGCTGAAGGAATGGAAATTGTGACTCCTTATAAAAATGCCTGGCTTTTTACGGACTTGAGAGATTTTCAAATCTTTATGAGCTGACCAGGTACTATGACTTAGAAAGAGGGTGATGGGTTGTTGGATTAACTGTGGCTGCTCCTCTATGTGAATCTGACTTTAAACCAGGTCTATAGCAACTTGGTAAATTGAAGATGAATAAAATGAATCCAATATTATTGGCAGCAAAACAGACAGGTAGACCAATAGTAAAGAATAGAGGACACAGAGACAAACACACATAAATACAGTTTTCTCATCCTAGATAAAGGCGCCAAAAACATACAATGGAGCAAAGATAGCCTTTTCAACCAATGGTGCTGGGAAAACTGGAAATGCATATACAGCAAAATGAAACTAAACCCCTGTCTCTTGCCCTGCACAAAACTCAACTCAAAATGGATCAAGGACCTAGGAATTAGACCAGAGACCCTGCACCAAATACAAGAAAAAGTAGGTCCAAATCTTTATCATGTTGGCCTAGGACCAGACTTCCTTAACATGACTCCCAAAGCATAAGAAATAAAAGCTGGAATCAATAATTGGGATAGATTCAAACTGAAAAGCTTTTATTCAGCAAAGGAAACAATCAGCAATGTGAAGAGAGAGCCTACAGAGTGGGAGAAAATCTTTGCCACACACACTTCAGATAGAGCACGAATCTCTGGAATCTATAAAGAACTCAAAAAACTCTACACCAAGAATGCAAATAAGCCAATCAATAAATGGGCTAAGGAAATGAGCAGACACTTCACAGAAGATCTACAAGCAATCAACAGATATATGAAAAAATGTTCAACATCTCTAGTAATAAGAGAAATGCAAATAAAAACTACCCTAAGATTTCATCTGACCCTGATTAGAATGTCTATTATCAAGATTACAAGCAACAACAGGTGTTGGCGAGGATGTGAGGAAAAAGGTACACTCATACATTGCTGGTGGGGTTACAAATTGGTACAGCCACTCTGGAAAGCAGTATGGAGATTCCTTAGAAAACTTGGAATGGATCCACCATTTGACCCAGCTATCCCACTTCTTGATCTATACCCAAATGACGTAAATTCAGCATACTACAGTGACAAAGCTACATCAATGTTTATAGCAGCTCCCAATTCACAATAGCTAGATTGTGGAACCAACCTAGATGCCCTTCAATGGATGAATGGATAAAGAAACTGTGGTATATATATGCACAATGGAATATTATTCAGCCATAAAAAGGAATAAAATTATGGCATTTGCTGGTAAATGGATGGAATTGGAGAATATCATACTAAATGAAATAAGCCAATCCCAAAGAACCAAAGGCCGAATGATTTCTCTGACAAGTGGATGATGATTCATAATGGGACACAGGAGGAAGGCAAGAATGGAGGAAGAATGGATTGTATAGAGGAAAATGAGGGGTGGGGAGGTGTTGGGGGAAGGAAAAATAATAAAATGAGAAAAACATCATTACCCTATGTACATGTATGATTGTGCAAATGGTGTGACCCTACTTCATATACACCCAGAAAAACAATAGTTGTACCCCATTTGCATATAATGAATCAAAATAAAAAATATATAAAATAGAAAATGAATCCAATAATTAAAATAAAAGCAAAATTTGCCACCAAATCTGTTGTTATTAAGACTTATTTTAAGATACAAATTTTGAAACATTGTTGCAACTTTCCACTTACATTTTTTTTGTTACTGTAAACTTGACCAATTTAATTATGGGAGTTTTGAGAACTGAATTCATTTCTCATCGTTGGCCCCTCCACCCATCTAAATTATTTTATTTACTATGGTGCTTAAAGCTACGTAGTTTTTCCTACCTCTCAAAATGAACTTGAGAAACTATGGTAAATACAAATGGATGCCTAAGAGCTGTATACATTGCATGAGGCCCAAACCTAAGGGTGATCTTTTCAACATCATGAACATGATCCTTCTTTATCATAAAAAGCAAACTAGAAAAGCTTGCTTTTGGAAGGTGAGTGTTCTGGTTGGACTGTGCCAAGTCTGGCAGATGGTAGATGCCAGTTTGGGATGTAGTCAAGGGATTTCTAAGGAGGTCTCTAAGGGTGGTGGGCAAGGTAAGGGCTGGACCTAGGGGAAAACCAGAGGCAATGTGCAGGGCAGAGCTGGGGACCCGTTGGGGACTGGGCTATGCCTTGAAACCATAGGTCCTAGTTTAAGGTCTCTCTGGGTAGTCAGAGAAATGCCAAAGATGAGCAGGTTTCTCGGGTGGGGACCAGTAAGCACACGTCTGATTTATGAGCCAAGAAGCATAGAAACACAAAAAGGAGGGACTGAAAGACAGTGTTAGACTCTTGGCAAAGAGTTTTGAAATCAGGTCAGAATCAAGGCCAAGAGGCTGGGCCCCAGATGAGTTGAGAGTTTGAGGTTAGAGTCTCATGATGGGCTGATTTTTTTCCCCCCAATATAGGTTGATGTCCTAACTCCCAGTACGTGTGAATGTGACGTGTTTGGACATAGGTTAAGGTGAGGGCATCAGGGTGGGTCCTAATCCAAACAGTGGACAGTATTCTTATGAGTAAAAAATGCCATGTGGAGACAGACACGTAAGGAGATGCCCCGTGATGACAGAGGCAGAGACTGGAAGGATGAGCTGTCGTGACCACCTTGGCTCCATTCCCGGCCACCCCCAGTGTTCCTGTCCTCATCGCTTTACTTTATCCTTAAGGAAAAGTGGAGAAGCAGAGAGGTCAACATTTCAGTATGGAAGAAAAACAGGACACTCAGAAATCAATTCCAAGGCTTCAGGGAGTCTCCTTGATTCTCTACACCAGGGAGGGACGTGTCAGGATTGAATCTGCCTGGACACCATGAGGTCAGATGTGGTGGGGATGGTAGAAAATTGGAAAGGATTCAGACATGTTATTTTTCTGTAAACATGACTTCTTTTATCTCCTCTGCCCACCTCATACACACACACACACACCTGTAGGCTGAAATTTGAGACCACCAGTGTCCTGATGCAGACCTGGGAGGACCTGGGACCAGGACTGCCAGTTGCTACCCTGGTCAGTTGCTACCCTGGGGTCTGGGCAGCTCAACTCATCCCTCTGGCTTTTGGCCTGTGTCTGAACTGATTGAATGAATACAGAGGGGTCCCTGAGTTGACCAGGTGTTGACACAATCGTGTGCCAGGCCACCCCAAGGGCCTGGTGTCCAGTATCAGGCACCTTCTCCTGCATGCCTTCCTTCTCAGAGGGCCTGGCATGCTGCCCTCTTGCCTCTCCATTCCATGGCTGCGGCCACACACTGTTCCTTCTGGGGGTCTCATTTCCCCAGACTGCCTGCAGAGCAGCTGGGAGACACCCAGACCCTCCACCCGCACATGCAGGAAGTTTCTTTTCCTCTCTAATTTTTCCCCTGCTAGTCATCACAGGAAACAAGCAAGACTACAAAGATAAAAATCATGAACCAATTCACGAAAGCTCTCAAAAACCTGTAGGAAAAAAAATTACTATTGTTATTTTTATTAACATGTATAAATACAATTGCTATTTTTAAGTTATTATTATTTTTTATTTTAAAAAGTATTCTTCCTGTTGGTTCCTTCCCATTTTGACTCTGTGACTACAGTTCCTGATCTTCTAGGCAGTGCTAAAAGATGACTTGTGGCCACTCTTGCCCTTCCATCCTTGACAGTGGGACCTATTATCCCCCTAGGCTTTTTTTTTAATGAAGGAAAAATCAAATGATAAAATCTTGATAATTTCTTTGACAAGATGTTGCAGGCTCATTAGCACTATTGCTACTGAGTGTGTACGATCGGTGTTGAAAAAATAATAGTCACCTTTTCAAAGTGCCAGAACTCCATGTAACTTCACAGAGGACACCAGAGAATGTTTCTCCTTTGGAAGGAAATAAAGGCCAAGTGTACCGAGGCTGTGGAATGGCAACAGGACAACGCTGGATGATTTCAGGTCTGTGAGGGATCACGTAGTCACGTTCATACAGACAGACAGAAAAACAGAGTCCATGAGGGATAGAGGGAAAGAGCGGGTGGCATCCCTGTTTGATGGGTACAGAGCTTCAGTGTGGGAGGACGAAAAGGTCCTGGAGATGGATGGTGTCCATGGCTGCACAGCAATGCAGATATCCTTGAGGTCACTGAACCGTATACTTGAAAATGGTGACAATGGAAAATGCCATGTTGTGCCCAGTCTGCACCCTGTTCCCTGAATGTGGGCTGCACATGTGAAGGAAAGGCAGAGGCAGAAGAGCTTGAGGGGCAGAGGGTGATTGAGGTCACCTCAAAAGCAGGTGACTTTTAGATAATGCGACCAGGTGAAGGTGACACTCTACAGACCCTTTAACAGGACCCTGTAGCTGTGGGTCTGCACTGTGAAAACTGTGAGCTTTTCATATTAAAAGGACAAAAAGGTAACACAGTACCTCTCACCAAATAATGCAAAAGGAACATTCTTGTTTTCTTTGACATCTTAGAGCCAGACCCGCAAAAGGTCTTTTATTTGTAATGCAAATACAAGAAAACAGAGTATTATGAGTCCCTTTTGAAATTTCCTTTTGAAACCAGAATTTTTCCTGGAGAGATTTATTAAATTCTTAGAAAATGCCAAGCAGTTACTTTTCATATAATAGAATTTGCCTCAATGAAGATTCTTAAATACTTCAGCTTTCAGGAATTATCTCTGAAAAAAAATATGAATATACTTTCTTCTATTAACATTGAGGTCCATGTCACATGAGAGTACTTTCTGAGAATATTAACATTACAATATCATCCTGAAATTTTTCATTAAGAAAAAAGTCATTCTTGATATACCTACAGCAATTAATTATTAAATGCTACAATAAGCCATTCCAATCTTATTCAAATAAGCTCTGAAAATACCAACCTAACATTAACTTATTCTGGAAAGAATTCATTTCAGAAAATGTTCAGCCTTTTTGAAATCTTGCTTTGGAGAGGACTTTAGAATTAAAGTTGGTTTATAATCTTGTTCTATTACTTATTTAATAGCTTATATGACACTTAGATTTCTCAAGCCTCAGTTTAATAATCTGTAAAATGAAACTGACATTAATTCAGATCCAATAAAATTGGCAAGACAATTAAATGAGATAATAAGAGATTCCAAAGGGGAAGAAGGGTCTGGCATCTAGCGTTGCTTCCTTTGACCTTTTTGTTTGTATTTCATTTTCAAGGTCAGATAACTCATTACCCATTAGGTATTGTCTAAATAAAAAATGGATATTTTGGGGAAAATGTTTGTGATAGTGTATGAAAAATATTTATTACAGTGCTTGGCACATACAAAAGCACCACAGAGAGAGATTTGTGTATTCATAGCCGATTCATCCATTCATTCATCCACTCATTTATTCATTTATTAAAACAAATATTAGTTGAAAACATTGTCTTTACCAGGAACTTTTCTAGTAGCTATGAATCCAGCAGATGAGAACACTGTCCTCAGGTAGTTCATATTCTAGTCATAGAGATGGATAATAAAGAGGAAAATGTATGAAAAAAGAGTGTGTTACCAGTGCTGGAAAGCAAACAAGCATGTTGGGAAATGGCCAGAGAATGGTTCAGGTGGAAGCGAGGTGTGCTCTTCCGGGGTTACTCAGAGTGTCCAGGGAATTCCCTTCTGAGGATTTGACCTTTGAGTGGAAACCAGAGCACTAACTCAGGCATGTGCAGATGTAAGGCAATAGTGTCTAGGTACTTGAAAACTCATGTGGAAATCCAGAATTTGAAGGAGAATTTTATGAATTAAAGCTATGATAAATTCTCCCCACCCCTTCTTTAGTCCTAGAACACTAGTCCTGACTTGAGAGGCCTCAGATGCTGGGTGTGAGCTGATGCTCATGGACCCACCATCCTATCAGTGCCTTTGAGGAGCTGACTCCTGACTCCTGAACAACAGAGGCAGGGTCTATGCAGCGACTATTTGCTGGGCCTCTGGCAGGCACCCCTGAGCTTCGGGAGGTATGTAATTAGGGTTCTTGAAATAACATCAAATGATGATACATTTAATGTCAGCAGAGAGAATCCTAATTTCTTTTTTCCTAGTAACACAGGCTGCTGGGTTTTGGCACACCAGAAACATCCAATAAGTGAAGGGGCCCACATCAGTGAATGAGCAGACTGAACTGGCACAATGAAGGACTAAAACAGAGTGGGAGAACTTATACAGCAAGTCAGAAACAGGAAGAACAGGTAACAGTGGGCATCCCAAGGTGGGTTCATCTGAGGTTAAGGGGCTGAGTTCTCCCAGCCACAGTAATACAGTCACACATCTCTAAACAGTGTGTCTGCAGCCTTGTTCTTGGGTGGGGAGGTTGTTGGTTCAGTCAATGAATGGAGCTGATTGTGAAGCCTTGGGTCTCTACCAAGTTAGACTGAGTCATCAGAAGCAAAGAGGAGAATTGGGGTGAGGTTGTTTAGTTGTTGGTGTGTGAAGGCTCTCAGGATGGTCTAAAGTCTGGGGAATATTAACTCAATATGACTAGTACTCCAGATTATGATAGATATTGTGGGGGACATATTTTGGGGTAGTCTAAAGAAGTAATAGAATCACGTAATTTCAGAGATCTAAGAAGCCATGTGTTCTTATCCAGTGATTGGAATCCCTTTCTAGAATGATTCTTGGCTAAATTGCACCAAGGTGATTCAGAAAGGACTTCCTCTGTAAATGATGAATAATCCCAGTTTCATAATGTATATCTAAACATTCTAAACCATCAAATGCTTTACAAATACAAGACATCATTGCAATAAAGAGAGGGGTAAAAGACACCATGGAAATAATGTGTGGTTGTGTAGTCCAGCATGAAGGTGGCCTCCAGGGAGTTGTCTGCACCAAGAGCAGGACGCTGATGTGTCTGAGTCCTCCATAGTTGACAGTTTAAGGTCCTTAAAGTTGTAAATCCTCAGACTGATTCTTATGAATGAATGAAGAGTAATCCAGTCTTTGGGGATTGATCACAATATTCAGATTCAAGAGAGTTTTGAAAAACAGGCCACATAATGGTTTATTCAAATGCCTTCCAATACTAACATTCTAAAGTCCTTTAATACTGTGATAATCTTCATTCTGTCATTAACTTAGTTTTGGACTGAAGTGTACAGCTCACCTTGGGGATTTTCTAGATTTGGGAACATAAGTTCAACTCCTCTTTTTAATTATGGAGAAAAGAAACAAAGGTTAAATAACTTCCAGTTTAAGTCAGCTTTTTCGTTGCAATGACCAAAAGACCTGATAAGAATAATTAGAGAAGGAAAAGTTTATTTTCCAGCTCACAGGTTAAGAAGTCTCAGTCCATAGACAGCTGGCTCCATTCCTCGGGCTTGAGGTGAGGCAGAACATCATGGCGGAAGAGTGTGGTGGAGGGAAACAGCTCAAGACATTACTCCAGGAAACAGAGAAAGACCCCACTCACCAGATGCAAATTATATATCCTAAAGGTACACCCTGAGGGACCCCCTCCTTCAGTCCCACTGTACCTGCCTGCAGTCACCACTCAGTCCCTACCAGGGGATGAGTGCACTGAGTAGATTAAGGCTCCCATCACCTAATCATTTCATCTCTAAATTTTCTTGCATTGCCCCACCTGAGCTTTTGGAAGATACCTAATATCTAAACCATAATACTCCCAACAGGTTACAAAAGGTTTCAGAAGAGTGGCATAGAGAGCAAGGTGGAGACCTCCTATGTGCTTGCTTTTACCACTTCTTGGGGAGGCCTGGTATAAGAAACTCATTTTAGACCTCTTTTACTAGTCATTGTTCTCCCATTAAGTGACTTCAAAAAATGCCCTGACACAGCCTCGATTGAGACTTTTACAAGGTGTTGGTACATTTTTTCAGCACACAATTGGAGGAATAAATTTGACTTGCCTGTTAATACTAATATTAGACTCTTGGCATTCTAATTTGTATAAATTCCCTCATCTGCCCTGGTTGCCATTTGGATGCCTACCTGCCCACCGCACTCAACATTTCTCTATGGATCAAGAGGGAAAAATAAAATCTAAAATATTTACCAATTACCTCTTTACTATAGAAAATGTGCATAGGATTCCCCAGAGAAAAAGAAAAGAACTACTAAAATGTCAAAAACGTGAAGCTAGACTTGCCTTAATTTGCTCCAGGATACGCAAGGGACTCCTTCTTGCACTAATTTAATAATATGGCAGAGGTCTGCATCTATGCACATTCAGAGACTCAAAGCACTTTCAGAAGGAACCTCCTGCTGAAGTGGTTTCTGATAAGATATTTTAGGGAATATTGGGGGCCAGTAGAGTGACCTTCACAGATCTATTGAAATCAAGAATGTTATTCACAGTGATGTTTGAAGGATCTGGTAGCAATTTCTGTCTCCCTATGGTTGCTTTGATGACCACTCAAACTATCCTCTTTCACCCCATGACCATAATCATTATTAATTATAACTATCCTGTATAAAACTAATGGTCTAGAAAAACCCCTCACATTAAAAAATCTTATTTAATTCTTTGAAGATGCTGAAAAATAGACTCGGGCCAAGGGAGGTTCAGTCATTTTTCCAACATTATGGGGCAGGAAAAAGCTAGAATGTAATTTTGACTTTGGGCTTTGCTTTCTAGATTGCATTGTACCTACTGGAGGGATATGGAAACACATTTTTTAAGGTATATTTACTTAAAGAAAACCTAATCCAAATTTACAGAAATGCAAGTTATTATTTATAAGAAAATTCATGATGTTCTTCAAAATATCAGGATCTTTGATTTAGGTATTTAAATTTTTTATACTTTATTTTATTTATTTCATTCATTTATGTGGTGCTGAGGATCAAATCCAGTGCCCTACACATGCAAGGCAAGCACTCTGCCACTACGCTACAGCCCCAGCCCTTAAAATTTGATCTAATTGACAAGTCACCAGTCACATCACTTTAGGAATACAACTCTACCATGAAGCTTTGTTCACTTCTTGAAGGGGGTTCAAGGTGAGGAGGGGAAGCCATTTTTGTTCTCTTTAAGGGGAGAAAGCATGGTCGATCTTGAAATAACCTTTGGGTGGCGCCATTTGACCAATCCGCTTCTTGTGAAGGTGTGGTCTACGTTCAAGACAAAAGTATGTCATTATCCAGATGCTGAGAACCTAAATACTCCAGGGAGTTGTTTATCTTGTTTTAAGAATGATGGGAAAAAAATCAGTAGGGATTTGAGCCTTTTTATTACTGTTGCTAATGCTGCCTTTTGAATGTTGATGAAAGAAAGCATTTCAATTGCTCAAGTTGGATTGGAACAGAGAAGGCATTTAAAAATCAGGCAAGATCATTCTATTAACAGGATTAGTCCAGAGGTTGATGACTAAAGAAAATCTGAAAAACTAAAATGAAAGACCAAAAGAACTTTGAATAGAGTAAGCCCATCCTATTAAGAGCTCAACCCTGTGGTCTGCTTATCCCATCACAACACTGGAACTGACTGCTTGTAGGGTGTGATTAGAGGAGTGTCTACAGACTAGCAAAATGCCAGGGTGAAGAGCAGAAGATTCAATTAACAGACTGCCTTTCTCCCAAAAGATGTTGAATGACCGGTTTTGTAACATTTTCCTCATTAAATTGATGGAACCAACCCATTGGTCTGGTATCACAGGGGTATGGTCCATGAAGTCTTTTTGAAAGTTGCTTTCTTTGCTTTTCAGTGTTCATTTGTAGATTTTATTTTTTTTCTTGGCTTTTACAATAATCCCAAGGACTTCTGAAAACACCACCCAAAGACGTCGGTGGAATTCAGAGTTGCTTAATTGAACACATCCGTGTCCTGAAATAAATAGCTTTATTCAATGATTATCACAATTTCTTCGTTTCCCAATTTTTGCTTAAACTGATCCCATCTGTGCATTCGAGGATCAATGTGGGTGGGAAATCCAATTACATCAATATTTTATTTTCAGAAAAATAGCAGGCAGGAGGGTCCACTGAGACTCATTACATTTTCGAAGCTCAGTACAATTGAGTGCTGTTAAATAAACCATTGGCATATAATCAACTGCCATTTATTTTAGTGCAGAAATATCTGTTACAGTAGATAGAAACCATTCAATACCATTGACAAACAGATAGTTCATAGCCTTAAATTAGTTAGCCTATTTTTGTAATGAATAGAGACTTAATTCGAGTTTCCTCATCCTGGGAACATGAAACAAAATTATATCATACAGTGAGTAACGGTTTGAAAAATTTTAATTTAGTTTGGCACCACGGGTTCTTCTAATTATTGCTGACTCCTCACACAGCAGAGACAGTGACCCTGAGCCCAGGGGCAAAACAGCTGCTTCTCACCTGCAGACTCATTATCGAACTAATTATTCTTCAAATAATTTTATAATATTCATGCTAAACCTAATTTTGGACCTATAAATATAGGTTGAAGTCATTTATGGTTTATTTCATTTATGGTTTATTCTTTAGCTGGTGACCCCAACCCTTGTTGGAGAACTTGTATGTCCTACACCCTGAGGGAAACTTCCTAAGTACTCTACCTCAGGTATGAATTAGCACTTGGCCTTCAAATTTCCAAAACCCAGCACAGCCCAGTTTTGCTCGTAGCCTAAAAACTGTTTGTTAGAACCTCAAATCAGTTGTCAACATTTGGAGATTGAAAATTTTGTATCAGGATCCAGATCCCTGACTTTTCTTGGAGGTTGGATTCTCTAGCAATACCAGAATCCTTTTACCAGAAGGTGACAATTACCTAGAGTTAAGTTACATGTGTCCCTTTCACAAAATGCACCTGCCATTTCTCGATAGCCAACCTGGGAGCTCGGTATCAGTTGCTGATCATTATTTTATACCTCTCTCCAATAATTTTATTTCCCTCTTGGTTCTAAGGATTTTAAAGAATTCCAAGGGCTTTAGGCGTTCTTACTTTAAGAGGTGCCGTTTTACATCTTATCAAATATATTTAACCCACAACCCATATTAAATATGGAATTTTTTTATTATAAAGGGTTTAATGTAAGGATTCAATAATGTTACTTTTGAAAATTATTTCAATTTTTCCATTTTTATATTTTGGAATATATGAATATGGGGCCAGGGTGGTGGGTGTGGTATACAGGTGGCCCTGCATATCCATGGATTCTGTAACCCTGGCTTCAACCAATCTTGAATGAAAATATTTGAAAAAAATTGCATCTGTATGGATCAGGTAAACATTTTTTCTTTCACATATTCCGTAGACAATACAGTATAAAAATTATTTACATATCATTTACATTGTATTAAGTATTACAAGTAATCTAGAGGTGATTTACAGTATATTAGCAGATATGCATGGGTTACACGCAAATATGGTACCATTTTGTAAGGAACATGAGCATTTGGATTTTGGTATCCATGGAAGTGTCCTGGAACCAATATAGTTTTTTTTTTTTCCTTCTCTCTTTCCTCTCTTCCTTTTTTTCAGTTTTCAGTCATTATCATAGGCCATTAAAAAGTGCACAGGCCCAAGGTACTAAGCCTGTAATGCCTAAAGGATTGAATGGTTGGTCCCTGGATCCTTATGAGAATTTGAGCTAGGATCAATTTGGAACTTTGGAGAGATGATAGGAGATGGGGCCATATCCCAAGGCATGAGGTAGGTAGGCAGATGTCCATTGGCATTGGGGTAAGAAGAAGGACATGGCTTCCCTGATCTCTCTGAGTTTTTGAGGACTATAATTTCCTTAAATGACAGCCCTGGGCCTTGCTTGCACAGTCCTTCCTGGTTTGGAGTAGGGTGGGGCTGAGGGGCTGTGTAGGGATGGTTTGGGATATAAACGTCATTTTATGACCTTGTTGTCCCTGGACACATTCAATTTAATAAATACGATTTTAGTAGTAGTCAACTGATTTGTTTTCTGACTTTTACTTTGTAGATTTTTAATTGAACCATGTATTAATTTTGGATTTTGCAGATTTTTGTTTGTATGTTTATTTTGAGGTGAGTGCATTTGCTGCCTTCAGTGGTCCAACTCTTTAAATTGTTCTTAGCTTTCTTTAGACTTGGAGCATGAATGCCTTTGCTGACTCACAAAATACAGGCCTGCAGGGATTGATGAATCTCTTACTCTTTCTGTGGCTCGTCATCTCATCCCAGGTTGTAGCTGAAGGTACCCCAAGCAGAGCTACTTTTATTTATTTACTTGGTTTTCTTGGTGCTGGGGATGGAACCCAGGGACACACATGCTAGGTAAGCATCTGAGCACTGAGCTACCCCACTCCCCAGAACTGCTTTTCAATATGGCTCTCTTGAAGGGTCCCTGAGACCAAGTCTATAATGGGAAATGGGGAAACTCAGCAGAAGGGAGTTATTGCTTCTCTGAGTGTCATTTACAGTAACATTGTGGGTAGACTCATGGGAGGACTTGTTAAAAAGGCAGATTCCCAATCCCACTCCAGATTTACTGGAGTTTTAAACCAGGGTGGAATAATGGCTCTCTTTTATCTTGATGGTAAAAAATAAAAGCAAAATCTAAGGAACAAAACTCTTAATTTTTTCCTACTACCTAATTGAAATAGAGTATTTTATCAATTATGATTAGAGGCAACAGATCTTTTAGTTATGCTTTGTCACTTTTAGTGACTTGTCACTAATGGAAATCTCAGACAGTCTCATATCCCATCATGATGTTTGTGGGTATCTTGAAATACCTTTTCTGCTCCTTATTCCTCCAAATTCATGATATTTATGAGACCAACAACTAGATGTTATTACTTAATACTGTTAAAAAAGCTTAGATATTATTATATCATCTGCTTCTTTAATATTTTGATCACTGCATTCCAATATTGGTTTTCTTTGAAATTCTATGTATTTTCTAAATATTTATTTATTTATTTATTATTTTTACAGACTGCATTTTGATTCACTGTACACAAATGGGGTACAACTTTTCATTTATATGGTTGTACACAATGTAGATTCACACCATTCATGTAATAATACATGTACAGAGGGTAATGTTGTTTGTCTCATTCCACCATCTTTCCTAACCCCGCCCCTCCCCCTTCTCATTTCCCTCTACGTAATGTGAAGTTCCTCCATTCTTCTTTTACCCCCACCTCCCACCCCATTAGGTACCCCCATTATGTATCATCATCCACTTATCAGGGAAAACATTTGGCCTTTGGTTTTTTGAGATTGACTTATTTCACATAGCATGATATTCTCAAAATCCATCCATTTACCTGCAAATGCCATAATTTTATTCTTCTTTATGTCTGACTAATATTCCATTGTGTGTATAAACCACAGTTTCTTTATCCATTCATCTGTTGAAGGGCATCTAGGTTGGCTCCACAATCTAGCTTTTGTGAATCAAGCTGCTATAAACATTGATGTGCCTGTGTCACTGTAGTGTGCTGATTTTAAGTCCTTTGGGTATAAACCGAGGAGTGGGATAACTGGGTCAAAAGGTGGGTCCATTCCAAGTTTTCTGAGGAATCTCCATACTGCTTTCCAGAGTGGCTGCACCATTTTGCAATTCCACTATCAATGTACATGTGTGACTTTTTCCCCACATCCATGCCGACACCTATCGTTGCTTGTGTTCTTAATAATGGCCATTCTAAGCTTATCTCATCAAAAATACAAAGAACCCAATCAATAAATGGATCAAGGAACTGAACAGACAGAAGAAGATATACAGGGGATTAACAAATATATGAAAAATTGTTCAACATCTCTAGTAATTAGAGAAACACAAATTAACACAACTCTGAGATTTCATCTTATTCCAATTAGAATGGCTATTATCAAGAACACATACAATAATAGGTGTGGGTGTGGATGTATTTTTAAACTTTATTCTCAGAATGTGTCTGTGGGCTTTACAGAACTTCCACGGGGATCTCTGGCAATGTCACAACAAGGGTAGGAAGCATGGACTGGTGTTGAGACCTGGCTGATTGACACTTGCTCTCTTCAGGGGCTGGGAAGAAGAGCATGGCAGGCTCAAGGAGGAACTGGAGCCAATGATCCTGGTGGCAAAGGACCTGGGGCTTTTAATAACAGAGAGAAGGTTGTGACAGGTTAGAGGGTTTCCCCACCCTCTAGTAGGGGGAAGTGAAGTAGATTGGGTCACCGAGCAGGCAGGGACTGGGGCTAGAGGGAATTCAGTGTGATTGGAGGCATTGGAGGATTTCGGCAGGGAAGCAGCCATGGAGTAGGATGTGAGTTTCAGGGAAGGTGTTTTTAAGTGCAGGAACCTCTGCAAAATTCCAAGTATAAATGGAACTATGAAGATAACAATGATGTTAGAATATAGTTATGAAAATATATTTCTAAAATTATGATATAAAATATGTGTTTTATTGACACAAGCTCTGGTGAGGTATGTATATTTACCTATCTACATTTTTCAATTTCAAAGGTGACTCACTTTGAAACTTACTACAAATTTACAGTTGGCCAGGCAGTGCGGGGTTGGCATAATGAGAGACATATAGAATTTCAACATCATTGTTATGGATAGAAATTAGAGCTCCCCCCGCAAAAGCTGTCACATTTATCATCAACTGATTTTCACTAAAAGTGCCAAAACAATTCAATGGGGGAAAGAATAGTCATGTCAATAAATGTGTGTGATAACTGAATATCCACCTGCGAAAGAATGAAATTGGACCTCTTTCCAAGACCTTGCATAAGAATTAACTCCAAATAGATCACCAACTTAAGTAGAGGAGCCAAGGCTGTAAAATTCTTAGAAGAAAGCACAGTAGTAAGTTTTTATGATCTCTAGTTAGGTAATGAATTCTTAAGTATGACACTAATAAAAGCACAAGAAACAGCAGTCATTGCTCCTTTATCAAAATCAGCCTTATCAAAATTGAAAACTCTCATGCTGCTCATGATAATGTCCAGAGAGTGAAAAGGCAAGCTTCAGAGTGGGAGAAGATAGCTGATCAGGGCTGAGCATCCAGAACATAGAGAAAACATACAAATCAATACCCAAAGACAACTTCCCAATTAAAAAGAGGAGGCAACGAATTTCAACAGATATTTCTCCAAAGGAGAAATGCAAATGACCAATCAATACATGAAAAGATGCTGTGCATCATGGGTCATTAGGAATAGGTAAATCAAAATCACAATAAGATACCATCTTACATCCACTAGGATGGCTATAATCAAAACAACAGAAAATAACAAGTGTCAGCGAGATCATGGAGAAATTGGAACCATCAGACATGTCTGGTTGGGAATGTAAAATGGTTCAGCCATGGTGGATAAACTAAAATATTAAATGAGGAGTTGCCATGTGACCTAGAAATTCACTCTAGGTATCTACCCAAGATAAATGAAAACACATGATAACCCTAAGACTTGTACACAGATGTTCATGGCAATATTATTCATAATAGCCAAAAAGTCAGAACAACTTAAGGGGTCACTAACTTGTGAGTAGATAACCAAAACTGGCACATTCATACAGTGGAATTCCACTAGACAATAAAAAAGACCAGTTCCTTCCTTTGTAAGGAACAAAGTATTGATGCATATTATACCTTGGAGGAACTTCAAAAGCATTACGCTGTGTTAGAGTCTGCTCACTGATTGCATGATTTCATTTATAGGCAAAGACAGAAAGTAGTTGGTTACTATGGACTTGGACTAGAGGGGTGTTATAGAAATGGAAATAAGCAAATAGCTTTGGAGCTTCTATCTTTAGGTGTTAGAGCTGTAAAGACTTGCTCATAGAGCAGATGGGACATGGGAGAAGGAAAATCTTGGAGGTGGAGAAGGTTTGGTTCTCCTTGCTTGATCCTACCCAGCTCTGTGCATTCAACTTTCATAGATGGGTGGTCTATGAGAGTGTCCAGCTGGGTTATGGGCTCTAACTGGCTGGTTCTGGTACAGTAAACTTAGAAGATCAAACTGCAGTGATGTGCACGATTCTTGATGTAGTGTTTACTTTGGTCAAAAACAAAGGTGAATTTTCAGGATTCAATAAGAATGATGTCTGTGAATTTTCTCTTCAAATCTAGAAAAGTTGGCTGTTTGCAGGACTCTTGAAGAATAATAACCACTTTAGTCTCAAATGTTCCTATATAGGTCAAAATCATCTCTTTTCCTCATAAGCATTTCCTCTGAGTGTTGAGCATCTGCTTTCAAGTTTAAAGCAGCTTTTTAGTGGTATCATCTCTTTCAAAACTGGATCAGAAGGTGAACGTTCTGGAGAGACTAAAATCACCTGGGTAACCATTATCAAAGACACACGTGCATTTAAAGACCATAGCACTCCTGAGACATGAAACTTTCTGTGTAAATTCAGCTGAAGCTGAGAACATTTATTTCCCCTGCTGCTGGCTTTCCCAATGAGAAATAAAAACAGATATTTGGAGAGGAGGCAATTCCATAACCAAAACCACTTTTTCCCCCCATCAGAATCCCACTTGGACATTATTACCAAGAGACTTATGAAATGCACGGCCACCCTGAAAGAAGATGCTGGCTTTGCTGAAAGTGACAAATGGCCATCTAGCAGTCTTGTTTTATCTCAGAAAACTTATGTGTGTTGTGAAGGGGCCTGGGGACCCAACAAGCTGCAGGTTCATATAAGGGAAAGAAGAGCTGCCTGGGCCACTGGTCTTCTCCCAAGGCAAACAGCCACCGACAAAGCATGCAAGTAAAATTCCTTTGAAAATGGGCTGTCTTAACTCATTTTCAGACTCAAGTGAGGGTGGGTCAGAAAGAAGGAAGATGAATACAATCTGCATTATCGACTGGGATGTCAATCAGCTAAAGGCAGCATGCCTTAATGGTTGAGAGTGCTAGTTTTTTGGCCAGATTCCCTGGGTCCAAATCCCAAGCTCTTTGCTTAGGATCATATGTTATAAGGTGATTTGCATCACTGATCAGTGTCTTTGATTCCATAGCTTATAATGCAGATGATAGAACCTCTAAGGGTTGCTCTGATGATTCAATAAGGTTATGTGTGTAAAGCGCTTATTATACACAAGCACATAGTATATAGTCAATAAATATTGGTTATTGCCATTTATTGAGTGTCTATTATGTGCCAGGGAACATACTAGATGCTGGGGATGCAATAGTAAACAAAATAGTAAAGGTCCCTGTACCTGCAGACTTTTATTTACATGCGTAGTTTCATGGCACATAAGGTCCAGAGGCAAGCTGTACAGTTCTGGAACCATCCTGACCTCCACTTTGCCTGGAATGACAGGAAGTTTATTTATGACAAAGATGTTGGAATCTGAATACATACATGTAAAAATCAAAAAGTGAGTCTCAAATGTGGGCAGAGTCATGGCTGTCTGAATGAATCCCTTAGTAAAGGGAACTGTTAGGGTAGAAATAAGTCTGTCAATCACTGGCTCTAATCCAAGGAGGTGCTGAAAGGGCCAAGGTCTTGGTTCATGGCTTGGGGCTGGCAATCCTAGGAAAGGGAAGGAGTCCTCAAGAGGCAGGTTTTCCAAAGGGACTTACAGATACGATGGCATTGCGTCTTCTATGTCCTCAGTCCCGCTGTTCCTTTCTCTTTTAATCCTTCCTGGGAATGAGGAGCTAGCGTTATCATTCATTATTAGGATTTTTAGGGAGAGGAGATCAGTACAAGCAAAAGGGAGGATTATTGGAAAATCAGGAAGCCCCAGGGTTGCTCCTCTGAAGGGCTGATTTACTGTGATTGGGGAAGACTCCATCCTCACCCTCCCAGGACAGAGTCCAGGGGGCAGTTTCCTGGTCTTGACCAATGGCACTCTGTTGAAGGAACTGAGAGGCCACTACACAGAAGAAGAGCATTTTCTTTTTCTTTTTTGGTCATGCATTGGTTCTTTTTGGTTACACATAACAATAGGATTCATTTTGACATAATTATAAAAACAGGGAATATAATTTGTTCTAATTCAGTTCCCAGTACTCCTTTCCTTCCCTTCCTCCTTCCTCATTATCTTCCCCCTACTCTACTGATCTTTCTGCCATTTTTTTTAATCATTGTCTTATGGATGTATATACTGTGGTATATTCCTATACGTACATAGGTCAGATTCTTTCCACTGTCTTTCCGTATCCCATTCCTCCTCTTTCCCCCTCATTCCCCTTTGTCTGCTCCACTGACCTTTCTTCTATTCTTTTTTTCATCCTGCACTTAATTTGGATTATCTTCCAGGTATCAGAGAAAGCATTCCACTTTTCACTTTTTGGGACTGGCTTATTTCACTTAGCATGATGGTCTCAGGTTCATTTACTAGCAAATGCCATGAAGTCGTCCTTCTTTATGGCTGAGTAATGTTGCCATCCTTTAGACTTCCTGTATATTCTTCAAATTCTGCTGTAATTACTTTCTTTGGGATACTACCCTCTATCCCCACATCCTTGTCATATTGTGAAGAATGGGAAGGTCACAGAATCCTTGAATTAGAATCTTCAATGAGATTCTTCTGAATGCATCCTCCTTTCTCCTGCCAGTCCCAATCCAGGGGAATTGTGACAGTTATCTGTGGTTATTTTCAATGCTTTAAGGAACTACAATCTGTCTTGAGAGGATTAGTAAAAACAAACATACAAAAACCCTAAAACAAGCTCATGCCTGATAATAAGGGTGTGCATTGGTTCTGAAATACACTAATGTATATGTATAGGAGAATCTTCACATTGTTTCTCTAGCTAGTAAATATTTAACCTTCAGGGACAAAAATTTATCCTAATACATAATGAGAAATAGCAAATTATCTTAAGTTCAACAGTCAGGAGACTGATGGGTTTAACTCTTACTCATGATATGCCATTGGATGTATTTCAGCATCTTCAGACTCAGTGTTCTCATCTGAAAAATGGGGATTCTAAGATTTCACATGGAATTTTAATGAGAATCATAAGATGTGTTCAAAATTAGAAGGTAAACTTTGAAGGACTGCACAAATGGGGATATATGGTATATTACTCATAATTTCATATTCCTCTTCCCACCAACATTAGGAGTGACCAGTCACAGGAGTTCAATGCTGGTAGTTTGAATTGAATTATTGGTGTGATATGCCTCAGTAATTTTTTTATTTCCTTTTTCTATCTTGTCCCTTACAGAGCTACCACTTATTAGGGTCTGGCCCAAGTGATCCATCTAAATTAAGAATCACAAATGTGGCCATGCTATTCCACTGATTCAAAAATCATTAATTTCTCCTAATTGCATGCTGAAGAGAATTCAGCCCCATATAGTCTATGTCTTTGACCTCTTTTCCTGTCCTCTGGCCTTGTGCCCTGTGGGCCTGCTTCCAGTCTGGGTGTGCCCCATCCTTCGCCCCCTAGAACCCAAGGCATTCAGCCTGATGCTTTGATGCAGTCACTTGTGTGGCTTCCTTTGTCTGAAAGGCCCTTCCAGCATCCTTTTTCCTGGCTAACTCTCAACCCAAAAGGTTCAGATCAACTGCAGTAAGACATCCCTGACCCTCAGATCCAGCTAAGGAGCCAGTCTCAGTGTTTACAGAGCTCCCTGCCCTCAACTTGGGTGCTGCTTGCCACATGATCTTGAAATGATCTGTTCACTAGATTCAGACCTACTTGGAAGCAGACACAGTGTTTTGTGCATCATAGCCTCCCGAGTGCAGCACAGTGCTTGCTCTGTAGTAGATGCTTGTTATGAACAGAACTGAATTCTCCTTGCAAACTCTTTGTATTGAAAACATGAATTTAATACAGGGACTTCATTGTGCAGATGATGGAAGAGTGGAGAACCCAATGGGACAATGAGACAAATCGGAGAGTAACAAGAGCAGGAATTTGCTACTACCCTAGGGGAGGTGGAGTTGCCACTCAGCTGGGGCACCCCAGTGGAAGCCAGAACCGAGGAGGATGTAACTGCAGAGCTGGGGTCTCCATAGCTAAACGTGATGCTCACTGCAGAGAGAGACAAGAGAGAAATTCTCTAGCTCCTGCCTGCTCTCAGCTCTACATTCTCCTTCAAGTGGCTTCTGCACAGCCAATCTGTCTGGAAATCAGCCTAATGATGCAGCCTGTGTTCATCACCACCCTGTGATTTAGAGCTGAGCAGTGGCAGGGTGGTGAAAGGTTCTGAGGATGCACAGGCTGGGGGGCTACTCTATTGTGGAAAAAAATGAGAGATGGGAAGAAAACGGACCTAAAGTACCATGTGTACTAAGTATTCTTTCTATCAGTATTTACTTGGAACAGTTGTTCTTAACTGCTTTTTGACTCTGACCCCATATAAGATGACAGGGACTTGAAGATCACATCCTCATGAATGTCGAGTGTGGGTCCAGGGTTCTTAGCCATTGCCAGTGAGTGGGCACATCTCATTCCCCACTCAAGAAGGACAATGGGACTCACAGGAGTGAGGGTGGCATTGTCATGGGAGCAGGAAGAGAAGATCACTGTGGCTAAATGACCTACAAGTTCATAACCAACCCAACCATTCCAGCTCACTAACTCGAAGGGACAGAGAACTAGGGGCAAAGTTAGAAGATTCTTCATGTTTCAATGGACCAAGGTGATGTCTGCAGATGAGAGTGGAAAATTGAAGATGCTAGAGACTTCATGTGATGAGGACTTTTACCTCAAGACTACTTAGGTATTTCAGCCTGAACGTTTTTTTTTAAATGAATTTATTTGGAAAATATCCTTAAATATAAATTTCAATTTGACTGTATAGACATATATTACATAAGAGAGATACAGAATTTCATGAGAACAAAATATTAGACAGACCTAGCATTCCATGGATTGTTCAACCTATCACAGAAATAACATTATTTCAGAACAGAATGTTATTTCTGTGATTCTGATGTGTCCTGGTACTATTGTTTTATTATTATAATTATTTTTTTAAATATGAAGATAACATCTGTTTGTTTTTGCTTTTAGCACTAGGTGACTTACCTATTTTTGGTTAATTTGGTCTATGTAAGTTACACAATAATTATTTTTTAAAGTTACACTTTATAAGATGATCACATCATGGGTGATGCCCATTCCTATCCAGGATTGACTTTTATATTTTTAAAAATTGGGGAAGGAAAGTATGAAAACAGCAGGAACTCACTTACTTTGGCGATCATTTAATCATGTGGATTCTGGGTTCATGAACTGAGTCCTATTGCAAAAATCCCTATTTAGCATGTAAAAATACACAGACTCAGGAGTGTTCTATTTTGTCTTTGGCATGCCACTGATCAGAACTTTAAAAGTGTCAATTTGTTGTCCTGCTCATTGCTATTCTCCACCTGTTTCGTTTTCTGCTCTATCCTCAGTGCCCAGAGCAGAGCCCGGCAGGCAGCTGTGGCTCCCTGTTGATGGACTTGCTGATTCCTTTTTGCCTGACTCCAGAATGAGATGAGGGGGAGAGGAAGTGACTGAGCCTCCTGGCAAGCACTTTGCTGAGAAGATGTTGTCTAGACCTCGTTCCACTCCATCCAGCTGGGCCAAGTTTGAGCAACCACTAATGTGTGCAGGCTCTCAAAAGAGAGGGAGCCTGTTAATTGCAAGCTGTTTTTCAGTGTTGCCAAAAGGTCACCACTATCAATTATGACATATATTTGAGGAGAAGGAAGTCCTGTCTATATGGCAATATATTCCACAACGTCTAATTTGTTTGCTGTAATAAGGCCAGGCCCAGTTATTGATGAATCAATCATCTGTGTCTTGTATGCTGTTGACACCACCTAAGTCTCTCTCTCAGGATAATGGCGTTGCATACAGAGATTGGTGCTGGGCCGTATATTATTAAACTCCATAAACATGTTGAACATTAATTGCTACTGCTGTGCAAGAAAACATTTTTTTTTCCTTTTTGTGGTGGAGAGTTAAGTAATTTATACAGGATGACTCAAGCCGTGTCTCTAGGCAGCCGGTGAAATGCTGTTAAATCAATCCATATGGCGGGCCTCTGCAAGAGAATCAATTGTGTGACCTGCATGGGTGAATGATACAGGGCATCTCAGCGTGCTGAGTTCTTTCTTGCTGTAAATGGAATAGCCCTCCAGGTTATATCTCCACATACCTCATGAGGACAAGAGTAGAAACAATTACAGGGTCAATTTAAACAAAAAATAAATGCTCATCTCAATTAATTGGAATGAATAGAACTTTTCCTAGATGTTCCTTTGTGTGTGTGTGCTGCCTCAAGAATCCAAATAATGGTCTTAATGCTCCATTTCACTTATCTGATGCAAACAGCTCGGTTCAGAGGAAAAAAAATAACTTCTAATAAAGGCAGGAGGTGAAGCCTGAGGCCAGGCCTGGACATGGGGCTTGAGAATTTAGTTCCTTGGAGAACCAGTGCTGAAGATTAGTGCCACCCTTTGTTTCCTTTCTTTTTTTCATCTTAGGGCCTTACTTTAACCATTCTACTGTAATTTCTTTCCATTGTAGTCTTACAACAAATTTATTATTTAAAAAATTGTTTTGAAGGGCAACCTTTGAAGGAAGTGGTTTTAAAAAGCAACTTCTTTCCCACTGCCTCTCTGTCTCTGCCCTGGGCTTTGCTGGGTCTGATTGCAGTGTACTGGGGAATTGCAGCATTGCCTTAATTGTAAGAGCTTACCTTTATTTTCTAAACAGAAAGATGTATTTAACCAATAGAGTCAGAATTTGGCCTTCCTTGTGCATCCACAATTGGTATTCATGTGTAGTAGTAGAATAAGAAATTATTTGAGTCCCATAGATTTATCAAAATTTTTCAACTTTCAATTTTCGATAAAAACCTAATTGGACAGTGTCTTGGATTTTCTGCAATGGGTAGTGAAGAAAATGGCTTATATTGAATGCAATGCAGGCTCCAGCCACTTGCATTTGGTTTTCGGGTCCTTCATTTTCTACTGGGAAACATGAATTGGAGAACCAGGATGAGCCAAGTTTTATCTGTGCCTTGTAAAGGTTACTTGTTTTTCTCTGAATTCCTTCATCTGAACCTTATTCTGATATAATTACTCCAACTTTGAATGGGTAGAGAATGAGGAGGGGTTCTTCCCCGCCATTTAATCGATTTGTGGTATAGACTACTATAGCAGCCACACTGCCTAGAGGAAGTCACATGACAAAGACCTGATTTACCCTATTACCCCAAGCCCCTTGCTTATGGCGACTGGCCCAGGGGTGGGCTTGAGATTCAAACTGAGTGACTGAGAATTTTCCACAGAATATTCCATGGACACATTTTGTCTGCTCTCGAGTTGGCCCTGAGATGTCATAAGCCTGCAGTTGTCTCACCGCATACCCCAGCTCCCTGGAGCCCATCCCCACTCATGGAAGGCCTGCTATTAAGGGAAGAATGACAGTGACCCACATAGAGAGGAATCTGGATGGGATGGTATGGATGGATGGATGGATGGAGGGAGGAGGAGAGAGAACACAAATAAGAGGAAAACATTTGTGTATCTTCCTTTTTCCTTGAATCCAGCTCCCCATGTGGACCCTGCTGTTGCTTGTGCCCATTGTATTTCAGCTGGTTTGGATTTAATTTTCTGTCATTTGAACCTAGACAGTTTTAGTCTAACATAGACACCCACTGCTCAGCACCAATATCCCTTATTTGCCTACAAGGTTCCAAAAGTTTTCCTATTCTTGGGAATACCAGGGATTCAGAGAAGGAGGAGTGGCATTGCGGTTTAGTCTGCCTGAAGGGGAAGTGGCAGAAAGTTGCTTTTGCACATCAGGCTTAGAAGTAACTTTTCATCTCCACCAACACCCTGATGTTCCTTCGTCATGCCCTCAGTCCCTGAAGATACGACTTTCCTTTCTCTCAATCCCTTTTACTTGTTTCTTTCTGTGAGCAGCTGTCAACAGTTATTTCTTTACTTTCTTGCTTGGGCCTCTGATTTCTGTATCCCATCTTTTGAGGTACGCATGCATGAATGGTTGACTATTATCTTGGAAATACTGGGTAAAGCGCAGGGGAACATAGCTCCCTTAATTCTGTTTTTGGAGTTGGGGCCAGGGATTGAGCTCAGGGGCACTTGACCACTGAGCCACATCTCCAGCCTTATTTTGTATTTTATTTAGAGACAGAGTCTCACTGAGTTATTTAGTACCTCACTTTTGCTGAGGCTGGCTTTGAACTTGCCATCCTCCTGCCTCGGCCTCCCAAGCAGCTGGGATTACAGGCATGTGCCACCATGCCCGGCAGCTCTCCTAATTCTGTAGGAATGTAGGGAACTGGCAGTCACGGTCATTTGATATTTTGGTGGTCCAAATCTTTGTTTGGTTCCCTTGGCCTCTGACTGCTGCAGATTTGTGATTATGTTTTGGAAGTATTAGTTGCCTTTTCTGCAGAAGACCCAGGGATTGTCATTAGATTTGTAATGTGGTCTTTGAAATGGGAATCATGGTTGGTTGGACCCAAGCAGTGAGGAGGGGGAGCTTCTCGTTATGCCTTTGACTTTAATCGTCTCTTAGTGATTCTGGGTTCTGTGAGATGTGCTAGTTCATTTTTCTGGATATGTAACCCTTTTTGATAGCTATCAAGAAGAAATGCAGAAGAGAGAGCTTGCAGGTGATTTCAGGCCTGAAGTCTCCCAGGTATCACCATTATTGCTAAATGTGCAGCTTCATTGCAGCATTTGCTGGGGAAGGAGATGGTGGACAGTGGACCATCAGACTGGACTCAGTCAGAGCCCAGGTGAAAGTCTTAGCTTTGCTCTAAAGAGTTCTGAGGCCCTGGACATGTCGTGTGTTTTCTGACCCTCAAATCAAGAATTTGTGACATGAAGAAATGGGAATACTTGCTTCATGGACTTCTTGTGGAAATCAAAATTAAAATGAGGTGATAGAAATGAAAATACTCTGGGTATGAAAAGGAGTGGCTCAAATTCAAGGTGGTGTTCATGTTCGGATACCATACTTAGAAATCACAAACGAAAATCAGCTCTGCTTAGGGGAAGATGATTTTTTAAAGGAGGGAGACACTATTTTTTTTATTACAAACCAAAAGTTGCTGTGTTCATGATTCAGGTATGATTTAAAAATGAAAAGCTTTATCTCTACACGGGTGGGACAGGTAAAAATCTATGGACTGAGCCAACTCGGGCATTCATTATGAATCCATTGTGAGCAGAGAAGGTGATTGTTCTTAAATTTTTTGATATGTGTTTACCACTTTGGCATATTCAGAATTGTTGATTCATGTTGGTTAATTTGGGAAAACTCAGTATTGACATGTAGACACTGCTGGTTATTGCAGCCTTGCTGAAGAGCTGTCCCAAGGCAGAAGCTGGGTTACCGGTTCCTTCTCCGCAGCAGGTGGACCTTGACACCAGGTACACAGGTACGCCTGCACTCCCCTCCCTCCCCAGTTGCCCAATAACTAGAGCACTGAGATTTCTGTGATATTAATTAGGGCCACTCTGAGTCATCTCAGAATTTGCACACCACGGAGACTGACTTTGCTGCACCCACAGAGCGCCACTCCCCTTGGCCTGAGCTCAGACAGTGCAGTCTCTCAGTGACCCTGTAACTAGCCATCTCCAACCCTCTGGGGACAAAGAGGCTAGAAATGTGTGGTGATATTTTCAAATTAAATACTTCACAGAAATGCTGACCCTCAGGTCCTAGTGGTATATCACGGACGTGCTCAGAGGTCATGAAGTGCCACTGTGACCCACTAGTTTACTCTGCCTTTTTTTTTACGGATGATTTTCCAAAGTAGCTCCAGAACAGCAGAATTTTTTAAGGTCTTTATGCCAGAAGAGTTCTGATAACAAAAATTATGTCTGTTTTACACAGCATCCTTTCCAGTTATGCACAAGGCCAAGAGATAACTCCCTGAGAGCAGGTTATACGGGGAAGTCTGAGAACATTTTAGAAATAGAGTTTACCGATTTGCTCACATGTATAAAAGATGATTCTATCTAACACAGAAGGGCTTGGACTTTCATTAGAAGGAGAGAATGTAAAGGAATCTTAACTAGCCAATTACTGGGGATCTGTAGATTTATTTGGTAAAAAGAAACAGATAAATAGCAGGGTAGGCCACAGCAAATAATTAAATGTGTACCACAACATAAGACTTCCTTACGTACTTTCCTAAGGAAGGAAAACAGCAAAACCATATATAATCCACTAGCTGAGTCTGGTTAAGAAGGAGTAAACAAGAGAATTCCATGAAGGCAAATGCTCCTGTTGCAAATTATTTTGTTCTGTAAGTATCTAATCCCCATTAATGCTGCCTTGGCTAACACACAAGCTTATCAGCTCTGTAGGGGAGAAAAGGAAGGAAGAAGGAACAATAGGGGAAGAACTAGAGAGAAAAAAGGGACACACTGGGAAGAGGAACAAGAGAGTGCAGAGAAATGCAGGACCCTGACCAAAGCAGAACACCAGGAAGGGAAGGGACAGGCCCCAGGGGAAGCCAGTGTTCAGCCCAAGATAAAAAGTGACACCTTCCCTTTTGGGGTAGACCCTGGTTGGGAATCTGATGTCTAAATGGCTTCAGCGTACTTTCTTCTAGAGGGTATGTCTTCTCCTAAGCTTCCTCCAGGGACCCAAGTCCTAGGCAAAAACCTGTCAATTTCCCTCCCTGCCCATCTGGTGCACCCTCAGGACACTTTTGCTTTCTGATGGGTGGAGATGTGGAGACTTTGACAGGCAAGGTTTCCTTCTGAGCTCTTTCTCTCTGGGAGGACTCAGGACATTTGCTATGCGTGAGAAATGAAGGAGCTCTGGATTGTAGGACTGAGAAGCAGAACTCTGGAGTAAAAGTAAATATCCAATTTTGATCATTAAGATCTTGCTGGATAAAGGATACTGGACACAGGGAGTGGAAAGTACAGGGTCCAGTTAGCTCCCACATCTTTCTCACAGAATGAAAAAGATGACATCAGAGAAATGGACTCAAAAGTACTTCTAAAGGGTAGGATGCTTCCCAAAGGGAAGCTTCTGTTATTGCTACTTGGTATGAAAGACGCTGCCCTTCTGCTTCCACTGACTTAATCCAGGGCTTATTTCATCTGATTTGATTATTCAACATTTGGGCCCCATAAAAAGGCTCCTGTAGACAACTCAAAGGAACCTTGGAAGCTCCTGTTCTTTCCGCTCTCCTATTTTGTTAACATGGGTGTCAGGACTCAAAAATGAACATCTGTGTTCACATGGTCTGAACTGAAGGAACAGACCTCACAGGGAAGTCACCAAGGGTCAGAGAGGTGAAATGAACTGCCAAGCCAAGAAGACACAGGGCCTCTGACTGTCTGCCCAGTGTTGCCTACACCACACCATCAACTCTTCCTTGGGTGACACTCAGGTTCATATGACTCTGCATGTTGAGAGTTCACCTCCTGCCTTCCACCTCTGCTCTGTCATGGTGTTCAGGAAGGGTCACAAATGAGTTGGCCCTTATAACTCACTTCACATTCTATGGCAAGATATGTTGTGAAAAGCAAAGAGGGATCAGGAAACTGTGCCCAATTCTACGTGAACCCAAGGACTTAAGGACTGCTGAAGAACAGGTTTGGAGGTCAGTGATGGTGACCGCAGAGGGTCCAGAGCAATGACGGTGCTGGGTGGTGTTTTGTGTCTGCAAGAGATGAAAAGTTCCTAAAAGTCATATGACCAGGACTCTGGAGGAACATTTCTTCAGCATAAGGAAAATCTGGAAATAAGTTTAACCAAGGGCTAGAAACTAAGCTGGGAGCAGCAACAGTATCTAAGCCCTCACAGGATCTAAATTTCAGGGTCCAGGGTGTAGGGAATGTACTTGCCTTAACCCTGGGCCCTGTGAACCTTCTTCACCTGCAGGTTCTTCAGTGGCTCCCCCATGTCCACACAGCTTTCTGAGGTGCTCAAGAGCCACACAGCTGCCGACCAGACAAACAGCCAAGTCCCAGCCTGGCCTCCCCACACTCTTCCTGGTGCCTTAGGTAGCTTTTCCAGTCAAAACCACAGTCTTACTTGGGCGAGGAAGAAACAACCTACCAATTATATTCAGAGAGTCCTGGAAACCAGCGATAGAGAACGAGGTTACTTCATGGAGACCACCATGACAGTTCTTGGGCAGACTGCCTGGAGACTAGAATCCCCCCAACAATCACAGTCTTTTGGGTATTACTGCAGGTCTCTCATTGTCTCTAACTTGGAGGCAGATGATTTTCTTAGGTCCCTGTAGCATCCCATGGGCTGTCTTGTTCTCCCCTCTCCCCCCAGCATCTCAGTGTGTGGGACACTGGCTGCAACCACTGTGGTCAGTTCTGTTCCTGTGGGCCATGGAAAGGGGACCCAGGCGTCCCCTCTGGCCTCAGGACAACAGCTTGGCCTTTCCCCTGCATTCCACACGGTGCTTCTCCAGCTCTGGGGTCCTTGCTGCTCTCTCCCCAGTGCATGTTGGTTTTTAGAGACAAGGCTCCTCTCTGCTGGCTTGCTAGCACTTCTGCCATTGCGGCACATGCTCAACTCCCTTCTCTTGAGCAAAACATTAAAGTCTATCATTTGTCTCCAGAAACAAAAAGTCTCCTGTTTGGGGGAGTTCTCCAATACCAGGGTGTGTTTACATCCAGCTGAAGGTCCAGGGTATGGGAAAGGTACTTCCCAACTGTCCCCTGAACTTCCCTGGGACAGGAAAAGAGCTGGGAGAGCAGCACAGGACACCCACTGTTACCCTGCTGCGGGCAGCCTGTGCCCCTTCATCTGGAATGGGTAACTTGCCTGGATCTCTGCCTTGGGGGTTTCGTGTCCTCACCATTTCATAACCAGGTCTTTTCTTATTTATTATTTTTGATGAAATTAGAATAAATCTCTGTCTCTGAAACCCAAGGTTGGCTCCTGAGGTGGCCCAGGCGCATTCCAGGACTCATTCCTTTTCAAGTTTACTATCCTCCATGGACTGGGGAGCTTGAGGTCAAGAAAGCCAGAGGGCCTGAAGACCATCTAATTAATGGATTAAACAGAGACCACAGCAGGTATTTTAAACAGAGGGACATTTTATAGAAGGAATAAAGTGCTTAGAAAATCCCTTGAGCAGGAACTACTAGGCTAGATTCTCAGAACGGACTTCCAGAAAAAAATGGAACTAGCTCTCCTAGGGGAGCTACCACCTCCAACGCTACACTAAGGGTACATTCAAGAAGACATCCCAAACTTATGATCCAGGAGTCAGGAAGCTGGGAATCAAGATGTCACCATCACTGGCACCATTGTACAACTGCCAGAGTCTGGAGGAGCCACCCTGGAACGCTGTTGCAGGAGAGCCCCATGTTTCCTGGCTGTGCTTGCCAGGAGGAAAGCAGCCAAGAGGGGCAGGCAGGTGGTCACCACTCCCCCTGCACCTTTGAAACCCTAGAGGAACGTGTTTATGCTTCAGGCTGAACCCTCACTGCAGGAGAGTCTGGGAAATCGAGTTTCTCAGTTTCCACTTCTCTCAGTGAAGGGATCAAGGGAGCTCGTTCACAGCATCCACTTACACTGTTGATGACTTTCTGCATCTAGTGCGTAAATAGTTAAAGTCACATTACACAGAAGTGCAGTACAGAAAGACTTTGAAAATGGTTGGTCTCATTTTATGGGTGGATACAACTGAGGTTCAGAGAAGTGACTCCTCTCTAAGACATACCGCTCTCTCTTGGTCAAGTGAGGATGGTAATACTGGACCCTGGGTTTAGATAATTTCCTATTTGGTGCTCTGCACATGAGAGTCTCTGGTCTTCAGGGAAGCACACAGGGTTGGGTTGGGAGTACCAGGAGTCATAGCAACCCAAGGTTCCCACAGCCTTAATTTTACTTGTAGTTTTAATTTTAGGGTTAAGGGCATAGTTGGCATTAAACCAGAAAGCTATGCTGTGTGCCCACATCTGTGTTACAACCAGGGATTCACCGCAAGGGGGAGATGGGGCAGCACTTTCAGGATTTCCTTCTACTACCTATTCACTTCCCTTCCCTGCTGGGAACCATTTTAGGAAAGAATTGGAGAAGTTCCTTTCTTTTCTCAGATATTGTCCTAATGTACTTTGAGTGATATGTAAAAATTAGTTTCATTTCCACTCATATCCTACTTGTTCTGTAAAATCTTCTCTTAGATTCCATTATAATTAATTTCTATTCCTTTCTCTGAACTTCCCATGTGCCACATCTATTGCTCAATTATAGAACAAATCATAGTGCGCCTTGTTTTATGGTAAACTCTGTTTGTTACCGTCTCCTCTATAAGGATGTGAGCTCTTCAAGGGAAGGCACTGAATTGAATTTATCCTTGAATCTTAGCACCAAGCAAAGTGCCTTGGCATTTGGAGTGAACGGAGACTGCTCTGTCTGGTTCTCATTTCCTCCTTGGGTGGCATAAGGTGGGACTTCCCTGCTCCTTGTGTGTAAGCAGGGCCATGTGACCAGGGCCAGCTAATGAAATGAGTGAGAGTGACATACGTCACTTCTTGGCTTTTTGTGTGACCCTCCAGATTTCTTTCTTCTGCTTTGTTAACTGTGCAGATCTCATGTTGCGATAGATGAGCCACAAGAAGAAAGGTGGATGGCTTGGAGAGGACTTTGCATAAGCAGGGAGCAAACTTGCCATATTCTGTCATGGAGGATTTAGGGTTTGTTTCCTCAACCCAGGATAGTCTCTGTGGACTAATACAGGTGGTCAAGAATGCACAAAATTGAGGGGGCCTAGATACCTATGGATGCATCTCCTAGAAAGACACAATTGGTACCTTCCATTTTTTTTTTTTTTTTTTTACTTGACATAACCTCACTTAGACCTTGACAATTCTGAAGGAAAGAGTACAGCGAGCCATTCAACTTTACAGAGGCCATGGAAACAACCAGGCAGAAGTCATCATCCAACACAATTGAGTCACTACCTGGTCCAGAGAGGGTGAAGGCCATTTGGAAAGCAATGATTCTCTCAGCAGATGTGAAGGTACTATATCTTACCCAGGAGTTTCTGTGCCTTCGACATCTTAGGAAAATTTACAATCCCATTAGCTCGCCTTCCTCACCTTGGCACATGTTAATTTTACTTAATTGGGCTCCAGTGAATACAGGGAGACACCAGTTGACCCAATGACTTTTTCACTCCCTATGTACAAATTTTACTTTATTTCTGCATGATTGGCAGCTTAATGTATTTATTACAGATGTGTATTTATTTTATACAAACACATTGTGATTACATACATGTAACATTTCCAGGCATCTTCTGAAAAAAATTCAGAAGATGATAGTATTTCAAACTGAACTCCCCTTTGCAAGCATAATCTCTGAGAATATTTTATCGTTAGCCCTTTTACTCTGGAAAAATCTTGGGCAAGATATTGAGGATAATACTTCAATAATACTTAGACACTTTGATAATACATATATAATACTTACTCTTCAGGCCATGTTGGGACTGAAAAGAATGTTTGTAAAGGATCTAACTTCCTACCAAGCAACTTGTAAGTATTTATTGACAACAACTGGTAGTAAGTGTACTATACTCAGGTAGAACTTTGTTTACAATTACTTTTATATATGCATGAAATATAATTTGCTCCTTTTAAGTCCTTAGTTCTTTGTCTTTCCATCCTGTTCTCCCTTCCCCTTTTCCCCCCTCCTCTGTCCTACTGGTCTTCCTTCTGTTTATTAATTATTTTTTAAAAAATCAATTGATGCTTTATAAGTAAACACAAAGGTAGAATTCACTGTGGTATTTTCATATGTGTAACAGCATAATTTTATTCTATGCACATATTATTATGTCAGAATGAACCCCATATTATGTATAACTCTAACGCACTAATGAAAAACATTAAAAATAAAATAAAAATACTTTATATATTTGTGGATAGGTTTTATTTCCCCACTTCTTTTTTCAGCAGAAGAAAATGAGGCTCAGAGACTTGTGCAAGGTCACACACCAGGATGTGGCAGAATTGGGACCAATGACTATCATCTTGATGGTGTCGCTGTGAGGTTCCTTGAAGCAGTGGTTAAAAGCAGGTCTGGGATGAAAGAACCTGGGGACAGTAGTACAGTGGCTGGCAGAAGTAGGAGTTTAACAAATGGTCACTATGATGATATTAGAGGTATAAGTGATCCTTGATTACAACTTCCAGTTTGTCTATTTCAAAGCGATTGATTCATCATTAGGAACTCCTTTGTCCTCATTCAAGTGACTGCGACATATACAGCTAACATGTAGGTGGAAGCACAGTATGTAAAATTCAGTGGATAGTCAAGGCATTTGAAAACAAAGAGGAACAAATTTCTGAAAACTACCCTGTTATATACCCTTAGTTTGGGTAGTCACCAAATGGACCAGAAGGCCATTGTCTCTATATTAAAATGTTAGAAATAAAATATGGTCCTTCCCTGGGGTATAGTAAGGGAACCAGAAGTTTGCATGTTAAAGTGAAGATGGATTGCATCTCATATGTTTCTGTTCCTCCACGAAGCCAGACATGCTGGCTTAGTTCAGCATAGAGAATAACTGTGCATGTCAATATTTACCCTCTTCCAACACTCAAATTAGCTCCTTTAATAATCAAGTGAAACACACCTCCCCCCTTTGTAACCTGTCTCCTGCATACCACATTCTTCTGATACAGTTATTCCTTTCAATTAATGTGAAGGCAGAGGGGGATGGGTTGCCCATCCATTTTGCAAGGGATTTGGGACGAGGATCAAAGTTGGTTTTATTTCAATAGGGTCCCTAGTGAGCTGTTAATTACTTGGGTTTCAAATCTGATGGCATTTGAAATAGAATATTGAATTACACCTGTGTTTGGGGGTCAGTTTATCTTCTGATATGAAGGTAGATTTGTGGCAGGAAGGAACAGGAGGAAATGAAGTTAGGTTTCTTCCTGTGTTTGATGGGGGAAGGTCTTTGTTACTGAAATATTCCTCAGGGCTTCACACAGTGGGTTAAACCAATGGGGAAAATTATGTTTCAGGAACTTCAAGCAAGAGCAGACCCCAATTATCCCTCAAGCAGATTAAAATATGTAATCTTAGACTTGTTAATATGAAATATGACTTGCATGCTTACAATTTTTCTTTCTTTTGGGTTTTGAGTACTTGGGTTTTGAGCCAGTTTGGTGGAATTAGTTTCAGAGTTCGACATTCTAATATTTATCTTGAACATTAGGATTTTAAATTCATTGAAAATAAACATTTTGTGTACATTGTTAGAGGGAGATGCCTTAGTTTAGAGGATTTCACTTGCTCACTGATCTCCAAACACGCCCACTCCCACCCTGCAGCTGGGCCTGCCCACGCCCTGCCCTGCTCGGAGTGCTTGCTGTCTCTGCTCATCTGTCATTCCCAACTCTGTGTGTTTTGCTTTTCACTCTAATTTCCTTCCTCCAGACTCTGTCTAGCCACCCTATTTATTTCTTCAAAGTACCAATAATGATGTTTATATATTTAATTTACTTACTTGTCCACTATAAGGTTTGTTTGCCCAGGAGAGCAGCTAAGGGCTAGGGCATCCCCAGTTCTTGCATCTTCAGTACCTACCATGCTCCCTGGTTGTGAGCATATTTTATTTGTTTAGTGAATGAATGAAAAATGGATGATGAACAAATCATGGTCAAACCTCTTTTCATAGAGGTGCAGGGAAGTCATTTGGAGAATGCAATATTCAGGTTCAGTTTCTACAATTTAAAGTATAATTCTATGAATCTAGATAGTCCCTGAAAATCTGATAAGATGAATCTGGCTGTATAGATGACACCATTTGGCCAGAGAACATCTTGACAGCACCATGTTGGTGGCTGAATTTTCAATGCCAGGAAAGCTGTAGCTTCTCTCTTGGTTTTGCTCAGTGTGGTTCTTCCTTTCTATGTCCTTGTGGGTCTCTTTTCTTTTCTTTGGTCTCCCTTTTATTATATCTTGCTTTTTGACTTAAAAAACAAAACAAAACTGCTGACAATTTTCTCTTGGGTTCATTAAGATATAAACACATGCTATCTCTCTTTGATCAAATTCATAATGGCTATTACCAATAGAACTGAAGGCAACAAAATAAAACTGACAATGACTAAAATGACTCATGGTGGAATTTGTTATTGGCTAGAAAATTGATGGCAAAATTAAATCTTCCTGACACAATTTAGACGTGCAAAATTTGATCTGGGAAAAATCTGAACTTTGTGGAAATAAAGAAAACTCAAAATGGCAGAAGCCATAACTGTTAAAATCTGATATGACTGAAACAATTTGATTTTAAAAATATTTTTATGAAATTTCTGCAGAAAAGGATTGATGCTGACCAAATAATATCAATACAATGAAAATAATGACAAGATCGAAGCATTTGCATTATTTAATAAAGGGAAGGTAAGGCTGAGGAAGCAGCCAATACATTTTAAGACATCAGGAAGACTGTCTACCCTAGGGAAGAACAGATAACTGCTCTTCTTTTCCATTGATGAAATGTCTGAGGATGCAGCAGGGACCTTAGAAAGAACTTCCTGTCCACAGGAATCCCTGGAATGAATTGTTATGAAATGTGAGGGTGAGAGGTGGGGAGATGGGGAGACCCCTTGGAAGTTTCTGGAAGAAAGCAGAGTAGAAACTACCATTCTGGGTGTGTAAGGACTTTCCTTTCTGACTGAAAACACAGAGGTGAGTTAGGAGTTTTGCTCTCTCATGAACTCCTTCAGGCCCACATTTCTATGATTCTCTGACTTTTAAATTCTATCACTCTTTGTTAAGAAGGTGAAATTAAGCTATTTTAAAAGAGGAATGATGAGACTTTGTTGAGGAGTTGTTTTATGGTTCGGTATTAAAACTTGTGGTTTTGTTGTGTCTTACAAATTGTTATGTGTTTATGGCCTAGGTTTTGTAACCCCAATATCTTCTAGGAATTCATTGTGTTTTTCTTTTTTTTTAATCAGCATACTACAGTGACATAGCCACGTCAATGTTTATAACAGTTTAACTCACAATAGCTGAACTATGGAACCAACCTCGGTGCCCTTCAACAGATGAATGGATAAAGAAAATGTGGTATGTATTTATGATATATTACTCAGCTTTAAAGAAGAATGAAATTATGGCATTTACAGGTGAATGGATGGAGTTGGAAAATATCATGTTAAGCGAACTAATCCAAACCCAAAAAACCAAAGGCTGAATGTTTTTTTCTGAGAAGCAGATGGCAGATGTTAATTCACCATATGGGGCAGGGGCTAGGGAAGAATAGAGTTACTTTATATTAGGTAGAGAGGAGTGAGGGGAGGGGAAGGGGTCTGGGGGTAGGAAAGATAGTAGAGTGGAACAGACATTATATGACTGCAGGACTAATGTGATCATATAATATGTACCATCAGAAAAATGAGAAATTACACTCCATTTATGTATGATCTATTAAAATGTATAAATGCATTCTACTGTCATGTACAACAAATAAAAAATTAATAAAAAAGAAAAGATCACTGTGATGACTACTAACGACCATTGGTTTAAATTTGGAATAACAGAAATTTTGACTTCAAAGCGGAAAGAATCTAAAGCTTGACGAAGTAGAAACAATCCTTTGAGATAGCCAAATTGTAATTATTGGTTTTTTGAAAGAAAACATATGGGCCAAGTAGGTGATGCATCTTTCTCTATCTCTCTCTCTCACACACACACACACACACACACACTCAAGCTTGCGCGCACATGCACACACACACACACACACATGACAAATGCAGAAAGTCATATGACCAATTTTCTTTATTTGTTCTTTTTAGTTATACATGATAGTAGAATACATTTTGACATATCATACATACATGGATCATAACTTCCCATTCTTATGGTTATACATGATGTGGTTGTGTACTTATATATAAACATAGGAAAGTTATGCATGATTCATTCTGTCATATAACCATTTGTGATTGTTAGGGTTACTCATCTGTTATAAAAAGGGTTACACCACAAAAGGTAGAATGGAAGACTGAGAGAAAAGACAGGTTCCCAGGAGCAGCCAGAGAACAGGAAGAGACTCTGGTCAGGACAGGAAAAGTTTAGACTGAAAGGAAACAAGATGGCAGCCATAGTGACAGGTGGAGGTAGATCTCCCTCTGATGACAAGTGGACATCATGTGGGAAGTAGTAACTGTGAGGAATGGACCATCACATTCAGGAAGAGAGAAGTAAAGATATCTAGTATGTGGAAGGAGTCTGAACTATAATGAACCTGAAAAAGAATTTTAGGTGGTTTTGAAGTCATTGCATTCACTGACATCGTGGGTGATGTTTGGAGACTGAATAAAGAAGTAAGTATACCCAAGCCAACTGCTCAGAATGAGATAAAAAAAATCATTAGTGATTGTGAATAGGTTAATGGATTTTTCAGACACAAGAACCAGTAACTTGAAACTACTTTTGGCCATCTTTTGTCCTAATGTTAGGTACTAATTATGTAGCATGTTTTATTAATGTAATAACTTTGTGGTAAGAATATATGTCTTCAACTTCAAATATAGTAGGAGTGCAGATGAATGGAACTGTATTAGTCAGATTTGTGTTATTGTGACAAATATCTGAGACAAACAATGTACAGGAGGAAATATTTATTTTGGCTGATGGTTTCAAAAGTTTCAGACCAAGGGTAGTGGCTGGCTCCATTGTTTTGAGCATGAGACAAGGCAGAACATTGTGATGGCAGGGTGTGGTGGAGGAAATCTATTAGCACATGGTGGCCAAGAGACAGGCAAAGAGGAAAGGGCTGGGGACCAGACTTAGTCCCAAGGTCATGTGCCCAGGGTCCATTCCCTTCAATCATGTCCCACCTCTTACAGCCTCTACTACCTCCTTATAGTAGAGGTTGCTATCAGTGGATTAATCCTTTGATGAGGTCAGAACACTTATGGTCTAATCACACCCCAAAAGCCCCACTTATGACATTACTGCATTAGAGACCAAATCTTTAGTACATGAACTTTTGTGGACATTGCCCAAAACCGTAACAGGAATATGTATCACTTGTTTATATACCATTAAGCAAACTATCTGGGGGAAATCATGAGGCTTTATATACGTGTCATATCACAACAGGAAAGCAATGGATAGTTCTATCTCTGCTTAGTTTGGAAAATAGTTATGTATCTCACATACAAAAAAATCTACTATTGTAAAGATTTTGTTGGTAGACAAGGAAGTCTACCGAGGATAGGAAAAGCTATTAGTGCTACTTGTTTTGGATTAGGGATTATGAAAGTATTTATATATGTTTTGCCCTCATATCCAAGGATTCAATCAATTTTGAATCAGAAAATAATGGAAAAATTGTGTCTGTGCTGAAAACATATACCCTGTTATTCTTGTCATTATTCCCTAAATAATTCAATAACAACTATTTACCAAGCATTTACCTTTTATAGGGCATTATGAATAATCAAGAGATGATTTAAAATATACCAGAGATGTGCATGGGTTACATGCAAATACTATGCCATTTTATGTAACGGATTAGAGGATCCATGGATTTTGGCTTCTCTAAGGGGTCCTGGAACCATCTTCTATGGATACTGAGGGATGACTGAGTGCATGCACCCATGGGGACACACACACATAGACTTGGTTTTTTCTTTTCACGATTCCATTGAATTTTCAGTAGTGATTTACAATAAGTTAATTATTTATGTTTATGTTTTCAAAAATAAAGTGTGATTATCATTTTTATTTTAAAGGCATAATTAAATAGGTTATTTTGTTTATTTATTTATTTATTTGGTACTAGAGGTTGAACCTAGGGGTGCTCAACCACTGAGCCACATCCTGGCCCTTTTTCATATTTTATTAGAGACAGGGTCTCGCTGGGTTTCTAAGGGCCTCGCTAAGTCACTGAGACTGACTTTGAACTATCAGTCCTCCTGCCTCAGCCTCCAAAGCTCCTGGAATTACAGGTGTATGCCACCGTGCCTGGCTAAATAGGTTATTCTTTTCATTTAATAGCATTATTATTTAGACCTCAAGACCTTAATCATGACTTTTCATCTATCTGGTGGTGGGTACCTTTGTTTCAGGCAAATTATCTAGGCAAAACAGTCTTGCAAATCCAAATTTCTAAATTGAAGCTTATGCTTTGGGACCTCTTTTCCTCAGTACTCTGAATAGTTAGCATTTGATCTGGAAGAAAAAAATAGAGAATTGACTTCATATGAGATGCTTTAGTATAACATGTTCTTACATTACTTAAGATCTCTTACAGAGACCTAGATCATCAGAATTTTGTGTAACATTTGGAAAGTGGGTTAGAAAAAGATGAACTTACTGTAGATACCTAAACCACACATGGATTTCTAAGCTTGTTCAGATGATGTCATTTTATTTGTATTTCTTGCTGAGTAGACTTTTAAAAAATCTTCATAAGTACTTTGTTTAAAGATAGGGCTTTTTGCATATGAAAAAAAATGTTGACAAGTAAAGCTAATATCAATAGGATTCCAGGCTATGAATATGAATGAGAGCAAAGCACCCTTCCCTGGATTTCCTGTTGACTCCTACAATGTTCTGCTCTCTGGGAAATTTCAGCATGGAGGGAAAGAAAGTTTTACCGCCAATTTGTGCCTGAAACCCAAGATGAACAGACGTCTGCTACATTAAAAAAGGACATAGGCATGCATTAAATCCCTTATGTCTTACTTTTTAATGATGCAATTGTGAATTATGTTCTTGTTGCATTTGTAATTAGAGACTGTGGCAGATGGTGGAGACTTATTTTAAAGTGATGTGTCTATTAAAATAAGCCACACTGCCAAATGATTGTTCACTGTAACGGCATCTTTACGCCCCTGAAACACTCCGATTCTTTGTTGATGTGCGGTTGATTACCACAGCTGATTACATATGTGCACATATTTGCTCAGAAATGTATCAGGGATATTTGATATGTGCAATACTTTATTTTAAAGCGTGTGTTATCACAATTATAGATAATGAAGCTTTCAATGAATTATTCAGTCACCCTATCTACAAAGGGAATGCACTGATTTCCCCTTTCAATAAAATTAGGCATGAATCTTTCTAAACTATTGAGGATGATTCTCCCCACACAGTGGGAGAAGTGTTGAATGGAGAATGGGGAGTTTCTGAGAATTGAGAAATTCTCTTTTCCTTATACTTGAAAAGAGTCGATTTTTAAGGATGAACTCAGGTCATAGATAATGGTATCTCTGGCTAAAAGTGAGAATGAAGTGAGATAGGGTTTATGGGTCAGGTAAAAATGGAGAAGAGTAGGTAATTAAATGGTATAACATGTATTAGATGATATGTATTACAATAGGTCACACTATTATAACAAGCAACACCTAAATATCAGTGACTTACAATAACATAGATTCATTTATCTCTTTGTCTATATGTCAATCATGGATCGTAAAAGGGACTCTGTTCATCATGGTGCATTTGGGACAAGGTAGATAGAGGCTACATTTCAACACAGCCTTCTGAAATCACCTCATCAATGAGAAAAAACGTGTTGGCTTACATCTTAGCTTTTAAAATTTCTTTCTGCAAGAGTCACATTATCCATTCACTTAAAATTAATTGGCCAGAGCAAGTCATGTGATGAAACCTAGCATTAAAGGGTCAGAGAAGTAAATTCCTACTATGGGCTTGGAGAAATCTGGTGAACCGTAATGATGAGCGTGTGGTGCAATTTGTGGCAAAACTACCTTCCCCTGAGACAGTCGTTCTGTTATCTACTGTGACTACTCTATTCCTGACGTCCATTTCTAACATCATCAGATCAACTGTATTATGTTCAACAATTTTTAAAACCTTTAGGAAAAAGTTCATGTTACCTGGAGGGGCAGAGAAGTTCTCCAGTTTAACATTTCCCAAGCTGGGTTCTCTTAAGATGTGCTATTGCAGAAATAAGGATTCTTACTGTCAATTGAGTCTGAGAATCTTTGAGTAAACAAAGTTATGCAAATTTCTTTACTTCTTAGAGTCTTTAGTATGCTCATGTGAGTATCTGTGAGGCCACTATAGCATATAGTATTTATCAATTCCAGAGGGTCTTTTTCCTAGGGAGCATCCCACGGGATGGTATGCTGTGAAGAAACACTTTGAACAGTGCTATTCAGGCGTCTCCCATTGGTGTCTGTCTTGGTTTCCTTCCCATTGGTGTATATGATCATACATAGCAGTGGGATTCATTAGGCCATATTTGTACATGCACACAATTTGATCAGTCTCATTCTCAAGTACCTTCCTTTCCCTGTCCTCCTCCCTTCCCCCTGATTTCTTTCCAGATGTTACAACAGAATATCTAAGGACTGGATAATTTATAAGGAAAGGAAACTCATTTCACATAGTTCTGGAGGTTGTGGAACCCAAAGTCCAGGGGACACATCTGATACTGCAGGGCAGACAACAAACATGCCAGAGAGAGATCACTTTTACAACAAAGTCACTCCCTTAATAACCCATTAACCCATTAATCCTTTAATCCACGAATAGATTAATCTATTCACAAGATAATTCATGGCACATTCACCATCTCCAAATAACATTAACGGATGACTTTGGGGATTAAGTTTCCAGCACATGAATCCTGAGGGACCAACATTCAAACCATAGCAGAGTCTGACTATGGGGTTAGTCACTGTTTCAGCTTCTGGGTTGGCAAACACATCAAGGTGCTGGGAGAAAGGTGTGCCCAGAGAGGGCATGGGAACTCCATACCACTCCCAAAAGCCATACTTTGCTCAATGCATCTCTTTCATTTGACTAAGTTGGGTCCTATAAAACAACTGGCAAACATTGGCATTTTCCTGGGTTCTGTGAGCTGTTTTAGCAAATTGTTGAAACCAAGGAGAGGGTCATGTGAGCTCCCAATACATAGCTGGTTGGTCAGAAGTATAAGTGGCCCAGGATGCCCAGATTGGCCTCTGAAGTAGGGAAATCTACAGGACTGAGTCCTTTGTGAGATCTGATGCTAAATCCAGGTGGGTAGTGTTAGACTGAAGTTAAATTATTGGCCACTCAGTTGGTGTCTGCAACATGGAGAACTGATTATTGTTTTTAGGAAAATGCTCCAGAGTAAGTGGTAGTTATCATCTGGAAGGTACAGAGGTCTTCCATTGCCACACCTTCTCCCCTTCACCCTCATCTTCTCTCTAGTCTGCAAAGTTCAGAACATGATGTTAATGGTTGTGGGCAGAAGGGAAATTTTGTGATAGGAAAATGCATGTGTCCTTTGAAGTTGTGAATCAGCATGAGGGAGTTGATCTAGGACCTGCAGTTCCAGGGTGAGTAATGATCTGTACTATGCTATATACCCAAAAGATAATTACAATCTTTTTGTGCCATTAAATAATTTGAATACATAAAGCACTTAGACCAAACACATGGTAAGCACTCTGTGTTTGTTGTTATTTATATTTTTCTATTGTTATTTTTATTAGTTTACTAAAATGATAGCAGTAAAATGGCTAACCCTCTGAATACTTTTTATGTAGTAAACACTGTGCTGGGTTTATGGATAATCTCATTTGGTCCTTAAAACTCCTATGCAATGTGACTACTATTGTTATTTTCACTTTATAGAAGAGGATATGTGGATCCAGATAAGTTAACGTATGTGTTCAATGTCATACAACTAAAAAGAATCAAAGTTCGGATTAGGTGAACCCAGGCTGTCTGATCATGTTCTGAGCCATTCTGCCACTGGTTCTTTCTTACACTTGCTAGTATTTTATGGTCTTTAAAGCACTTTCGATGGACTACACCATTTATCTCCCACAGAACACGAATAGATACCATTTTCTCCATATTTAGAGACAGGGAGATGGAGTTTCAGATAACTAGTTGTTTTTCTTTAAACAGTCATCTTGAATTTGGGTTCATTCTTTTTCTATGACATGTCTTGTTTCTTTCCACTCTTTTTTTTCTTTCTAACTCTCTTTAATTTTCCCTGATTTTCTTCTTCCTATCCCTCCATCCTACAACATGGATTTTCAACCTTTGAACAACCAGGAAATAATTTATAATTTCTTGGGATAGTTACAAAAAAGTTCAGAGGAGTATTAGTATAAATTGCAAATTATTTGTCTGGTTAACTCAGTCTAGAATAAGTCCACACAAATGCAACTGCATTCCATTCAATTTCATAAATCCTCACCCATTACATTCCATATATTAATTCTGTGTGCCAATTCTATCAAGTCTTTAGGACAGTTAAAGTATGTCTAACACCCCCCTGCCCCACACACACACACTCACTCACAGAACCATACGGACCCCAACAGAAGACTAAGAGATCCAGCTGATACAGACTCCACCAAGTGAGATAAGAATTGGCCTTGAATAACTGATTATAGGGTCCACATATCCTCTGTTCTCTTTCAAAACTTCCCCTTGGTCATTCTTTTTTCAAGGAATAGAAATAGCAGGAAGGCTGGGGCTGCAGGGAAACGAGGCTGGGAAGAAGAACCAGAGACTATGGAAAAGTGGGAAGATGGGGACTGACCTGCATGAGCATGGGTCGTTGGTGGAAATTTAGCTCTCTTTCACCTAGGCAGGCCAAATGCTGGAGGGAGCCACAGGAAGCCTAGGGAATGACTTCACAGGGTTCTCCACGTGGATGAAAGGTGCCTTGGATGTAATGGTGAGCTCAAATGACAACATGAGAGGGAGAGGTCTGGAATTTCAGCATTTGCCACTGAGGGTTAAGGCAGGGGTAAGTGGCAGCTGTGGCACATCCTGGGTCAGGAAATGTGAGCGGCAGTGTAGCAGCTATGAGTTGGACTTCAGGAAACTCAAGAGACGGAGTGCCCTGCAGTTATGGTTCATCACGGTTGTATCCCTCCGTTTTTTGCTGCTGTGGCTAAAATATCTGACCAGAAGGATTTTAAAGGAGGAAAAGTTTATTTGAGGGCTCATGGTCTCAGAAGTCTTAGTCTATAGAAGGCCAGCTGCATTCCTCAGTGCTCCAGGTGAGTCTGAGCATCATGGCAGAAGAGTGTGGCAGAGGGAAGCAGCTCACATCATGGTGCTCAGGAAGCAGAGAGTCTACTCACCAGATATAAATATATACCCAAAGCCACACCCCAATTCCCACCTCCTCCAGCCACACCTGCCACTTCAGTTACTTCTCAGTTAATCCCTATCAGGGGATTAAATCACCAATTGTGTTAAGAGTCTTACAATCCAATCATCTGCTCTGAACCTTCTTGCATTGTCTCACACATGAGCTTTCAGGGTCATTTCACATCCAAACCATAACACCTTCTACTTCAGTAATAAAGTTGTTCTTTCATAGCAGTCTGAATTACCTAAATGTTGAAAATTATTTAAGAAATGCTGTATCCAGGATCATGAAAGTCAGAGGGCCTTGAAGACATGTTGTATTTGAAATGATTAATGCATGTACAAAATTGATTTTCCAGTGCCCAAGTTAGCACTCCACTTCTCCAACTAACTTCCCACTCAGGAAATATCCACTAGATGTAAACAGATGCCTACCCAGAGATTTGTGAGAGTTCTCTGGGGTAGGGTGTGGGGAGAAGAGGTTGGGATCCATAAGTGGGTTCTCTCAAAATATTAGTACTTAGAATAATGAATCTTCCTATGTTTTTCATAGAAATGCATAACTTCAGATATTAATACACATCCAAATATTAATCTAACTGGGAATATTAGGGTTGATGGGACTTTCTTAAGACCAAGGTAGTCTTCAGCCAGCCTGTGTTCTTCAAGTGTGTGACTGTTGTACGTTCCCTAAAGAGAGTCTAAAGTGACTTCTCGGCTCACAGGGAGAAGGAAACAGGATAGAGCTGAGTATGTAAGCTGAGTCTAGTACTTTTGTTTTAATTCTTGCCTTTACGATAATAATAGCATGTCACTGTGAAAATTGCTGACCACCTCTGATTTGGGTAACTCATCTGGAAAATGTGAAATTTGGTGAGATGATCTCCAAGGTCCTGTCTAGCTTTAAAATTCTATGATGCTAGAATATAGTTTTCCCATCAGTGAAAAGGCACTGAGCTGACTTTGGAAATTGCTCCATGCCAATTAATCTCTTTCCTCCCTTCAGTGGAAAATGATCAGAAAATGACTTCATATTATAAATCATGAGCATGCTTCCTTGAAACTCCTCTTCTACTGCCTTATGAAAACCAAGCAGCCCAAATCCATTTGTGTCCAAGGCATGTGTGAAGACAAGTATGTCCAATACTTGCATGGAGCTGACTCTCGATGTTGGTCCACAAGTCACCTGTGTCCCCTCACTACCAAGGGGCTGGGGAGCATGAAGAGGAGATGGGTTGGAGAACTTCCTTTGCACTTTGGTGATGCTTTTTAAAGTAACCCTGCTGGGACTGGATTTCCCTGCTGTGAAATCCTTTTGTTCAGCACAAAAAAGGATCATTTTTGGCTATTTTTCTATAGTAAAGTCCCCAGTGGTGCTCTGTCATCTGTGAGAATGAGAGTTGCTAGTGGGTACCACCTCTGTCTGAGTTGTCCTTATTATCTCGGTCCTCACCCCCACCACCTGGTGCTTTTTTCCCATTCACTGAAGATCTGAACATGTTTCTGGTTGTCCCTTTGCTGGCTTTGGTCCACTCGGACAGTCTCAAAGCTCCTCAGGACTTGGGTTGGTTTTGATGGGGTTCAGGGGTTTATTCCAAAAGACTCAACACACTTTCATGTTTTTCTTCGGTGGCAAAGGGGTCAGATCAGAGACACAGAATAAATAAATCTATGAGTACATCTCTCATTAATCTCAGAATCCCGTTTACCATTGACCAGACTTATTTTCTAAATAACCATGGAAAGATTCATAGGCATTTATAGGATTTCTTTGCTCTACTGTGGGATCACTTATTCTTGGTTTTCCCTAATTCTCTAATTCATAGAATTTTTACTCCTGTCTAGAAAGGTGATGGATGATCTGTTAATATAAAATTAAAGTGGACTTAATTTTATATTCTTAGAATACTTTTCTAATGATCCTTTTTGTTTTCTTTTTTTTTTTTTGTGGTCCTGAGGATTGAACCAGGGCTCCATGCATGCCTGGCAGGCACTCTACCACTGAGCTACATTTTTGGCCCTTCTAATGATACTTCTCATGTCAGTTTACAATTAGAAAGATTTTACTTGTTGGACTATGCCTCTGGATGGGTTTCAGAAATTGGAACCCCAGTGTCTATGGACCTATGCAATAATAGCCAGAAAGAAGACTCAAGTGAGGCTTCCAAAACCAAGCAGCATTTTCATTATATTAACCCAGCTGAGGGCTCTCCACCAGAACCAAACCAGGGACAACAAAAACTGACTCACTGGAGTTCACTTCTCACATCTGGATTAGTGGCTGAAATCAGATAATGAGCCTGATTGTTTGTTGAGCTTGATGCTAATTGGATTAGCTTTTTTTCTGTGTGTCCTTGATCTGCCCACTTAGGCCCAGGCACATAGGCAGGAGGTTTATAGTTTTCCGTGACTGAGCATAGTCAGTGTTCAGAGCTGGAGGTTGAGGAAGTCAAGAATACAGAAAAGTGGAGTCCTCTACCCCAGTGGGGTGTGAGGGGGTAAAGGAACATGGTAATCACTAAGAAAGACACAGTGGAACAATTCAACCCAGCCCAGAGTCAGAGGAATGGGTGACTGCTTAGGGGAGTTGGCCAGGTTACTATAGCAGAGAATGTTAGAACTTTCTGGAAAGGTTTCCTTCTTCTTCCATTTGAAACAAGCTGTAGAAGAAGAATACAGGTCACACAGCAGATATGGGAGCACACCTAGAGAGAGAAAGGCAAAGCCCAGGCAGGAGAAGCAACCGGGAGTAGCCAAGTGGAGAAGGAGAACTTGCACTCTGAAGCAGGGCAGCCTTCAGGGTCACTTTGAAAGGTAGAGGAAGATCTTGAGATTCTGTCCTACTTGGAGACATACTTGAGGAACTGAAATGAAAGAGTAAGGCAAGGACTCACTCAATTGCCTTCTTAGCTGAGAAGATGTCAGAAGTTTGGGGAAGATGGGCAAAAAATCTCCTAGACCTGAGAGAAGTCAACAAACTTAATGAAATTGGACTCACACTAGGTTTTTCCTTTAGCTTGCTTCTAGGTATCAGCCTTAATTGCCAACACTAAAATCTGCTTTTCTTTATCATTTCCTTTATTAAACCTTTCTTAGGGATTGGAATCAGCAGCCAGAAGTAGATCCTCTCAAGGTGGGTTTTGGTGTCAGCTCAGAAGTGGTGATGGCCTTGGGTTCTCTACCTGTCCTTTCATCTCCCTGTGCAAACTGTCAGACATCAGCAAACTGATTAGCCTGAAGTCAACTGCCAGTTCCCAGGGGCACATCTGCCTGCATTGACTTGCTTGGGAAGTCTTCTATTGTGCCCAGTGAACCAACACCCATTTCTGAACTAAGTCATTTGATCCTCCCCAAAAGGGCGTGTTTCACTTGTACTGACACAGGGAATGTGATTCTTGTCCTCTTGAGTAAACAGTTCTGTATAGTAGAGGTGGGGTCAGATTAAAAAACAAAAGCCTGGGATTATGTTGTTTCTCTAGCACCTGCCTCCCCGGGGTGAGCTCATAATGACATCCTTCCAATCCACTCCACCTTCTCTGGAATACAGGGTGGTTCTTACCATCTCTGTGCTCTGTTGCAACTGGAATTCACCTTTTGTGTGCGCCAGTTAGAATCAGATGGACCCCTTTGAGATCTCCAGATAAAACATGTATAGATCTGTCAGTTGTTAACCTTCATTTGATGGATGCACACTTTTCATTTCTAATTAGACTTGATTGCTTGAGAGGTACAGATAATATCAACATGTATTCTTTAATGCTGTTGGAGCTAGTGGCAAGGTAGACCCTATTTTCTATTTTATAGGTAGTTTTAAAATTCAAACTATGAATGTGAATTACTTTTCTGTCTGATTCTTCTGGTGTAAGTTATTGTTATGCTAATTCAGGTGTATGTCTTCCCAGACCTTATAAGTATATGAATTTTGTGTTCTTTTGAATGAATTTGGTGGTTAATCCTTTAATCAGTTATTGAGATATTGCTATAAGCACAGAGTGAAGCCTGGACCTCTAATCTCAGCAGTTTGAAGGTCATCATTGTAATTCATTTTGTGTTTCTCCTGTTTTTCTTTTTTTCCTTCTGTTAAAAAGGAAAGTTAGTCTAATCCTACAGCAAGTATGTTCCTCAAAGTGGAAAGGTGGAATCATGGGAGGAGAAATGATAGGTAATGTTGCCTTTGAGAGTAGTCAATATCCCTCCCTCCATTTGTCCCCCATGCCCCCTGCACCCTCCCACTGCCCCTGTGAAAGACAGCTATCCATCTTCAGCAGATTGGCTATATTTGTCATTTAACTTCTCTGTTTTCTTAAGGAAGTACTCATGGGTAACCTTTTGAGAAGTAGTGTTTCCTTGATCTGTCCCTGAAAATATTAATTGAGATTCCATTGGTGTTAAGAAGTGAGAGTGGTGAAATTTAAGCATTGTTATCCTTTGGGAGAGGAGGTTTAAGTTCATGCAGTAGAAGCACAATGAGACAGTTTGTCATCAGGTGCTCTTTGTGTGGGGAAGTGCTGGCCTGAACTCTGATCCATTTGGATTGATGATGCACTGACGGCAGTGATGCCTTGGACACATGTCCTACCTCGTTTCTAGAGTGTGTGCTCTGAATGTGTTCTGGAAATTGATGTATATTGACTATGCCCACAACTCCAGCTAACCAAAGGCACATCATTTGTGGTTCTTCTTCTACTAAGTCTCACTCCATAGGGCCCAGGAAGTGCCTTTGGAGAAATACTTGTCCCAAATAAGCTCCATATGGAAATGGAAACCCCAGTGGTGCATGGATTCTAGTGTCCACTCAGACAAATGGAAACTAGGTGCAGAAATCAGGGGTTTCCTGATTAAAATCCTGAACTGACTTGGAAACAGAAAAGTTTTCCCTTAAATCCTTTCTCAGAGGATCAGGATCCAAATCAGAATCTGAAGTGCCTATGCAAGACTCAGAAAAATGATATTTAAATCTTCATGACCCTGAGTTTTTTAAAGAAAATTTTTTGAAAAGTTGCTATCTAAAATCTGTCTGAAGTCTGGAATACTTTACCTGATACTCTTTGGTGGCTCTTGTCCCTCACACTGGGTCAACTGGCATGCCAGCAGCTCTGCCTTAGGAGAACTTCTGCTGAGCAGGTACAGGCGTTTTACTCAGTCGTGTCCTGGGCTTCACGAACATCTAATCAGGGAAGATTGGAACACAAAAATAGAAGTTCCCCATATTTAACAATCAAGTCAACTTCTTTAGGAACATGGGCCTAGAGTGATGATAATTACAGCTACCAACGAGAGAGTGTTCACTATATTTACTATTGCCAACTGGGCATTACTACCTGCAGCTTCATATAGGTTAACACTGAGGCTCAGGCAGGCTAAGCAAGATAGTAATTATAATAATTATTATTATAATTAGATAGATTGTAAATCCAAGTGCAGATATGCAATCCACAGTGATTGTTTCAGAGACAGTCATATAACACATAGCAGGACAATGGAAAGATTTAAGAACAATTAGAAAGCTTTCTTTTTGAATTTCGAGAAGTGTTGCTAAGCCTGATCCTTCTGTAATAAATTCCTAAAGGGAACTTGTCTAAGAAAAAAGCTAATGTAGAAGAAAGCACAAGAAATGGAGACCATAGAGGCCATGCCTCAGCCTCTGGATGCAGCTAAGCCTGAGGCCAACTGCCCCTGGAATGTTTAGTTACATGAGACATGGTTCATGACTCTTTGAAATAGTTTTCTGTCTCAAGACTGAAAACAGAAAGGGTTTTGACTATTCTCTCTCTTTTGCCAAACTTTAGAGTACCTCAGGTTAAACCAAGGAATTTCTTGTACCATTCTCTCACACATTGTGGAAACATCGCAATGGGTAGCAGCTGCTTTTTTATTTATTTATTTTTCAAAACATATCTGTCCTTTACTATATCACAACATCTTGCAGGGTTAGGACAAAGTCTCTGTGGGCATTTTCATGTGTGGTTGTTTGTGTGTGTGTGTGTGTGTGTGTGTGTGTGTGTGTTCATGCACATGTGCTTGTTTAATTCCTGTCTGTAGGCCAAATTGTCTCTAAAAATGCAAAGTATTTTTCAAGATTTAAACATGAAATTTATTAGGTAGCTTTATGTATCAAGGTGCAGGTTCTCCAACCCTTTTGCAAAATAATAGGGCCTTATGTCTCAGACTTTAATATGCAAACAGATCATTTGAGGGCCTTTTCAAATACAGATTCTGTTTCAGAAGGTTCTTGGGTGGGGCCAGACATTTTCATTCCTTTTAAGCCTGTTGATAATTTGAGTAGCAAAGTACTGGGTATGTGTCACTAGATCTCTCTGGGAAGATGTCAGGTCAGAGCAAGTAAAAATGTTCTGCTGAATACCTGACTTGTTAGATGACAAAGATTTTTCGAAAGCTAACCTCAAATTCTAACTTTATTACAACAGAGAATACCTTAATAAAATAAAATTGGGGGCACACAGAGCCATTACTTTCATATTCAATCTATCAACAAGTACTTATTGATACTGATTCTGAGCTTAAGTCTTGGCTAAATATTATGACAAGCAAGAGCAATATGGGGCCAGTTCAGAGGAACAATTTGAGAGCTGGAGAAGGATGAGCTGATGCTTCCAGGAGTGCTCCCAGTCTGTCCCACCCCTGTTAGTTTTCATTTCCCATTATCTTGGCAAGTCTTTTACTTGATACTGAGTAATAAAATAAGGTGTTGGCGCCCCAAATCCATTCACACCTTTATGTGAATTAGTTTCCTCTGTTTTCCTTTCTTTTTCTCAAAAAACATCCATCAAATCAGGCAATGTAAAGTCTGATCTGGTGACTGGGGGAATTATCAGGAGATAAATCTAGGCAAACTGGGTAGAGCAGGGTTCTTGTTGCCAGATTTCCTTAAGAGGATGCTGAATACCCAATCATGTTGCTCAGTACAAATGACATTGGAGGAAGAAGAGGTTTACTCACCCTGAAATTTTACATCTGAATCATAAGAGTCTTTGAATGATAGTCATTGCTGGAAATTGAATGATCATTTGGTCTAATCTCATTACTTTAAAAAGAGGGAGGTTACAACCACAGTGGAATGGAATTTGACTACCCCAACCACATTGCTAATGCAGGGTAGGGCAAATCCTCCTGGTCAGGGTTCTCTGCATTGTACAGGGAGAAGGGCATTGGCACACGTGGCCAAGACCCTGTGCTCTCTTCTGCAGCCACACTGTTTGGGTCTGACCCCTATCAGTTCATTGCTAGTGAGCTTCAAGTGAGTTTTTAGTCTGTCCCTGTGCCTCAGTTTCTGGGTTGATATGGCAGGCAAATTGGTTAGAGCCGGACTATCTTATGGCAAGTGCCCAGGATACTTGAATGGCTGCCTTAGCCTGTTTGCAATGCTAAAACAAAATGCCATACACTAAATAGCTTATGAACAATAGAAATTTACTTATCACAGTTCTGGAGGCCAGGAAGGCCATGAAAAGGTACGGGCACATGCAGGGTCTGGCGAGGCCTGTGTCCTGGTTCATAGATGGCACCTTCTTTCCATATTCTCACATGGTGGAAGGGTCAAAATAGTTTTTCAGGAACTCTTTTGTGAGGGTACTAATTTCATTCATGAGGGCTCCATCCTCATGTCCTAATCACCTTGCAAGGCCCTACTTTCAAATGCCATTACTTT
>JAJEJO010002152.1:193654-501537 GCA_020662805.1 Glaucomys volans
CTGTGTTCTAGCTTCGATCTGTACATTTCCCCCTACCTCCCTGCCACTCCTTCATACTCTATAGGCTCATGATCTTCCCCCTCAAAAAATCCCAAACCTCCAAAAACAAAACACTCACATTGTATAGTTGACAGTATATCTTAAAACACCAATATCCCTGAAAGAATAAGCATGATAGTTTACTTGCAGATTACTTTATGAAGGACTGATGTTACATACATTTCCAGGAACAGGTTTGCAAGGAAGTCAAGTCAAAGGTTTTGTGGAGCTTAGAATGTCGGAGCAGTGGGGAAAGAGGAAGCTACACAAGGAAGAAGGGGATCAAGGGTACAGAAAATATTTTCCAAGGCCAAGTTCATTACTACCTTTAGAATTCATGTACTGTTCTCCATCTTGTTCTTCTCTAATTCTTTCCCTGTGGCTCTTTGTGTTCAATCTTTGATCTCTTTTGCCTGCAAAACTGTGGAAGACTGTTGAAATTTTTTCTCATTTCTTCTCTTTGATTCTTATTTCAAATATGCTGTATGAATGTCTGAAATTCCTAAAGCGTTGATTAAATTCCAGGTATTTTGCTAAGTGTTTTATATGGAGCTCAATTATTGTTAACCCTGGAAGGTAGCTATCATTATTATTCTCATTTATAGTTAAGGAAAATGAGGTTTACACAGGTTAAGAAAATCTTCCAGTATCCCAAAGCTTGGAAATAGTGAAAATTGGAATTTAGGCATCTGATTCTGGAAGTTTCACTCTTAACAATCTTACACCTGAACTCACCTGGAAAAACAGAATAATATAGAAAAAAGAATATAAATATTCTTTTATGTGTAGATATGTATAGATGTATGTGTATATAAGACACCAAATATTTATTGAAGCTTCCTCTTCTCCCACTGACATTTCAGAAGCAACTGAATTGTTAAAGAGACCAGGTTTTAATACACAGTGTACATAAAGCAATCCAAAGAGTGTGAACATTTAGGCCCTGCTATTTAACTCTTAGTAGGAGTTATTTTTGGGGGAGAACTAAGACTGAATTTCATATTAGAAATGGTAATTTAGGTAATTAACCAGTTTGTCCAAAGTCACATGGTTAGGAATTGACTTTGGAATCGAGGGAGAGTTGTTTGAAATCCTAGCCCTGATGGTAGTTGCCACAGTTTGGAGATGGTTTGAGTGTGTCCCCTAATGGTTCATGTGTTGGGAGCTTGGTCCCTCATGTGGTGCTGAGAGGGGATGGGAGCTTTCAGAGGTGGGGCAGTGGGAGGTCCGTAGGTCATCAGGGAAGCTGCCCTTGATGGGATTAAGGTAGCTTTTGTGAGAGACTGAACTCTGGAGAGACTGAGTTGTCATAAGAGCAACAACACTGAAATATTTTCTGGTTTCCTGTTTTGTGACATGATCTTTTCTACATATGTTCCCACTGATGTGACACCATCTGCCATGGAGTCCTCATCAGGGTCAAGTTGATGTTGGCACCATGCTTTTGAAATCCAGAACTGAGGGCCAAATAAATCTGTGCTGTATGAAGTGAGCCTGTTGAGTATTTCATTATGATATTAAAGAACAGTGGAATACAGTGGTTATTAGTACAATTTCCTCATGTTGCTTAATGTTTCTTGATTTCTTTATTTATAAAATGATGGTAGAATCGTGATGAATAAATAAAAAGAGGAATATCACATGGCACATGTGGTTAGTAAATTAAGCAATAATGAAACCTATGTGGTACCTATCTTATTGTTTTACAGTTCTTATTGGTTCTCATGGCTATTACTCTATCTGCTGGCCCCAGTAAAACGTAATCTATTTATATTCAGTCAGTACTTAATACAATGATTGATAGTTGGGACATTTTATAAGTGTTTGAATGAATGAATGAGGAGATCATTACACAGAAGATTTTTATTGATCAGTAAACTTCTAGATTAAATGCTGGAGAAATTGATTGAAATTATCTGAGGCTTGGAAGTGACTGCTGAGAGTGAACAGTGAGGAGCCACATTAAAGAAAGTCCTTGGGTAGGAAGAGGGAAGAGGGCAGAGTCTCTAACTTACACACGTGGGCATCCACATGTAGGGGATTCTATCTCTAACAGCAAATCCTTCCTGGAGGGTTATTAAAATGACTCTATGCATAGATGACTTTCAAACTAGGTGATTTTCAGGGAATTGGAAGGTTTCTTTAACTTTCCCAAATCTGTCCCAAATTGTCTTTCTGTTACTAAAGAATGATTCCTTTTTGCAACTCCACCAGCAATGTATGAGTGTGCCTTTTCCCCACAACTTCGCCAACACCTGTTGTTGCTTATATTCTTGAGAATAGACATTCTAATTGGGGTGAGATGAAATCTTAGGGTAGTTTGATTTGCATTTCTCTTATTACTAGGGATGTTGAACATTTTTTCATATATCTGCTGATTTCTTGTGTCTGCTCATTTCCTTAGCCCAGTTATTAATTGGATTATTTATACTTCTGGTGTAAAGTTTTTTGAGTTCTTTATAGATTCTGGAGATTAGTGCTCCATCTGAAGTGTGTGGCAAATATTTTCTCCCACTCTTTAGGCTCTCTCTTCACATTGTTGATTGTTTCCTTTGCTGAGAAAAAGCTTTTTAGTTTGAATCTATCACAAATATTGATTCTTGCTTTTATTTGTTGTGCTTCGGGAGTCATGTTAAGGAAGTCTGTTTCTAAGCCAACATGACGAAGATTTGGACCTACATTTTCTTCTCTTAGGTGCAGGGTCTCTGATCTAATTCTGAGGTCCTTGGTCCATTTTGAGTTGAGTTTTGTGCAGGGTGAGAGATAGGGGTTTAGTTTCATTTTGCTGCATATGGATTTCCAGTTTTCCCTGCACCATTTGTTGAAGAGGCTATCTTTTCTACGTTGTATATTTTTTGGCAACTTTGTCTAGTTTGAGATACCGGAGTTGCAAATTTGTACAGCCACTCTGCTAAGCAGTGTGGAGATTGCTTAGAAAACTTGGAATGGAACCACCATTTGACCCAGCTATCCCACTCCTTGGTCTATACCCAAAAGACTGAAAATCAGCATACTACAGTGACACAGCTACATCAATGTTAATAGCAGCTCAATTTACAATAGCTAGATTGTGAAACCAACCTAGGTGCCCTTCAATAGATGAATAGATAAAGAAACTGTGGAATATATACACAATGAATATTTTTCAGCCATAAAGAGGAATAAAATTATGACATTTGCAGGTAAATAGATGGAGTTGGAGAATATCATGCTAAGTGAGATAAGCCAATCCCAAAAAAACAAAGGCCGAATGATTTCTCTGATAAGTGCATGATGATATGTAATGGAAGGTGGGAGGGAAGCAAGAATGGAGGAAGGATGAGGAATATAGAGGAAAATGAGGGGTGGGGAAGGGGTGGTGGGGGAGGAAAAATAATAGAAGTATAGAGGAAATAGAGGAATAGAGTATAGAGGAAAATGAGGGGTGGGGAAGGGGTGGTGGGGGAGGAAAAATAATAGAATGAGACCAGCATCATTACCCAAAGAACATGTATGATTAAGCAAATGGTGTGACTCTACTTCGTGCACGACCAGAGATATGATATTATTTTTGATTCTTTGTGTAAAAAAAAAAAAAAAAAAAGTAAAAAAAAAAAAAAAAGAATGATTCCTTTGGTTTAATGAGTTTCTAGGGAAGTACGATTGCAGTTTAAACACACATGCATTTGTTGCTCTTGAACAACATTGGGAGGGAAAATATAAACACGACTGACCCTTCTCCACTAAGTCATTCAGGGACCTAGATTCAGGGAGGTTTGCCAAATCATTATGGGGGTTATCTCCCTTCTAGTAAGCTGAACAGGAAAAGGAGCATGGAGAAAAGCTGCATGGAAAGCTTTCATGGCCAGACTTAACATTGTTACCTGTCACTTCTGTCTAGATTTCACTGGCCAGAACTCAGTCCCCTAGTTGCAACGGACTGTAAGGGATTGTGGGAAATGTAGTGCCTGATGGTTTCCACTTTCTCATAATAACTCTGCAACACAGGAAGAAGTACATAAGTACAGAGGGAACCATGAGTGGTCTCTTGTCATTCATTTTAAGGAGACAATGCCTCTGGAAAGGGTGGTTTAGTGTAAAGTAGTTTGTTTTTGTCAGAGGATGGAGATCCTTAATAGGGAAGTTTTATCCCAGGAAAGATTGGGGCAGTCTTAAGAAAAATAACTGGGACAAACCTGTTTTGTACAGTTTTGGACTCCTGGGTGTAAGAAATGGGGCTATAGGAGAGAGGACAGGGAAAATGGAAGAGACAAAGATGCATTTTTGCCAAGAATAAGAAGTGCCTGTCCTCCAGAGGAGCAAAATGGCGCTTGTAGGTGGCCTTTGAAATAAATCACTGGCAAGGCTTCCGGGTACTCCATTCAGGGGCTCTGAGGTGTGTAGAGAGAATAAAGGCATCTTTCCTCCTCACTACTTTTACTCTTCCAAGAAGGAGACGCAGGCTCATTATGTCTCTAGGTGGATTTTATAGTTCTGGAGTTGAGCCTAAAAGTTGCATGTGGTTTTCAAATACTTATTTTATCACACTCCATGATTACTTCCATTATGTGTGGCTAACATTGAGTCTTTTCAGAGTTAGTAGGGATATAAAAGGTTTAAATAAGCCCAATATCAGATGTGTCTGGGATTCCATTTCTTGCATGCACACTGTAAATAAACGTTGATGAAAAATATTTTAGTTCCAAATTCTGCCACCCCAAATCCTACAAATATGCACATTAATGCCCCATAATCCCATAAAAGCCTTTTTACTTGTAAATAACACTATCTTGTTTTCCATCTCAAATTTCTTCCCCTGTAATTACACAATATTTGGTTTCCCCTTTTTAGGCAATTCAAATTAAAACTTATTTCATTTCATAATTACAAACATTCATTTTGAGTAAAGACTAATCTGACGGGAATTTGGTTCCAGTGATATTGTAACCCAGACTTGTAATAGCAAAGCAATCCATCTCCTGACTAATGTCTTGGAATCTTTTACAACTCTACCCCAGCTAAACATTTGCATTTGGAAAGTTTTATCCTTTTCCTTGAAATAATAATGCTTTATTAAGAGCACTGTGTGATTTGATTTTTTTTTAAATAATGATTTAAATCAAAGACTTCAAGATATAAAGAATTTAAAGGGTGAGCCATTCCACTTCTTAGTTTGGGGTTATTTTATAACTCCCATGAGTTCTAGAGTGGAATGTTGCTTGGAAAATGTTCATTATTAAGTTAGTTTTCAACTATTTCCTGAAAACGGAGAAAGAAAATATTCTTTGTCTGGATATTCTAATAGGTGATAATTTTGAAATACTAGATAAAATGTTTGTTATTGCTACTCTGAATATGGATAGGGCAGAAAGGACCATGGCTGACTGATCATTCAGGGAAACAGGGCTTATTAACTAAAAAATGTATTGAGAAGATTCTAAATGGAGTATTTGCAGGGTAATCACTGTGTACCTATTGCAGTACAAAAATCACTTTAAAACATAATGGTCTAAACCAATGCTTTGTCCTGGTATCTCACAGTTCTGAGGGTTGATGAGCTGGACAGGGCTGTTCTTGCTTGTTGGGGTGCCTTGTCTAGCTGCAGTCAAATGGTGGTCAGACATCTGGAGATGTCTGAAGACTTCACTGCTCATAGGTCCAGCTCTCAGGCTGCAGCACCCAAGAACTGGGTGATCATTTCTCTCACGGGGTGGCCTCCTTCTGTTGGTTGTGATAAGTATTAGGGGCAGTCCAGGTAATGGGAGGTCATTAGCTCAAGTGTGAATAGAGGGATGCTTGGTTCACTGGAGGACCATTTTGGTATCATTTATCCATCCAAATCATTTTAATGGGTGAAATCCTGAAGTTTTGCAATATGAAGGGTTTAAAGTTGGTAGGAGAGAAGGGAGCAGAGGAAAACTTTGTTAGGATTCCTTCACGCTGTCTGGATGATCTGTGAATGTGTATGTGCGGGTGCGCTGGTGAGCTCCTGAGTGGCATCCTGAGTTGCCCTGGTAATGCTTATAGCTGGGGTCAAGGAGAGAGGAACACTAAGATTTTGTCAGTGTCAGGTGTTTTTGCTGCACACTTCAGTCATTTATTTTGGTTGTTGGGAAGCTATTAGCTTAGTGGTCACATTCAAATCCTTGGTGACGTTGTCACTCAGGAGAGTAAGTTATTTAACTTTGCCAGGCCTCAGCCTCATCATGTGTAATGTGTTTGAGGGTTTTTGTGTAGAGAGGAGCAGCTGATTTTCCTTCTATTTTTCCAGTGTCCAGTATATTAGTGTTATGAATGTATTAATCAATGAGTATTTTCAATAGTATAAGAGCTTAACATTCTTCTATTTCTTTATATATTAGTTTTACAACAAATAAATAAAATTGTATGAATTTCACAAATTACATTTTCTTAAACACGTAAACAAATTAGTGGCTAAATCTAATTTTTAAATAATTAAAATTATGAGTCTGATTCACCATATTCTTGTAAATATTATAAGCTCTTCAGTAAGCAGACAACTTTCGTACGGTAATATGTCTAATCAGTGCTCTTACACCAAAAACTAGCATGAAAATGGCAATATACCAATTTGTTTCTTCATTATTCATTTGTATTCTTCTAATTTTGTATCTGGAAGAGTGTTTTGCTGCATTTGCTCAGGTGAAATGATCTTCCCCAACCTATTGAGGTTGTGGATAAAGTTTGTCAAACCTTTGTCTTCCCTCCCCTCCCCTGATCAGAGCCCTTAACCTCTGCTATGCTCTGAATGTGTCCATCAATATTCATGTATTGTAGTTGAATGGGCAATTTGATAAGTTTAAAAGATGAGGTCTTACCCCCAAAATAAGTACAATTATTACATATCAATTAAAAAATAAATTAAAGCCAGGGATGGTGGTGTACATCTGTAATCCCAGCTACTTGGGAGGCTGAGGTAGGAGGATCAGAAGTTCAAGGCCAGCCTGAGCCACTTGATGAGATCATGTCTCAAAATAAAATAAACAAAAGACTGTGGATGTAGCTTGTTAGAAGTGCTTGCCTAGCATGTATGAAGCTCTGTGTTCAATCCCTAGTGCTGAAAAATAAATTAAAAGAGAGAGATGAGGTCTTTTGAAGGTGATTAAGCCTTGGTAGCGAAGACTTCATAGATGACATTAGGACCCTTCTGAAATCACTTGTGGGAGTGGGTTCGCTCCCTTCCAGTCTTCTACCATCTGAGGGCCCATTGATGCTGCCTATGAATGATGGGTAGCACTAGACACCCAACCTGTGCTGCCTTGTCTTGGACTTCTCAGCCTCCAAGACAGTGAGAAATGAATTTCTGTTGTTTATGGATTATCCTGCCTGTGATATTTTCTTATGGCACCACCAAAGGGCTAAGGCACTGATCTCTGCTTTATCTTACTTGAGCAATCTTCACCAGGGAGATGTGTGTTTTATTCATTTATTTTAGTGTTATATCCATGCAAGAATATACACTGCAGGAGGACAGATCACTTTATCTGGTTTGTTCACTGCTGTGTTCTGTGTGTGGAAGAGTATCTGGCACATTGGAGTTATTCATAAAAAATTGTGGAATGAACAGATGATAAATTCTGGACCAAGGCATTTATTAGTCTCCATGACTCAGGTGTCTCTTCTGTAGGAATCTGGCTGGAGTCAGTTACCCAGTTGGATAGGCTTGACACCTTAGAGTGTCATTGATTACATGGTGAACTGCTTAGATTGTTGGCTTTAACCAAAGAAATAGTTTTTATTCTTCTTGATCAGGTATTTTTCCTGAATCACACTGACTTTTAGCCTAAAAGATAATTCTATAAAGATAGAACCTGGTTGAAGTCCATGACAGAGTGATTTGCTCTGTAACTGTGACCTGGTCTACTCACATCTAAAGCTTTGGGTGAGTTTAGTGCCCTTAAGTGACAAGTCTCTTTCTCAGTGCCCACTAAGGCTTCTTCAGTAATGTTGAAACCTGCACTGCAGGGCGGAAAGGATTAGGTGGGTAATTCACATATTGAAGGCAGCGGTGCCTGGCACACATTAAACTCTCTGTGTTGGTCTTATCAGGAGTGCTGTGTTCAGTTACTCTTGCTACTTTTTTTCTCCATTGGTGTTTAGGAGGAATTCCTTTGCCCCAATCTAAATGATGGAACATGGTAAAAGGCATAGTCAGGGATAGTTCCTTGGCAGCAAGCTTGTCCACTGTATATTGTACCTTTAGAGTCAAGTGTCACTTTTCTCCAACAAGGTACTAAGAAAATAAGGGGAAATGCACAATGAATAATGGCTAGAGCAGCAGTTATCTGCCCCAGCTTCACCTTCCTCCCGGCACAGATCCTTGGTCTTGTGTGCATGGGGGACTGATATTTGTGGATTGCATATTATGTGTCATGACTTCTGCTGTTTCTTATTTACTCCAGTTAACAGCCAACCAAGATGAGTCTATTCTTTTTTTTACAAGATGGGCCTTTTTTCGTGCATTTCATTGTTAGGGAACTGAGGGTAGACAGGTGAGAATGCTGTCCAAAAGTCACATAGGCAGCATCAGAACAAAGACTGGAACTCTGGCATAGCTGAGTCCAAACTGACTGGTCTTTTCCATTGTCCCTTGCCGGCAGGGAGGGTGGCTCTTCTGTGGGACATGGGAATGGTTTCTTTGAATGTCCTCATGGCTTTGTCAGTTCAATTACCTTTTCAATCCTATTCAAAAAGAGTTCATTATTTACATTCTACTCAATTCCATTTGAGTAAATTTTCCTGATGCCAAATATATGACTCAACTGGTATGTATTTGTTGAATCAAATGTAAAATTTTTTAATGCAACAATGGTTTGTTATGATCACACATAAATGCCAGTCCTTCAAGAAGATAGTGTCCTAGAAATGGAATCATATGCATGCACATTTTAAAATTAAGTAGATATTATAAAATTATCTTTATTAATAATTAAAGTAATATACTCTGCTTTTGCTTACATAAATATTTTCAACTTTTCAAGTTTTACTAACGTTTTATACAAATGCTACTTTATATGCATTTAATTTGTTAGTGATATTAAGCGTTTTTTGTTTGTTAACTATATAATTGCATGTATTCTTTAAATCCTGTTTCATATTTTTTTGCTCTTTTTTATATTGAGTTGTTGATTTTCCTCGTTCATTACTAGGGGATTTTTAAATAGTAGATATATTGGCTTTGAGCATATTTTTTAGTGTTACTAACAATTCTTTTGCATATTCTGTTATTTACCTTTCAACTTTGACCACCAAATCTATTTTCCTAGCAAAATTATTTTGTAAATATCATCTCAAGAGGGCATAGAATCTATTGTGACTGCTAACCTAATAATAACATTATATAGATATCTGTTTAATCAATGAGGTAATATTCACAGAACCATCCATCTTCTGGAAAATAATACCCAACTAAGTATATAAGATGCTAACCCTAGAAAAATAACAACATAATTTTTCATTACATAAAAGATATGATACTGTGCTATAAACAACAAAGTAATCTGGGGGAAATTTGCCTGAAATTAGAATGATGACAGTAATATTTTAGATTGAAATGGCAGAATATGTGCAAGTTCAAGAATTAGGACAGAAGGGAAAAAATAGAGTATGTAGGACTGCCCCTCCCCCACAGAGTCTCAGCAAAGCCCATTCCAGGGAAAGCCTCTTCTCTGCAACCAAACCAACACACTGGGCAATCTCCTAAGTTAAACATGTCCTCCCAGTGCTAGTCTCTCATTGTCATGTTGGCCCAGGAAATGCAATTATTAAGCAGTTTGATTTTGATAGTGGCAGTGGGGCCATGAAAAATCTTATCTCTACCATTTATGGTCTGTATAGACTTGGCTAATTTACTTAACTCCTTAGCTCAATTTCCTCCTCTGTAAAATGGGCATATGAATGCCTGCTCATGGTGTGACCGTGAAAATGAATGTGAGCTTGGGCATAAAACCATTTTAAAGCCCACACATAGCTAGCTATACATCATAAATTGTTTGTGATGACAGTTCATTCATAACATCGTTTTCAAGTAATGAATAAATTAATCAATTCAGTTACCTTTTTACTGAGGAAATGAGGCATGGAAAGAAAAGAAGACACAAGTTCTTTTTTTAACAGGACTTAGGAATCTTAAAATCATAATTAGCATTTATGTAACAGCATAGAGTTTACAAAGTCCCTTCACCTTCTGGTTATTCATCCTATCATTCAGTCAGCCATGGAACTATAATGGTGATAAATCAGACAGAGCCCTTGACCTTGTGCTTAGAGAAAAGCAAGTACGTGGGAGAGTGAATGAAATATTTAGAAGTTATAATACCTGCTGTGAAGTAATGACTCCTGGGGTAGGATGGAGAATAGCAGATATGAACACAGAGGGTGCATTTTAGGAGTGTGGCGGAGAATGTCTCTTGGAGGCAGTCACCTCAAGCTGAGACCTGGAAGTCCAGCAGATTAGCCATGTACAGAATTGGGAAGAGTACCCACTAGAGAAGAACTGGCAAGGTAGGAGATCCCCCAGCAGCAAACAGCAGAAGGCTCTGGGCAGGGAGGGACAGAAAGCACCCCAAACTCAGGGTGGTGAGACTGTGGATCACAGAGGTGGCCTGGGCTGGATCCTAGAGATCTGTTTAGGCCCCACTAAGGATTTCGGATTTTATTCTAAGTGTAATGCAAAGCCCCTGAGGCTTTACTGCTCTGAGAATGGACTGGAGGGAGTCAGAATGGAAGAAACCACTAAACAGGCCCCGGCATTGGTCAGGAAAGAAAGAATGTTTATTTAATTATGGTTAATGGCGTTTGCTAGATAGAAGGGCAGACACATCAACCCTTTAGCTACCCAACTGCATCTCATCCCTGGGCCTTGGGGATTTGGAGGAGAAGTTATTCCATCTAGCTCCAGGGTAGCAGTACTCTTTATGTCAGTACTTTTGAGAGTTGAATTGAGAGAATCATGGGAGGAATTATCCACTTTGGACAGTTATTTTGGCGGTCACGGACTGGTCCACATCACACACCCACAGCTTTGGATTCTGTATTAGTTTCCTGGGGCTGTCCTAACAGAGTGCTGCAGGCTTGGGGTTTTAAACAGTAGAGGTTTGTTTTCTCACAGTTAAGGAGGCTGGAGGTCTAAGATCAAGGTGTCAGTGTGGCGGCCTCTCCTGAGGTCACTCTCCTAGGCTTGGGTGCCATCCTTCCTCCCTGTTTTCTCATGGGCTTTGCTCTTTGTGTAACTGTGTCCGAACATCACGTTTTTTATAAGGATGTCAGTCATCTTGGATCAAGGCTCATCCTAGTTCATCCATTTCACTGTCGAGCTTTTCTCTCTCTTAAATAGAGTCACATCCTGAGGTACTGGGATTTAGGGTTCAAAATATGATTTCTTAGGGGAGGAGGGTTGGGAGACACAATTAAGCCCACAACAGTCTAAGAGGAAGTCTGTTTTGGGGAGATCAGGTACGATAATCCAAGTGGAGATATAGTTGACTTATTTCCTGTATATGGTGAAATAGTTACATTTTCCTAAGTGTACAAGAAAAAGGTGTGGTTTCCTTTTATAATTAGTGCCAACTGTAATGACTTAAATACTGCCACAAAGGATTGTTTAGCACATTCCCTAAGCCCCTGTAGACCACCGGGTCACCTCTTAATATTCACGTGATTTCTGTTCTCTTCAAGAGCAGTATTTTAACTTCTCTTTACCCAGATGTATTTTGGGGAAAATGCAATCAAAACAAACATGAGCTGCTGCTTATACTCAGCCGTTTGCAGCTTTGTGCTTTCTATTTATCCTGAGCTACCTAAGGCGAGGAGTCAATTTCCATGCACATCGTGCGACTGTGATGGCCGAGACATCACCCTCTTTACCAAAGCAAACAGGGACCAGGCTGCAAGTTGTTCAAGGGGGATTAGCACTTTCTCTCCCTGGACAGGACTTGAACACATGAAAGGAAGACATTACGGGGAAGAGGAAGTCAAAGAAAGAAGGTGCCTGGGTCAGCAGAGGACAGGGAAACCTCGGAAGTCTCCCGTGGGCTCTGCTTGCATCCAGCCTACACGTTCACTCACAGACTAGTGTCTGGACGGTTCTCTTCCTCTTGCTGGGGAGAGAGGTTGATTGCCAAATGGAATTCAGAGCTGACATGAAAGTGTCTCATACAAAGTTTTGATGAGCCAGTTACATGGTTTTGGCACTAACAAGGTCCAGGAGTGTTTACCAGCCCATGTGTTACAAGGAATTGCAATTTTATGAACGTTCTCTGTCCTCCACAGGAATTATGATGATCAGAACCAGAAATGACCTGGAACTACAGAATTCTGAAGGCAGAGAGCTCTTCTTGGATATTGGCATTGGACCACCATCTGGGGGTTAAGGGGCATCCATAGGTGGGTGAGGCCTTGCTATTCCACCAGGATTTGCACCTGGTTCCTTATGACATTGCTGGGGACTTTGGTTTTTACCAAACTAGACAATGCACAAAGAAAACTGGCTTTGGACTCAGCCACTGTCTGGACCACTATTATTGTGTGATTTCTCCCACATTTGAAAATAAGGATAGAGGCCACAGGAAAAGCTCAGTAAGTCCTAGAGGACTGCACGACTGTTTTCTTCCTTACACACTCATCCTCCCACTTCCTACTTCCTTCATCCTCTTTATTTGTCTTTATCAAAAGCATTTGTTAGAAGGGTTTTTCCCCATATTTTTATATATCTCCAGGTAAATTTGGCACACTATTAACTGTTTGGGGGCATCTTTAAAACCTGTCTCTAGCCATGGAGAAAAAGTCCTGTGTTCTACTGAAGTGTTTTTAAGCATCATTAAGTAAGAAATAGGTGGCAAGACATGGGTGATGCCACCCCACATATGGAATAAGTGACTGGTTATAAGGGTAACTGCTGTAAGGTCCTCAAAACTGTCCAGTTTCCATATCATCCCTATTAGCTCCCTGACCTAATGTCTAGGCTGTTACTCAACTTTTGGAAATGAATTTTTTTTTTTTTTTGGTACCAGGTACCATCACCCAGGGGCCTAACCACTCACAACCAAACCCCCTGCTTTATATATATATATATATATATATTTTTTTTTTAATAAAAGATCTCACTAAGTTGCTTACAGGCTTGCTAAGTTACTGAGGCTGGCTTTGAACTTGTGATCCTTCTGCTTGAGCCTCCTGAGCCACTGGGATTACAGGTGAGAACCACGTGCCTGGCCTCGATCTTTGTATTCAGACAAAAACTTATTCAAGTGCTTGCTTTGCTATTGCAATACCACATACACACTGTGGGAACTTGGGCAAGTTTCTTAACTTCTCTGAGCTTAATTTTCCTCATCTGTAAAATGAAAATAATCAATAAATGAAATTGTTGTGAAGATTTTGGAAGCTTAGATAAAAATAATATGTTCAGAGTACTTAGTACAGTTCTGACAGAGATAACATCTAACACAGAGAATCAGTAAGTGGTAGTAGCAGTTGTTTTTTTTTTATTTTCATTATGATAAGACCTCTTTAAAACTCTGTATAAAATTTTCTGTCAGCTCTGAATCTTTAAAGGAGTCTCTTAACCAAGTCCCATGCTCCTGACATCTAATAAAGGAATCTTTAATCCGCAACCCTGATGTGAGTGACTGTCTCCAACAGGTTCATTCCACCTTCCCTTTGCTCTTCCATGTCTACTTTGCTCCTCGGCCCTTCTGGTTTCTGATTTCTCAACTTGGTCTTGCATGAAGCTGGTCTTACACGCTCAGCTCCATACTCATCCCTAAGGACCATGGATCAGGTGACCAGCCAATCCTACTGTCTGTATTAACCTGGGGACCCTCTGCATGGCTCATGTCTCCTAACACAGATTTTTGCCTTTCCCCTTGCCTCTGCTGGGCTTCCCAACAGGGGCTTGGATCAAATCTAGCCATGGTCTGGGTTTGACCATTAGGAAGTCCTCAATCAATCAAATTGCTTTCTTATTATCATCTCTAACTCTTCATTTGACTCCAACTTCCATCTCTAATACTAAATTCTTCTCTTTAAGTGATGTTCCTTGGTCTCTACCAGTTTATTTGGCATGTAAGAGGATTCTAAGATCAATTCACCTCTACAGTGAGAAGGCTGCAAGCTGTCTCCTTTGCTTATAGTATTAGCAATCTTATCCATTCTGATACTGTCACTCTCCGGCACCTATTATTATGAAAATGGTTTAACTGGGTCTGGCCTAATGATGAGGAGGATCATTAGTCCAATGGGTAGAGCTCAGTGAGACACATTTGGCAAAAGTGCCCAGAGTCTATGCCAAAATGTCTAGAGAAGAGAGATCATGGCTCTTGCCAAAGTCCTGAGTCCCAGTGCTGGCTCGTGAATCCTGACAACTAAGGGGTTCAGCCAGCCCTAATTTCAATTAAAATTTTGATTATGCAGTTCATTGTTTGATAACCACACTATTTCTTACAAGTTTGAATCCTATTATCTCCCGTAACTTAATAGTAAAGTCTTTTAAATGTATACACTTGAGCAAAACCTGATCAAAATAAGCTCAGCAAACAAGGCAGACTTATCTTTTCAACTGTGATCTTCTTCTGATGTCGAGGCTTCTCACTAATAATTAGTAAGCTGTGGTCATGCTGTTTGAGTCTCTTGGGATCTGAATAGTTTTTTTTTTTTATTCCATGCAGAGAAGTAAACAGGTAGAAAGCTTAAGAAGAAAATACACATGCACACTTCAGTAAAAACATCCCAGCCTTGATTTCAGGGTCATTTCATCAGGTAAAAAGGCTGTCTTTTAGCTGCTTCGATGCTTTCTGAAACCTTTCAAGCTACAAGGAGAGTGATTTTGGTTTGTGTGGCTGAAACCCTGGAGAGGCTGATTGGTTTCATTAGCCAGGGAGGAGTGATAATATGCTGCAACACTTCTCCAGTTATGGGGCACTTTATGTTAATAACTCATGATGGCTGGAGTGTTTAGGTGTATGTTTCAAACTCAGTGTAAAATACCATGCCATTAAGAATTTAAACACATTCTAATTTAATTATGGCCAGAGCTGGGTCCAAGTGATCCCGTGTTTTTGTTGGCTAGTTTTAATATGGCAAATTTTGAATAGGGAAAGATTTATTTTCTCTACTCTTTGCTCTTTTTATTCTGGATTGTTAAAAACCTTAATCATTTTAAATGGCACACATTTGGAAAATGAAGTGCAATTGATGTTATGGAAAATTCTATTTTTCTTCAGTACCATTTTGTTTTCCACTTTGAAATGGGCTATTTTTCTTTTCTGCCTATGATATATTGATTATTCACATGCTGTTTTTACCTTCTTTTTTGTCTTAAATGACTTTTTCATTCCTTGTCTAGCTATGTTGTTGACACATAATTTTTCTACCATGAGCCTAAAATGGGAAGAAAAAAATCTCCAAGTTCAAATATTCATCAAAGAAATTATTATGTAATTACAATCCAAGTCAAAATGGGATATAACAAATTGATATGTTGTCTTGGGTCCTGGCTTTTGGGTCAGGTTCTAGCAGTGTCTTAACCAGGCAACTGGAAAGAAGGGGAGTAGTTAGCACAAGAGAAAAACTAGTAATAAATAATATTTGGGCTTTTGTGTAAATTAAAAAAAGCAAACAATTTCTACCCTTACCAACAGTTCCAGAATCATTCCGTGCACTCTTCAAGCTAAATTCTTTTGGTGACCTCCGGTAAGAAATTTAACTAGACCTAGTTTACATAAAAATACTTTTAAAAATAAAATGTGGGAGAGAAGGGATTTCCCCTGAGTCTGAATACCCTGCATTTGTTGACTCTGACTCTGACTTCTACTGATGAACTTAGTTATCAGTGACATCTGGATTGCTTCCAATGGCAAGTAATCATTTTGAGAAAGTGTGTAGCCAAAATTACTATCCACTTAGGAAACAAGGACCCCTGTCTTTATAGTCCTTTTGTGCTCCCTCCTTTCAGATACCCTATTTTACTTTGCCTACCACAGGGAGATAAGAGCTGAGCACTAATGTGTTATAAGCTACACAAGATTGCTGAAAAGATCTTCAACATTTTGTCAAATTATCTTTTGAAATCCAAAACTAATATAATAAAAATATTAAATTTATATTAAAGAATTATTTGTTGATCTGTCTCCCTACCCTATTAGGCTATGAGCATCTTCCTAAGGTGCACATTGTGAATTGGTACCTGACATTGAAAAAGCTCACAAGGAAAGAATACATGACTTTAGAAAAGACTTAGTTTTCAAGGTGTGATACATGAGTCCAGTGAAACTACCCACATATGAAATTACCATGCTGGGTAGAGAGAGGTCAGTGACACTGTCATTCAAAATACGATCATGACCAGACAAGGTATCTTCCTAGAGGATACCTGTCATTACTCAATACACAGAGCCATATGTATTGCTAATGTGTAGGATATTTTATTTTCTGTTTTTTTCCTAGTTAGCCTCTTATAAATATTTTCCATGTGACTTCAAAACCTTATGTTTTCTATTTTTAATCATTACCTGATATTCATTGAATTGCTATAGAATGATTTTCTTAAACTGTAGGTCCTGTTGAATCACTGATATAAACTTGGAAAGCAAGGGGGAAATGGACGTTGCAGTAACTCTTGATGTTAATTGCATTATTATGATCAAAAACTAACCCAAATTTACATGGCAGTCAGCATAGAAGAGTGAACCAATTTTCAATTCAACTTCTCCAGCACAGTCCCTCCCAGAAGCCACTTTCAAAATATTACCTCCCACATTGCACACTCCCCTCACCACAAACACCCACAGCCATTTCCTGAGGCTTTCCTCTGTAGGACACCAAAACATTCAGGGGTAAAGCAAAATGCTCCAAATGTTTCCCAGATGTCTGAATGTGTGGCATAATTAGGCACTGAAATGATTGGAGTTTTCATTCTTCAGCTAGATGTTTTTGCAACATGCAAACACAATCTGAGTATAGTAAGTAAATCTCTTTTTTTGTCCAAATATACTTAAATTTATAAAATATTTAATGAACGCATACTATGTGCCAGGTATAGTAGTGAGGAATACAGAATGCAAGTCATTAGTAAGTTATTGAGTTGTTATGAAAAAGTTTGTTTTTATGAAAAATGTGACAGTGTCTATTTGGAGCAAACATGACAAATAGTTCATTTTTTTCAAGTGAGGATATTGTATTTCTCACATACCTTTTAAGTTTGCCGATTTGGTATAACAACTACGTTCTGGACAGTGTATTCGTTATCTATCAAAATAGTTTCCATATGTTGGAGGACGGTGACAGTGGAGACAGGGAGGAAGTGAGTCTCAGCTCATGGGAAGATGGTGACACAGAAATGTGCTACCTTTTTCTCACAAGCTCCTCTTCTCTCTAGGTAGAGAATGTCAACTCTTGTCCTGCTGGTTTGGACTGATCTTCAGAAGATTCAGAAAAAAATGATGCCAACCCAATCTCCTAATCAGGATTGTCTTTCTGAGCTCTAATTGTTCCAATCACACAATCTCAGTGGGGAGAGGCAGACCTAGAATCAAGCAGTCAATCGATGGTTACTCAGCACTCGTATCCACAAAGCACTGTTTTTAAGAGCTAGGGAATACCTGTGTCTGCACCTCCAGTACAATGCTGAAGGTGGGCAGCTAAGGAAAGACTGAGAGGGGAAAATCTGGTCTAATCTGATTTCAATGTAGGGCTTTCAAAGAATAAGAGCCTTTAAAAGTAAGTAGTCAAAGACTCAAAGAAGGAAAGTGATGGTTCAAGGTGATATAGCTCATTGATGTCAGGGTGACAAACAGAACACAGTCCTTCCATCTCTTGATCACCTAGATTTCTGTTTTCTTTTCCACCATCATGATCATTCCATAGTAAGGAAAGGGCAGTGTGTGGAGAGAAAAACATGAACTACTGTCTGGTGCTCATTCATTCCTTAAAAAATTGCTGTTTCTCAGAATGCATTGTCTTGGTAGATTGCAAAGTTGGTCATTGTTCTTCCCCAGTCCTATGTCCATCCTATCTACCATGTAGCATTGTGGCTTCTGCTATCCAAAGCCTGCATGCCTTTCTAGGCTTTGACTTGTAGAGATGGCTGAAGTCTCAATGTGCCAGTCTTGAACCAGAGCCTCTAGAAGATTGTGTGCTCCAGCTCTATCTTGGCACTTGCGATGACCTTGAGGATAAGACTGGGTCACCACATGGCCAGTCATCTCCATCATCCAAGATGACAACTAGACAGGTGTCAGACCTTTGAGTGAGGCAATCCCAGACCAATAACGTCCCATCTCACCTGCCACCTGACTGCAGACACATAAGGAAGCTCAGAAGATGTCAAGCAATCTGCCCTAGGTCAGCTAAACAGCCCTGCTTGGCAATGACAAATGCTTGCTGTTTCTAGCCAATGAGCTTTGGGGTTGTTTATGACTGAATAGCAACAAAAAATACAACATTAATGGTGTCTGGTCGTGTGATTTTGGCTTTGCTTGGGGATTTCAAGTTACATGTTTCCACATCTCTGTACCCTGAACAGCAGAAAGTGTCTGGCACATATTTATCCTGGCTCAGCCAGCCTGGATTTATACTGATCCCAGTAAAGGCTTTTAAATGCACAAAGCCTGTGGCACCCCATGGTTATTGCCCTAGTATGGCATCTCTTGGAGAGAGGCTCACAGGAGGATGAGGTAAGCAGCAGGGAAGGCTATGGGGGGTCAGGGGGTATGCAGTATCTGGTGCTTTGGTTCACTGAACCTCTCTTGGGCACCAAAGGTCAGATCTACTTAGTATTAGAGATTTCCCTTGTTATGGACTGAATGCAAACACTGAAGTCCTGATCCTTAATGTGCTGGTATTTGGAGATGGGACTTCTACACAGTAATTAGGTTATCTGAGGTCATGAGAGTGGAGCTTTTAAGATTAGTGCCCTTGAAAAAAAAGGAACCAGAGAGCTTGCCCTGTTTCCTCCTGCCATCTGAGGACAGAGAGATAGCCCTCTGTAAGCCACATAGAAAACCTTCACCAGCACCAGAAAATGCTGATACCCTGATGTAAGTCTTCCAGACTCCATAACTATGAGAATGTAAATTTCTGTTATTTAAGCCATCATGTCTATAGTATTTTGTTATGGAAGCCAGAGAAAACTAATACACAGATGTTTCTAGTTAGACAGATGTTTAGTATTGTTTCAGGGGAAAAGAGTTTGAAAGATTACATTAATTTTTCACCCCAGATGTTTTGGCAAGTGAAGATACAGCTAAAAAGTGCTCTCAATGGCTGTCCGAGGAAGTAACTTCTGGGGAAAGGGGGGCATCCTGAGGGGGTAAAAGGAAGCTCCCTTCTCTCCTATGCCAAGGAAAAACATTTCTTTTTGGATACAGGGTAATAGGACTCTATAGGCAAACTTGAGGTCTACAATTTACAAAATAACTTTTTTTTTTAGATACAGGCATATTATTGAAGAAGTCCAACTATTGGTTTGCTATCATCCTCCTTCTTTCAGGTGCTGGTAGCCATTGTTGAATTTATGTTTGAAAATTGTGCAAGTAAAGTCTGGACAAAGTCAATGTGTGAGGAACAGAACAGAAAAGATGAAAAGGGATGGTGAGGACTTGTAATGAGCAGGGTCCCAAGTACCCACTCTACAATGACAAAGCCTTAAATATCAGGCTGGGACTGTTGTGCTCTTATTGAAGCTTCCTCTCCCTTCTGAAAACAAATACTTCTTTTACATGAGTCTAACCCTCACATCTGACTTGGAGAGTGAGGCTTGCTGAGCACAGAGGGGGATCCTCCATTGTAGAGTGGGCAACCTTTTTTGATAAACACTAGACAGTAAATATTTTCAGTTTTGCTAGCTGTAAGTATTGTAACTACTCAACTCTGATGTCATGCAGAAATAGCCATCAACCATCCTTAGATGAATGAGTGCGACTGTGTTCCTAAAACACTTTATTTACCAAAAGACTTGGAAGGTCAGATTTGGTCTGAAGGCTATATTTTGCCAGACCTGCTCTACTGAGTTAAATAAATCAGTGTTTATAAGGTACTGTAAGCAGTGCCTGGAATGTAAGAATCTCTGTAGAACCATTGGCTGTTGATTTCCTTTGTGTGACATGGAGCAAGACAGAGAGTCCTGTGCACTAAGGAGAATGCAATGAATTGAAGACTCAGTTAGGTGGAAAGAAGGACAGGCGTGAGTTGGGAGTAGATACATATAGTCCTGGAACTTAGTAGAGAATTGACTTAAAGGGTGCGATTCTCTTTCAGTTCCATGAAATCAACATGGCATAGCCTATTGTGGAATAGGTATCCTCTTTTTTATACTCATGCATTAGCTTTATGAGCTATCAGTCTATAGGTATTCTGCAGACATAAGCTACCTTGATACCCTGCTCTCCATAATACCTAGAAAAATTATGAGGCTATCGTTCTGACAAGACAAAGAAACAGAATATTAACTCCCAAGACAAAGTGCCATCTTTCATAATCCAGACTCAGTGTTCACAGTAACAACACTATTGCATGATTTACAAATCGTTTCACTCAATGCTGGTTGCATTGGCTTTTCCATTGCTATATTAGCTTTGTACAGGTGTGTGAAAACATTTGAGCATGATGAATTGTTTCTCCAACAGTCAAAAGGTAAATGATGAAAGAATTGGATAGAAAACATGTTAACAAGATATTTTATATTAGCTCCAAAGAGCTAGATCAATTACTATGATGTGTTACATGTTCAGAAGTCAGGAAATTCTGAATTATGGTTCCCAGTATGAACGTAACTCAGCCCCTTTGCACATGCAATATTTTATATGACTCTATATGGTGTTAACTTTAATGCTTTCACATCTATGCTTAATGTGGTGACTATAAATTTGAATTTCTTGACTTCAGAGGTTATAACATTTAACCATACACTGCATTTATGTACTTAGTGCATTCAAATATTTCTTGGTGTAATATTTTGCAAAATAAATTTATATGGATGGCCTGGTATTTTTTATTATCATAAAGAAAAAAAGTAAGAGTATAGCCTGTTGCTCTTTAATTCTGTGGTCCTCTCTAGGTCATTTGAACTAATTGGATTGTGACTGAACAATTGTCACTTTTTGGGGGTTTCTATACCACATTGTATCTTGAGAAAGAAGGATTTTCTTAACTTTGTTGTGCCTTTTATTTTAGGAGATCTGGTCATGTTAGAGATGGTGTGGAAAACATAACACAAGTTCAGAGTTTTATTCTAGGTTGCTCTATTGACAGTATAATAGTTATAAATGGAATTTCCTTGAGTTTAGCTCTAACATGGAGTCGGGAGATTTATGAATGAAAAATTCCATGTGGCTAGAATATAACCAGTTTTTCCCATTAATAAATTTCTATCAAAACACTTATTCCTTCTGGATATACTTATTTGCTACTGTATGTACATTGTTTTATGTGAACAAATTTCTCTAATTTCAGAGAAATTCATTCCTTCAGTTGCTATACTACTCATGGTTACAACTTTCTCTAGTTTTAGTAAACAGATTGTGAAACATCTGTTCTGGCTACCACTAGGACCTGGAAGAACCAGGAGGGAGTTTGTGCTCTTAACCACATTGCTATTATAATTAGTCCCATATTCCTTGTTCTTAGGCCAGGTACTCACTCCACCCCCACATGTCTACATGTAGGTACAGTGAAGATGGATCATGTTTAATAAGCTCAGGTGTGCAGGAAACATTGCTTTTAAAATTTTCTTTAAATCTAGGACTTTAACTTCTGGCACCCATTGTGCTCACAAAAGCCACACTTTAAATAGTAGAATATAGGAAGGTTGAAAGTAGCACAATGTAAGAAGATATGCAGTCCACTCAAGGACCATAAGTGAGCAGGTTATCTACACTAATATTAGATGAGGTAGATGTTAAGGTCAAAAGTGTTATGGAGAAAAATAAGGACATATTATTGAATAATAATGCTTAAGGAACTTATTGAAAAGAAATGTAATAATACCAGATTTTATAAACCTAATAATACAAGCACAAAATATATAAAGCAAAATCTAGCTGAAGTAAAAAGAGTCACTGAAAAATCTATAATCTTACTTGGATTTGTAAGAATAAAGAGACAAAACAGTTAGAATGAGTAATTAATATAATTTACTCTAACACAATCATCAGGATGTTCAGATATAAAATATTATAAGGTTGTAGAAGAATTTATCAATATTATCTAAAATTTAATTGACATGAAGAAAACTCTATACTCAACATCTGTATAATTAAAATTCCCTAGAACTTTTATTTTGCAAGATTGAGCACATGCTGGGTCATAAAACAGGTTGCAACAAATTTCAAAAGATTGAAATTGTGTATAGTATATTTTTTAACCATAATGGAATTAAGCAAAAAGGTAACTAGAAAATCCTTAAATGTTTGAAAATTGTGCAAAATACTTCAAAGTAAATCATTGATCAAAAGAGAAAGCAATACAAATAAAACTTTTTCTTTTCTTTTTTTTTTTCTGAATGATAATGAAAATACAATATAAAACTTCTGGGATAAAACTAAAGAAATGCATGGCCTTAAACCAATGTGCCTTTGAAGAGGAAAGACTGAAAAATCAAAGGTCTCATCTAATATCTCAGGAAGCTAAAAATAAGAGCAAAATAGCAAACTAAAAGCACAGGAGTAGAAGGAGGAAAATAAAGATAAAATCCCAAATCAATGAAATGTAACTAGGGACCATCAACAAACCACAAATTGATTCTTTGAAGGCATGAATGAAATCTTGAGACCCCCCCCTAGGAAACTGACAAAGAGAATAAATCAAAATTGCCAATATCAGGAGTGAAGGAGAAAGACACCATAGAGAACATACTGATATTGAAGATGTCATAGAGAATTATGAGCAACCTAATCCAATAAATTAAAAAATTTAGACAGATGGAAAATTCCTAGAAAAACTTTATAAAACTGAACAAACTGAATGAAGATAAAAAGACAATCCAAATTTCCTATTTTCATTTGAAAAGTTGAGCATGCTATGAAAACCCCCACACAAAGGTAACTTCAGACTCAAATACCTCAAGACAATTTTTTCCCAAGTATCTTATATGCTCTTCCAGAGATCATAAAAACATGCAACTCTTTCCAACTTATTTTATGAAGAGGCTTAATTTTTATACCAAACTTTGATATATGTATTATAAGAAACAAAGATCACAGATCAACCTTTTAAAGAACATAAAAAACCCTGAATAAAACACTAAATAATCAAATATAATTTATATATGTTTATAAACCATATATATACTGAATTCATCACAAAGTTGAATTTGCTCTAGGAATGTAGGCTAGATTAACATTAAGAAATCAACAAATGTGATTCATCACATTCAATGAAGAAAAACAAACTTATTATCATGAAAGTTTTTACAATTCAATTATCATTCATGATTAAAACACTCTCTTAGCAAACTAGGAATGGAGGGGAAATTTCTTAGTCTAGAGGATATCTATAGAAAGCATATAGAGCAAACATTGTATCAAATTATAAAATATTAAATGCTTTCTCCTTGTAGTAGGAAGTGGTATAAGGTTAGTTACTATTACTACTCCTTTGTAACATTGTACTAGAGGGCCTAGCCAGGGGGATAAGATCAAGCATGAATGGAAAGTTACAAAGGTTAGAACAGAATATGTGAGATTACTGAAAATAATATGATTCAGTTTGTAGAATATTTGAAAGAATTTATGTGTAAACTTTTGAAATAAATGACTGAATTTTGCAAAGTCATTAAATGTAAGGTCAGCATAAAAATAATTTTTATAAACCAGAAATAAAGATGAAAAAGATTATCACTTTAAAATAATACTATCTCAACATATAAGTGACCAAATATCTAAAAATGAAATTAATGCAAGTATGTGTGACCTCAATGAAGGAAACAACAGATGTTATTGAAAGAAATTGTAGAAAACCTAAATAAATGAAGAATATACCATGTTCATGGATTAAAAGGCTTAAAATGATCACAATCATTGTGATCAATTTATAGACTGATTTAATGCAATGCCAATAATATTTCAGCAGGTTTTTCTTTTGATAGAAATTGTTAGGCTGTCTAAAATTCATATGGAAATTCAAAGAAATAGCAATTCTTGAAGAGTAACAAAGGTAAGTGATTTGTAATACCAGATATCACATTTTATTTTAAAATAAGATGAATTAAAATGCATTGATAAGGATCAGAAGGGTATGATAAAGAGAGTGATGGAACAGAGTAGAATACAAAAATGGACTCTCGTATGTGTGGTCACACAATTTATGACACAGGTGTCATTGAATTGCTTCAGGGAAAGCAAGGTCTTTTTTGTAAGTTATTTTCGATTGGTTAACTACTGGGGAGAAAGTACCTTTATCTTACTCCATGCTATACACAGTGTCACATTCAGAGGGCACATTAACTTAAATATGAAATGCAGCAATAAAGATGCTAGAAGGTGACATGGGAGGAATTCTTCATGACATTGGGGGAGGGAATATGTCTTAAACAGAACACAAAAAGCGCCAGTCATAAAATGTAAAATTTATCGATTGTACTATGGTAAAATAAAAAACATGTGCTCATCTACAAACCCTGTTAAGAAAGACCAAGTATGGGATGGAGTGTTTTGCAAAGCAAGAGACCAAGAAAAGATTGACGATCAAATTAAACTTCAAAAGCAAAGCCTAAACCATTCTTGCCTTAGATGACTTGGGCGATCATAACAAAATATCAACATAACAAAGTAGCAACAGACTTTTATTTTCTCACAGTTCTGGAGGCCTGGAAGTCCCAGATGAGTTCTGGCAGGATTTAATTTCTGGTAGGGCTCTCTTCCTGACTTACATGTAGGTGGCTACCTTCTTGCTGTGTCCTCATATGATGGAAAGAGAATTTCTGTTGACTCTTCCTCTTTTATAAGGACACAAGTTCTATAGAATCACAGCTCCACCCTTATGACTTCATTTTACCTCAGCACCTCCTCAAAGGTCATATCTACAATCTAGTCATTTGGAGGTTAGGAATTCAACATGTGAATTTTGAGGGTCATGATACTGTCCTTGACAACTATTAAAAATTGATTTTAAAATAAACACATGTCACAGTTTAAAACACTGACAAATGATTTGAACAGGCACTTTACAAAATCATATTCAGAAGTCCAATATGCATGTAGAAGAGTATTCAACATAGTTGATTATCTGAGGATGCTATTGTCTTAAATGTCTCCCATAGGCCTGTGTGTTAAAGGCTGGATCCCCAGCTCCTGGTGTCATTGGGAAGTGGTGGAACCTCTAAGACGTAGGGCCTTGTGGGAGGTCTTCATATCACTGGAAGCATGCCCTGGGAGGGGATAGTGGGACCCCAACACTTTTCTCATTGTGCTTCCTGGCCATGAGGTGAGTGGTTTTGCTCTGCTTCCCCCATAATGTGCTACCTTGACACTGACCCATAAGCAGCAGGGCCAACTGATTAGGAATTGAAACCTCTAAAACTGTGAGCCCACATACATCTTTTCTCCTCAGGTATGTGTTATTGTAAAAGAAAGAAAGATGACTAACACAGGGGAATTCAGGATAAAATAATAACAAGATTTGATGACACTCTTGCTAGAAGAGCTAAAACCTAAAGAAAAACCTGACAATATCAAGTGTTGGTGAATCTGTGGAGTAATGGGAAATCTATTACACTACCAGAGAGAGTGTAGCTGGATCATATTGGTCCAACAATCCACTCTAGTAGAAAGGACATATCTTCATCAAAAGACATGCAGAAGAATAGCTTTATTTTTAATTGTTCCAACAACTCAAAATATCTATCAAATGAAGATAGATACACTATTTGTAACTCACACACACACACACACACACACACAGGATTCCAAACACAAAAGGGAATATGTGATAGGTTATGACTTCCTTTATGCAACGCTAAAAATCAGGAAAAACAGTGTATGATGATCCAAGTCAGAAGGGTGGTCTTCTTTGGAAGGGAAGTGACTTAAAGGGTACATACAAGGGAGGTGTCTAGATTCTCTGTAATGTTATGTATCTTGAATGGTAGTTATATGGGTTTACTACGGAAAAAATCCTTTGATCCATGTAACTAAGATTTTTTTTAAGGGGAAAATGTTTATTTCGGCTCTGGATTCCAGAGGTTCCAGTCCATTCTTTTGTAGGCCTGTAGTAGGGCAGAGCATCATGGTGGGAATGCGTGGTGAGGAAGCTATTTCCTTATGGCAGCTGCAAAGCAAGAGGAAAGAATAGGAAAGGGCTAGGGTCCTAATATTCCACTCAAGGGCATGCCCAAGCCACCCAACTTCCCCAACTCCCTTATGCTGGGCTCTACTTTTTTTTTTTTTTTTTTTTTTTTTTAACTGTTTTCAGATATACATGACAGTAGAGTGTATTTTGACATAATACACATACATGGAGTACAACCCATTTCAGTTAGGATCCCATTCTTGTGGTTGTACATGATATGGAGTTACACTGGCCTTGTATTCATATATGAGCAAAAGAAATTATGTCTGATTCTTTCTACTGTCTTTCCTATTCCCATCCCTCATCCCTTCCCTTCATTCCCCTTTGTCTAATCCAATGAACTTCTGTTCTTCCCTCCCTATCCTCCTTGTTGTGGATTAGCATCTACATATTAGAGAGAACATTCCAACTTTGCTTTGGGAATTGGCTTATTTCATTTAGCATGATATTCTACAGTTCCATCCATGTACTGACAAACGTCATATTTCTGCACTTTACTCAGGTATGCTAAACTTCCATATAGAAGTTTCCAAGAGGGTACAAAAGCAAATACTTTGTCCTATTTCTTAAGCATTGAGAAGGATTACAAAGAAGGAAAGCTAATGTATCAAAGGTCTGCTACCCATAGGGAAGAGAGTTATGGAGTACTCAGATTTGATATTAGACACTTCTTAGGTGGAGTTGATTCCCAATTCTGTGTTCTTTTTGAATTGCCTTTGGAACAGAGTAGTGGGTCCCCAATAATACTTTCTATTTGCACAGCCCTGGTCCTCTCTCCAGGATTAATTAACCTTCTCTGGTTTTTAAGAATGCAGAATTGGAAATTGAGAATCACATCAATGGGAAATGGGAAATCCTTAAGTTTAGTCTCAATAACAGTAGATCATCTGTAGCAGGGCTTTTCAGCCTTTATAAGGTGACTTTTTAGACATCCTTTACCCAAGTGACTCCCACCCCTGTGACATTTTAATACCATTGGTATCCTATGTGTTTATGAGTGTGTATATCTGTGCTTTATATGTAGAGTTTTTTTGTCTCCCCTTGAATCAATTTTTGTTTCCTTAGTATAATATCATTCTTATTGAGAATATATATTTTTAGAGAGAAAACAGAGAATTCCTGTTTCCCAACTTCTCTTAGCCTTGTTTGTTCAAAGGTTGGTGGAATTTTTATTCTTATAAAATTAAGATACCACTGCATCTTTGCAAACATTCATTTTCTCTTGCTTGCAACCAAAATAACCTAAAAGGAAAAGCAAAAATATCTACTGATAAAGTCTTTAAAAAAAGTCCAATATGTTTAAAAATCCAAAGGACTACCTCAGGGACTTTATGCCATGATGCTCTTTAACAGATATATTTTCATACCTGCTTCTGCTTTTTGTATGGAAAACAGGAAAATACTGGTTTTTAATTCAAATTGGAAAGATTCTGAATATCATATTTAAATCTATGTGTTATAGAAAAAGCAACAGGAAATTGCTTTGAATAATGGAAAATACCTCTGTGTCTGAATAATTTAGATACTGAACCTATTTTCATTTGCATTTTACACATGTATACCAGCTAGCCCCAAAAATGCTGAACAAGTAGAAGAATTGATATCTGAGTTTAATTTTTATGCAGAAATTAAAAAGCTGATAGAAACAGAGGGTTATAATAAGGATCTCATCCCATGTATAACATGTAGCACTCCTGTGCTATCAAATCAAATTTGACGTTAGGGTATGATCTCTTGTTTTCTTTTAAGAAACTTATTTTTAAAAGTACATGGTGTATTTAAATTTTTAAAGATCTCTTTGATAGAACTTGTTATGATCTTTAGATTAGATTTTATTCTTAACATTTGGTTTGTTTTTGTTTTTGCTTTTGCTAATAGTAGGAATAAAGGGCTTTAAAAATTGTCTTTATACTTCATTAATCTGACTATTTATTGTGTATCTCTTTTTCTCTCTTTTTTAAAATTTTCCTGGATTTGATGAATCTTTATTACAATTTTTAATTCTTATATCTTTTTAAAAAAATATTTATTTTTTAGTTTTAGGTGAGCACAATACCTGTATTTTATTTTTATGTGGTGTTGAGAATCGAACCCAGGGCCTCAAGCATTCCAGGTGAGTACTCTACCACTGAGCCACAACCCCAGCCCCCATAATTCTTATATATCTTTGTATAACCCTTTGCTTCACTATTTCCAAGTTTTCAGTAACATGTCTTAAAATCTTAAGACACTTTTCATTACTCTTGGCTTTAAGTAATGTTTTTCAGTTTCAAGTGCTTCTTTATGTTATAATTGTACTATTTTCTCTAATATGTAAATGTTAACAATCATAAAATAGAAAATAAAATTAAACATCTTTCCTTTACATTTCTGATTTTATGCAGCTTTTTATTAGGGCTCCACTAATATTCTGCCTTCAATGAAACAGGTGAATACAATTCTTTATTAATATAATATTTAAATAAAATATTTCTACTCTTTTCTTTAGGGGAGAAAACATGATTTTAAAAATAATGCTTAATAATGTAAGAAATTAACATCAAAGCCTCTGTTGATTGGGTGCTTTCCTGAATATGAAGCCCTGTGCAGCATTTCCTGTGTATGTGATCTAACTTTATCTCAGGACTATACTAGGATGTAAAATTCAAATTCCATCACCTCAATGCATTGTTTAAAGACACTGGGCTTTACAGAAGTTGCCAGTAAACAAATGTCATAGGACTAGAGAATGGTAGAAAAATAATATTTGAATTGCCATAAATATAAGACCATAGAATATCAAAGCCTAAGCTGTTTCAGGCAAGTATTCCTGAAAAGTCTGAAAATATTAACTTAAAGGAAAACTGACTCATGAAGATTTATTAATGAACTTGGAGTGTTTAAGGGATACGTACGTGCCAGGAGCATAGGTGCTCACTCCCTGTTTGCTTTTGAATGGATGATTGATGAATTGATTCATGAACAATGATTTATAAGGTGAATTGTATCTTGGAGTCCTTTTAAAGCCAGGAAACTAGCCAGGTTGGCTTCTTTCTCTGACACATTTTGCATATTCGTGTCCTCGATGCTGCAGGGATTTCAGTGGGCTGAGGACATTCATGGTTTGTGCAGGTGACTGTGACTAGCCTCGAGGAGCATTATGTACCCTCCTTCCATGTGTCTTGTTCTGGCTCCCATACCAGTGGAGCTAAGGACCAGGGCACCTGCAGTCTGTGGGCCCAGCAATTGCTTTTTGGACTGACAGCAGCTGGCAGCTGAGGGCCCAGGGGATTTCTCTTCACTAAATGATCAGATGATCTCATCACAAAGAGGAGATTGGAACTTTGTCCACTTCCTGGGCAAAGAAGAGCTCTCTTCTGACTAGGATGTAATCAGGCACCCTCTCCTAATCAAATTGCACACAGGTCCTTCCAGTCACTTTGAACTGGTGTCTATTTGCATCCATCAGCAAATTGATTGGGTAGAAGCCCAAGGGGAAGGGCCTGCATTTCCCATTGAAGAGAGAGAGAGAGAGCAGAATTATCTTCTATGAGGCATATAAACTGTTCTTGTTTTTAGTTCACTGACCAGATTATAAGATTTTGCAGCAATGGGCGTGCAAGCTAGAGAAGTTGGGAGGGACTGCACATGAGCTAGTATCAGAGTGGTCTCATCAGTCAGATAGGCAAATTCTTATATACAGAGGAACAAACCAGAACAATAGGTGTGTGTCCTGGCTTTCTGGCAAAACTCCTGGGAGAACAAAAGCAGAGCTCCCTTTCCTTGTTATTGATTGATTGATTGATTGATTGATTTAGAGCATTGTTCTGAGAATGAAATGCGATTGCATCTAAAAGAAGGTAAGCACCGTGCAGGTTTACAGTGGGCATTCAATACAGTTCAGCTGTTTTGGTATTAATGGCGGGAGTGAAAATGAGGTTGATTTTATTCCGAGTTGAAATGAGTGGCTTAAAGAAAGAATTGGAATCTACTCCCACATCTTGTACCAGCAAGATGAGTGAGTGGAGGAAAGTCAGTTCTTTTTTTCTGAATCTTCATTTTCTCATTTATAGAAAGAAGTGATTGGAGAAGATGGTCTCTGAGATTGTATCCAGATTTTTCAGTTTAGGGTGGGATTGCAAAATCAAATGCCTGCAGGGACTAGGCAGGTCATATTAACAAGTCAAGTGAACTAAGTGTAAGAAAATCAAAACTGAGCACCAGGGACAATGGAGAGTGGTGGAGACTCAGTGAATCAAGTACTGCTCCTAAGCTGACCCTGGGAATGGGAGCTCAGCAGCACCATACATTCTGAATGTTTCAGAGAAGCTGGGAATCTACATATTCTATATATTGTTTTTAATTTCTGAAAACCAGCTATTAATTCAAATTTTCATTAATTTATTGTAAAAATTGTTTGAGCCACTGCTTTGGGAGCCAAACAAAATATATCTGTAGGTCCCTGATTTTCTGTTTCTGGTTTGGTCCAGGAGAATGAAAAGATCTAAAAAATGAGAGTTCTTTGGAGCAAGTTTTAACAAAAACAGTATCACTCATTCTCCCAATCCATTTTCTGTTACTAGAACTGAATACCACAGACTGGGTAATTTGTAAAGAACAGAGGTTTACTTAGCTACAGTTCTGGAGGCTGAGAAGTCCAAGAGCAGGGTGTTGACATCTGGTCATCATTTTCTTGCTGCATTGTAGCACAGCAGAGGGCATCACTTGTGAGGCAGAGCAAGCATGTATCAGAGAGAGCTCATCTTTATAACAAAGCCCCTCTATTGATAACACTTTAATCCACAATTGGGTTTATCCATTCATGATGGCAGAGCCCTCATGAACCAATCACCTCCAAAAGGTCCCACCTATCAAACTCTATTGATCCTATAGAATTTGGGGAGTTGTTTCCAATGCATGAATTCCAGAGGATGCACACAAACGACAGCACTCACTGATGCTGGAACTGAATGCTTTATCCTCTGGGGTCTTCTAGGGGTCGGCGACCTCATGGCTACCAACCAAGAAAATTCTCTGTGGGTGATAAGAGAGGTGAATCTCAATCCTATTCCTAATTTGATTGGAAATGCCCAGATCCTTCTCTTTGATATTGTCAGTCACTTTCAGGCTGCTTTTAGTTGCTTCAGGGTGCTGAGAATGGCTTAGAACTCCTTAGAGAGAACTAAAGGTAACACAGCTCTGTGCCACATATTAAGGACACTTCAAAGCCAGCTCTAAATAGAGGATTATCAATCGAGGAAAGTGGGTGACCTCTCAGCGTTCTGAGGTTGGAGGAAGGTGTAGGAGGAAGACACCCCACATCCAGTGTCTTTGATGCCTTCTGCAGGATACAAGAGGAGACATGGGATTCGCTTGTATTGTTCAGAGTCACAGTTGTGGAGTTGGAGGTCTTAGGAAGGACAGCAAATTCCACTGAGTCCGTCAGTGTCACCTGGGTCACGTGAGAATTGTGTGAGACCCAGGCTGGTGGTCCAGGGAGAGTGCCTTTCTGGATGGGCGGCTGTCAATTTCTATAGATGGAAAATTCATCTTGAGTCCACTGACTGGCTTCATGTTGGCACCAGTGGGACTCAAACTGAGCAGGATACGGCCGTTAGATCATCCAGCAGCTGACCGAATCAATTGATTTTTTTAACTGCAACTTTTGTTGGGCATGGTAAAGACACAACCTAAATAAAGCATTAGCCTGTAGAATGTGTTTAAATTGAATTTCTGGATACTTTGGCTTGTATCCAGTTTTAAATAAGTTCTGATCCGACTGTATCTAATATCTAATCAAAGAAACGTAGTATATGGAACATTCCCGTTAATAATGATACCTTAGACGTCCATTAAGTCTGGACATTAATTTTATGGAAATTCTCTAATACATCTCCATTAGAATTTTTTTCTGGGCAAAATTAGTAATAAAAGCCTTTAATAAATGTCATAAATATCTATGTTCAATCCGACTATGACTCAAATTAAAGCCAGACCAAAATAGAAAATAGTTACCTCTGCTAAAAGTCACGACCTTCAGAAGACATTTTGAAGAAAGAAATCATGTGCTCTGTGATTACTCAAAATGCGTTTATTACAAAGAATACTTAGCCAGTGGGAGCAAATTCCTTGTTATTTGACTACCATGTGAATTCCCTAGTTTTGCATTGCACACCTCGTGGTCCTGCAATAAACTCGATGGTTCTGCCCACGCTGTAAAGACAGAGTTTGCAGCCAGGCAGGTCAACGTTTGAGTCCTCTTCTTCTGCCAGTTCTGACCAAGTTATTTCTACTTTTTGAATCTTGCCTTTACTATCTATAAAATGGGTCACTGGTAGCTGGAAGGAGTAAGCCGAGAAATGAGATGTTCAGGGAAGAACGCTAGTTCTGCACTTGACCTGTAGGTGGTGCTAACTAAGTGGAAGCCAGTCTTGTTAATGCACAGGATTGAGGAGTCAGGTGTACAGGATTTCAGAGTGAGAGAAGGGAAACAAGAGCCGTTGCTGGCTTTTATTCTTACCGCTGTGTTTGAGCAAATACAGAACTTTCCTGCCCTTCTTTGGCCCTCACTTTCCCATGATCTTGGTAACCAACTGAGCTGGAAGTAACAGCAGGAAAGAAACGTGTGCATGTTCGTGTCCTTTCTTTCCATCTAAAGCTTTGAGGGATGGCAGCAATTACAGTCCAATACTTGCCCCATTTGACCTGGCCCACATAACCACAAAAAAGCAAATCCAGCACTTAAGAAATGTGGGTGGTAGGAATTTACTGGAAAAGTGGAAAGACAGGAGGGACAACCAGCTACACTGGCTTCCTGGCTGTCCCAGGGTTGTTCCCTGACATTTGGCCTTTGTTATGTGGCCCTCGCCCGGGAATCCATTGTTTCCTGAATTTGCGGCTAACCTTGAGGTCCTTATGAGTAGATGGCTGTAGTTTGGAATACATTAGAACTTATCTGGATCAAGGAGATTTTGAACTGTTTTTTAAAAAACAGAGGATCTCTTTCTTTAAGCAAAATCATAAGGAAATACAAATGAACAAAATGGATAAAAATTTTCATTGCTCTGGTTTTAAGCAAGAGTGGAAGGACTAGGGTTTTTCCTCATTCATCTCCCTCCCCTAATTTCTCCTCCTATTATTTCCAAGAATATATAGATTCTAGTTTGAGCTCCTCTGGAAATGAATTCTGAGAGGGTAATTGATCTGCTTAAGGTCACATAGTTAATGAAGAGTGGCTGGTCCAGGGCCCAGGTGTACTACTTGCGGAAGATCATATCATCTGTGGCTCTGGCGCTGGACCCTAAGGGGGTTATAACTCTCCATCCCTGTGGCCCTGTCACATGTACTGCTATAACCTCAGGCCAGTGCTTCTGGGTGCAGTTTACACATGTAAATATTGGAATAAGAAAGTATGATGATATCAACAATGGCATTATATAGAATACATAATTTAGATTTTTATTCAGAGATCTTTTTATTTTTGATGACTTTAGCCAATGACTCAAGTTCTACTGGTGTTCAATCCAGGATTCAAACATATTTTTTGTAGCTTTTTTGATTATTCAGGACATTTCCGGCCTTCCTGTGGTCACCCGTGCTTCCATGTCTGGCTTGAATGTAGCTCCTGGACTCCAGAGAACTGGGAAGTTCCATTTCTTGCCTGACTCTTAGGTTCTAGAATCAATGCCTCCCTCATCAGTGGGTGAGCCCAGTTCAGGCAGGTCCTAACCCGATGGCTCATTCTTTATTGCAATGTAAAATCCACAGACTTGTTAAACAGACAAACAGGATTGGATTTGGCCTGTTACAAATTATGAAACTATAGAAAACTTGGAAAATTAAGCTAAGCCAATGGGAGAAAATCATGTACAATTTATCATAATTCAATACCTTTAATAAATTTTTTGTTCCTCTCTTTCTTATTTATCCATCTATCAACTTATTTATTTATTTATTTTGGTATGGGGGATTGAACCCAGGGGTACTTTGTCACTGAGCTACCTCCTGAGTCCTTTTTGTTTTTTCATTTTGAGGCAGGGTCCTGCTAAGCTGCTGAGGCTGGCCTCCAATTTATGATACTCCTGCCTCAGCCTCCTGAGCAACTAGGATTACAGGTGTGCTCCCCCACTCCCAGCTTTTTCTTCCTTTTCAATGTAGGCTTAATTTTCAACAATTTTATACTGTAAGACAATTTAATGTTCACACCTTTTCCCTTTTATAAACAATGTTACTATACATAAGCATGTAGCTAAGTTTTTGTCCCAATCCTTTTGTCTACTTCTAAAAATTTGTTGGTTGAATCATTAGAAATACGCAGTTTAAAGTCTGTTGATAGCTCTTGTCCATTCCCCAGTTTCTCTCTTACTTTCGAACTAATGTATGGTTCATACAGTCTTTTCTGTTAGGTGCTTCTGAACCTATTACTAAAGTCTAAGCAGTCCTTCTGGTCCTATGACAGAAACAGCTGTTCTGATCTGAGCTAAAATTAATCAAGTGACATATTCTTTCAGTATCATCATAAAGATGGTTCTCGAGAGTGAACAATGGAAACATTAAAATGATTTCAATTTTCAAAAACCCTCAGACTATCTGCATCATTATTATTTTTTTGTGGGGTAGTAATCAGGGATTGAAATCAGTGGAACTCAACCACTGAGCCACATCCCCAGCCCTATTTTGTATTTTATTTGGAGACAGGGTCTCACTGAGTTGCTTAGCGCCTCACTTTTGCTGAGGCTGGCTTTGAACTCTCGATCCTCCTGCCTCAGCCTCCTGAGCTTCTGGAATTACAGGCATGTGCCACCACACCTGGCACCTGTATTGTTCTTCTTCTTGTTATATTTTATTTCCAGTGTTGTTGCGAGTTGATTACTGAGCTCTTGCTCTGTGGGCCAGGCTCTGTGCTGAGTACTACATCCCCATGATTTAATTTAACCCTCACAACAAGGAAAAATTCTCATTTGACAGATAAGGAAACATGTGCAGCAAAACTTCACCTTGCAAATGGCACATAGCTAGTGCAGTCAGAGAAGAGTGGCCCCCAGTGATGTCCATGTCCTAATCCCTGGAACCTGTGACTATGTGACAAAAGAGATTTAGTAGATGTGATTAAATAAGTACAGTGATAGGGGCAATAACCCTGGATTGTCTGGGTGGGCCTGATATCATCACGAGGGTCCTTATAAATAGCAGAGAGAGGCAGGAGGATCAGAGAGGGGAATCTGATCATCGGAAGGGGGACAGGGACCAAGGAGTGCAGGTGGCCTCTAAGAGCTGGAAATGGCCAGGATACAACCTCCTCTGCAACCTTCCAAATGAGAGGTTCAGTAACTTTCTTAGATCATGAAATTAGTGCAACTACCACCAAAGTGACTCCAAGTCAGAACTCTCGTTCAGCAAGCTGTCCTCCCAGGTTCTTCCAACTGTTTACAGAGAAAGATTTTAGCCAAAGCAGCTACTTCAAACCAGGTTCTCAATTCTTTGGTTTGGAAATAAAAGCCTTTGCTGCCCACACCTGTGGAAGCTGATCTAGTCCTTAGAAATGCATTTGATTGTCAGGGAGAGTGGGAGTACAACTGTCAAGCTGGCTCTCCAAAATGACAAGTGCTTGCGATTGGCATTCTGTGTCTTCCTGGCTGATTTTAACGATTCTTTTGGTTGGAGTGAATGCAGCTTTTGTTCTAAAGTTGATAATGATAGCCTTCTATTGCCCCCTTTTAGTTCCATGAGGGATATATCTACATTTTAAAAAATTTCCATTACATATACATCTGTGGTTGCTTTCTTATTTTTCTAAATGTAATTATCCAGCTAGGCTAAATTATGGAAAAGAAATTATAAAAATCTTTTCCTGCCAACAATCTGAATCTGGCCAGCACATTCTTGGTAGTTTGAATGTTTGGTAGTTTCTTTTTACTCTTTCTTCTTCCCCCCCTGCTACCCCCCAGAATCCTCTTAGACTCCAACCCACGTTTTTTGTGAGACTGATATTTCCTAAGGTGGTTTCCTGAGCAGTACGCTATTGCCAAATATATATTTGTACATATTTTGTAAGGATAAATATATTGTAACTTTCATATTAATCATGAATTACTGTTATACAGAAAACAAGAATACACATGAGCTTTTATACATTATGCGTTATTCACAGAATGAAGTCATATTTAAAATTATAACTGGGATTTGGAATGTGGTATTAACTAGGCTAAGTAATACATAATCTATTTTTAGTGAGAGTAAAAATAATTGCAACAATTCTTAAGAAAATTGGCTTAGGCTGAAAGGGGCTTAGGTACAACCATGGCAATTAAAGAATAAAAGACTCTAAATTGTTTTTAGTTATTCAGTTTTGCTTGGTCACAGACCCTGAATAGCACTATTCTTAGGCACCATAGATGGGAGAGAAAATGTTTCTGTTGTTCCTGGAGAGTGAGCTGAAAACGTGCATACCATGCGTAAACTTGAATGTGTGATTGGTTTACACCCACAAAGCTTTGCTCCTTTGCAGATACCCCAGAGACTCTTGCAAAATCCACTAGAAACAAATACAAACGAAGATGCTCCTTACTTGCTGATTCATGGTGGCAGAGTGGGAAATAACCTGGGTGTCCATTGTAGAAGAAATGTCGTTTGTTTTATGCTTATGATAGGACACAGTAGTTGGAAGCAACATGCTCTATTCCCGACAGCAACACGGAGGTTGCTGTGATCTGAGTTGTGTCCCCAAAAGTTCATGTGTTGGAAACTTAGTCCTTAAATTCATATGTTGATGGTAGCTGGAGATGGAATCTTTGGGAAGCAATTAGTGTCAGATGAGGTCATGAGGGTAGGGCCTCCATGATGGGATTAGTGGCTTTTTAAGAAGAGAGAGACCAGTGATGGCAGCCACCCTCTCTCTTGCCCATGGGATGTCTTCTTCCATGCTTTGATGCAGCTAGAAGCCCTTGCCAGTTGCAGGCCTCTGGACCTTGGACATCCCAGCCTCAAGAATGGTAAAACAAGATCAGTAGCAAAAAACTCTGTTGTCTATAAATCATCCAGTCTCTGGAATTCTGTTATAACAACACTAAGTAGATTAATACAGAGGTCTTAAAATTTGGGGTGGAAAAGTAAGCAACCGATTAGAAAGCTGTATGTTCTAAAGGAACCCTATAGCAGGAGGGATTTCGTTATTCACTCATTCTTCACAAAGAGGTGGATGCTAAGCCAACTGGCCAGGCCAGGAACCCCAGCTCCTTGAGCTCTGTGATTTCTTTCAAGCTTGGGGACTTTGATGGAATCATTTTCTTACTTTGCACTCTAGTGGATCTAACCCATTAAATGAATCAATATCTATGAAATGCTTAGAACAGTGGCCCATAGTAAATACAATATTGATAAGAGCCATTGTCATTATTCATCTGTCCAATGAAAGTTTATTTAATGCTCTGAGAGATATGCAGTGTCCATGTCCCCAAACAGGAAAAGAGAAGAGGCTCCTTTGATCTGCTCTCAAATTCTGGATGGCGTGAGGGGGGGTGACTGGCCCTCAAACGTCATTGGAGGTTAGCTTGGTTCCACTTCAAACAAGTCACAGTACCGAGATTGACTGAACTTAGGCTGCTTTTTTGTTTTTCTTTATCCTAAGCCATTGGTTCTTAGTCTTGGGGGTACAAGAGAATTATCTGAGGATAATGCCTAATGTCTGGAGCTGGTGCAGGGACACACCCCTGTAATCCCAGTGACTCAGGAGGCTGAGGGAGGAGGATCACTACTTCAGAGCCAGCCTCAGTAATTTAGCAAGGCCTTAAACAACTTAGCAAGATTCTGTTTGAAAAAATGCTGGGGATGTAGCTCAGTGGTTAAGTGACCCTGTGTTCAACCCCTGGTACCAAAAAAAACAACCCAACACCAACAACAACAACAACAACAAAAAAACCCAAAAAAGTATAAAGCTTGGGTCTACTAGCAGAGGTTCTGCTGTAAAAGGTCTGGGGTGCACTTCCCATGGGGACTTTTGAAAGGTCTTCTGAAGATCCTAACCTGCAACATAGTGTGAGAACCACTGTCTTCAACCATGACCTGCATGGGCTTCCCAGTGGACACACACATCCGCAGGGACAGGGTGCTGCACATGAGCAGGCTGTGGGGAGGAACATCTTCCCAGAGCCCCACATTCGCCTCCCAAGAGCTGTTATGAACTTTGGCATTGTCTCCAAGTCCTTTGTTACTGTCACGGTGGACTGAAGTGACAGGCTGAATTGAGATACACGTAGCAGCAGTACGAGCCCCAAGGAAGTCTAACCGGCCCATAATGGCATGATTTCTTCTTTCCACTAAAACTTTGTTCACAAAAGGAGGTTTTCACTAAGAGAGAAAACATATTCTTTTGATTTTTGTTATCAGATAAGAATTACAATGGGTGTGAAATTACAAATAGATAAATACATTTGTGTGTGTGTGTATGTGTGTGAGTGTGTGTGTGTGTGTGATATGAGGCACACACATACATACATACAAACTAAAGGGGAGACAAAGGAAGAAAGTCTTAAATAGGTGGAGGCCAAGCTGATTTCTATTTAGTCTCATAGGACAGATTTTCAAGAGGGAAATTGAAAAAAAAGAAAGGGTATTTGAGGATCTGTTGGAGTTGTACAGGGGGTTAAAAACCTTCAGGGTGATCCTCATAGATTCTGATGCACTTTATGCAGATTTCATTTAGCAAATTGCCTTTTTTATAATTGCTTTTATTTTCCTGATTTTGTATGTTCAGATTCTACTCCATCTGCCAAAGGTCATGGATCCAGCCCAGCACCAGCAAGACGTCCCCTCGAGGAAAGGAGTAATGACACCCTCCGCAGGAACCTTCCTGCCCCCATGCCGCAGAGTTAAATTCTGGAACGAACGCATCTCCGTTCTGTCCTCCTGCAGGCCACGAATGCTGCAGCAGATTCCAAAAATTGTCTGGGTCCCTAGGGTGCTGATAGTTGTGCGGCAGGCATATAGTGTCATTGTATTCTTAGCACACACCCCAGGAGACCCAGAGATGTGGGGAGAGAGGATTTGTGCCTCAGCGTGTATAGTCTAACTTTTAAACTTTTGTCCTTACCTAACCTCCTGTCTTACAGATGACAACTGGAATGTGTAACTGATTAACCATTGCAGGCTGGGAGTTTTAGCATTGCTAAATGGGTGCCCCTTGGCAAGACCAATTTTTTGATATTTGAAAAAAATCAGAGTACATGCTCTGATCTGGGCAGATGTACAATTTGGGTAGTGGGATGTACTTTCTGAAACCAGGAAAAGCTCTATAGAATTTGAAATGAATATTCTTCCCACCTGGGTAACTTATTTCCTCTTTAATATTGTTTTGGTACTTTTGATAGCTTTCAAAATGTAAATGGTAGTCCTCCTGATTCATGCATAGACAACTGAGAGATTAAATACAGTGTTGCATCTAGTGGCTTAATTCCATTTTTAATAAAGTAAACTATTAAAATAGACCACAGCTGTTATTTCAAACACAAATCAACTTTCACAAATACCATACAGATGGGAAATACTTCAGCTCTTCTACATCTGACCAAACTGAAGCACTTGGTGGAAGCCTATCTTGCAGAATAGCTCTGAAGCTGTCCTGTGTCGCCCGCACATAAGTCTGCCTTCCTTCCCTGCCCATCCCCAAGTCAATACCTTTTCCTTGTTTTCTGGCTCATTTTCCTAGAGCTTCAGCTTCATAGATTGACTACCTTTCAATAGTTTCTAGCCTGGGGCCTCTTTTTTTGGCTTCTGAGCTAATTACTTACCCCTGGAGTTATTATTTCCTTGGTGGTGAGAAAGAAAAATGCAGGCCCTGATGGCTGTCAGCTTGGGGCTGTCTGACTGTAACAGCTAGACCATGGGGTTCTGTGGGACATGAACTATGTCACAGACTATCAATACCAGACAATTTTCTCTGATCATGGATGGAGCAAGATAAAAACAGAACCTCTATGTGAACATACCCCAACAGTCAAAACCAAGAGTGCTGTCCAAACTAAAATGGCCAAACATTCCTTCCACTTTCTGGTCTAATATGAATGACTGCTACTTCTTTAGAAATTATAACTTTAGTTCTATGCTATTTCTTCTTTTGGTTAGGAAAAAAATCATTAAGTATCCAGTGATAGATTTGTTCCACTTCCTGATAGAACCCTATCCAAAACGAAAGCCTTGCTTCCTTAAGACTTCCTTTAAATTGCCTAACAAGCCCAAATCCTAACACAAGGTCCTTTTGAAATCCTCTGACCATCATGGCGGTCCTCTAATTCATGACAGGGTGTCCTCCTCATTTGCAATGAGCCAGTGAGCCGAATGTTGAAAATAAGAGTACTTCTGGTGGTCTTGAGCTGGAGAGCATTAACAACAGAGATCCAGCCTCTATGAACTATTCACTCAATGACAAGAATCCTTCTTGACATCACCCACAACTCCTAAACCTGCAGTGTCAGCCTCCTAAGCAGCCCCACCAGGAATAGATCACCTCTAGGAGCATACCTGGGCACTCCAACCTAATTCCTTTAGTTTTCAGATGAAACCCAAACAAGAAAAAGGCAAGTTGTGATTTTCCTTCCTTGAGACCATCAGGTAGACAGAGGCAGAGTTGTGATTGGCACCCAATATTCTGACACGGGGTATAGTGCAGTTTCTGCTCCACCATGCTATTTAAAGAAGTACAGCTCCCTAGTATAATGCACCTTTGAGCACTAAATTCAATTTACTATCCATCTCTATTTAATTGAGTTTGGTTTCCATTCTCTCCTTAGAAAACACTTTAACCTTCAAATCCTGGGGCTTGTCCAATGCATGACTAGCCATAAGTTACTTTTAGCTTCAATTTTAAAAGCTCCTATGGGTATTTTTGGTGGGGGCATTCATTTCTTAGGTGTGAGAATCTTATTTAGTTGCTAGCTCTTGTCAAAGCTGCTGTTTTCTTTTCTGTTCAGATTTGGCAGTTCTGTAGAGCAGCTAACCAATGAGAGTCTTTTTTTTTTTTTTTTTTTTTTTTTTATCTCTCCCTTTCCATGTTTAAAAGGGAGAAAACTTCAGAAAGGAAAAACTGAAACAAAATACAAAAATTTTATCACCTGGCTTCTCTTTTTGAAGAAATGGTTAAGTGGTGGGACAGGCTTGTCCCAGGCAGCATATTTTGCCCCTGCCCTTTTCCTTCTCTTTCTGCTTTAATCTCAAATTGCCTACATTTGAAAGAAAATTCTTTACATACATTGTGATTTTGCCGTCTGAGTGTGTATCAGAGACTCGTTACCTCTTGAAAGAACTTTCTTAAAAAGTGCACATTTGAGGAGACAGAACAGTTTGTTTATTAAAATATAAAAAAATATGAAAGTTTTGGAAAGAGCACTATCTAAATAAAACTGTATTAATTCCCTATTAATGTAAACAAATTCATATCTTTTGACAGAGAGCAGGTACGCACTGATTTTTTATTTTTCATTTAACATTATAAAAGAAATGTAGTCCCATGTTTTCATGTGTTTGCATTATAAAAATTTCAAGGAAGCAGAATATTATGTTAATGTATCATAAGCATATTACAAATAATTTCAAGGAAGCAGAATATTATGTTAATGTATCATAAGGTACATTTTTTTCTAGTTTTTGAGTTTTTTGTTTGGTTTGGCTGTCTAGAAAAGATTGCAGTAAATATCTTTCTGCAAAAAGCAATTTGCTTTTTAAAAAAAAAAATGTTCTGATTACTTCTCAGAGTTTGGGTAATAGTGTTGCTGTTCAGAGGCTGGGGACATCTCTGTGGCTTTCATTACGTCTCACGACATTGCTTATCCAAAGGTCATAGGCCGTGAACAGTGAGCACACTTGTGTTACTGAATCCTCAGCAGGATCGCATATTCTCATTAGCAATATTTTCTCCTGGATTTTGAAACTGTAAAATAACACCTCAGCCTTTGTTTTATAGTATTTCCATTAAAGGGGGAAATAATCTTTTATCATGATTAGTTTATTTTTTTCTTGTTTTGATAGTGGTAATTTCAGGTTTTCATGCTGACCTATGGTAAACAGAAGATTACATTTTTTGCTCCATTTCTACTGTTGTACAGTATTGCAAAGTACATTTATTCCCAGTCTGGAAAAAAATTCAGAATCCTATGGGATTTGGGAAAAATAAAGTATGGATAATGCAATTTTCATCCAGTAAAGGAATTGGGGGTTGGGGGTTAATGTGCTTCTTTGTACCCAGAATTCCATTTTAAGATCTATTCTGCTCTCCTGTCCTTTGTGGACATTTTAATTTCTGATTCTACAATAATTTTTGCTCCTTCTGGTGTTCTTTGGCTGTAATATTTTTATTAGGCACTTACCTCTCTTCATAAATTGGGAAAAATGAATATAAAGTATAGCAGATTTTTTTTTAAATTTGAAAGGAGGTCAAAAGAAAAAAAATTTTTTCTCTAAAGCACTTGGGAGTCACCTTTGGAAGATAAATATTACTTGCTGTGAAAAGCCTGTGTTATGTATTTTCTACATATTTAGTAATGTTTCCTTTTAGTTGAGAAGAACATGATGCTTCTTTCCTTAAAGAATTTAACCATTGCTGGGATGATAATACTTCTTGGACAACATTCTGTTTTCCAAATGAAAAGTCAAGATTATGGGGACAATGGAACAGATTATTAAGAAAGAATATTGGCTGTCCCAGAAATCTGAGTACCTTGTCCCTTTATCTGTGGGCTAGCTCCATGTGCTCTTTTTATCAGAGCTGTAAAAACATACAACTTTCTTTTTATAGTGATGTTCCTCTTACCTGGACTTCTCAAGTATTGAAATGGGGATTTTTTTTATTTTTAATTTTTTAAGATGTTGATAGATCTCTTATTTTATTCATTTACTACTGTGTGGTGTGGAGATTCTAACCCAGTGCCCCATACATGCTAGGCAAACACTCTACCACTGAGCCACAACCCAGTCCCTGAAATGGGGATCTTGATTTTACCAATTAAAGATGATCTGATCTCTGGCATTTCTAATTGTTTCTTTCAAATAGTCATTTGAAAGTTTCAAAGAGCAATTTTTTTCTTTGTTAAGAGATCTTTTCATCCCTCCTTCTTCCCAATGGCACATAGTGCAGGAGGAGGTTAGTGTGGCTATGGAGAGTGGGTGTGGGTGTTGCTGGACTTCTCCGATAGGTCCTTTGCTCTCCTGAGCTGGTGACTATTCAGGGTGGGTAGACCATGTCAGGTTTCTGGGGATCATACTGGCACCTGTTGCTGAGGACAGCAAGAATCAATAATCCCAGGCTGGCCCACCAGTCCCCATAGCTCTCCTGAAGACAGGCTTGCTGAACTTTTTGAGTTTCCAGATGCTACACTTGGCCAGGGAATACTGTGTGGAGATCTGCTCACCCATTGGGCTGTGTACCCAAATTTTATCTTCTTGACTAAGCTAATGCTTTCTTCAGTGCCTGCCTTGAAAAGTGAGGAGCAAGCCCCCTCCCTTTTGGGGACCACCAATCCAATCCAGGAGCGCCCACCACTTCCTTCACAGCCCAAGTTTGAACCCAGATAGGAGAGGAGAGAAAGCACCAGGGTTGGACCTCCTGCCTCTCCCTGAGTGTTTCTCTCTCCTGTTCTGCTCTCCAGTGCTGAGTTTTAAATTCTACCTTTTAATCCATCAGGAATTGCCCTTATGCAAAGCTTTGGCTTTGCCTTCGGTAACTATTCCTCCCCCTTCCCTTAGTCAATGGTCATAGGATAGATTTAAGGAGGAATAGGATTATTGAAAAATAAAATATATTAGAGGACATGGTCAAAACACCATTCCTATTTTTAGATTTTATAATAAGAGGGGGAACATGGCAGACCTAGATGAAGATTAGAATGGATAGAAGAAGTGATGAGGTGAATTACTTGATAAATATTTTGGAGAAAACAAAAAACATGGCTCATGATATTTAAAAAGGTACTTGAAGTTTGCTTTTATTCATGGCACCTGCCATTCCTAAAACTATCGACTCTGTTTGATAACTGGGGACATGAATATGTTCCTGAGTTTAGAAAGGGAGTGGAATTTTGCAGCCAGTTGTTTTTCTCCTGTGTCTCAAGTCGATAAACTGACTTTCCCATTTTCTCCTCGCTTGCTGGTAATTTGAAAAAAAATTGCATGGCATATTTGGACTGACTACTAAATAATAATAATAGTAATAATAACAATAAATGTTACCTACAAGATACTTCCCATGTGGCAGGCAGTGTATACCCTGGAATTTATTAACTTATTTAATTCTCCTGGCATCCCTAAGTGACAGGTTCTAATCAGTGGGCAGAGATGATTCTGTGTGCTGGTCTTCCAGTTGTTCAAATACTCTGCGCATCTGGCACAGTCTAAGGACCTGGAACAGTGTCCAGGATGGGAACTGCAGATCCCAGACTAGTTCTCTCTTGTCTGGCACTAGAATACAAATGGATAGTGCCAGGGCTGCTGTCACCTGGAATTGGGCCCCCCTCTGACCACACATAGACTGTTCCAGGTGTAACAAGTGTTCTTTGTGATGAGATATACAGGAGTTCTTATTTAAAATAATGGGTAATTGGGATTGTTACTAGTGCTCATAGCAAATCCTTTAGAGGACCATGTGTGGTTTGGCAGGCATAGTGGGAAGAGGTGATGGGCTGAAAAGTCCTTCCTAAGATGACACCTAATAGGATTTATTCTGCAATGATTATGGTGGAATAGTTTCCTAATGAACAAAACTTTTCTTCTTGATTCTGACTCAGATGGACTTCTGCCTCAACTTAAAATATAGACTATTCTAATCTACAGTGTTTTAGTCAACTTTTTTACTGATGTGACTAAAAGATGGAACCAGAACAATTGTAGAGGAAGAGAAGTTTATTTAGGGGCTCAAGGTTTCAGACGTCTCAGTCCATAGAAGGCCGGCTCCATTCTTCAGGGCTGGAAGGGAGGTAGAACATCATGGTGGAAGAGTATGGCAGAGGGAAGCAACTCACATGATGATCAGAAGTAGAGAGAGTGACTCCACCCACCAGATGCAAAATATATACCCAAAGCCAATCCTCAATGCCCACCTACTCCAGCCACACCCTCCATACCACTTAGTTAATTCTCATCAGGGGATTAATTCACTGATTGTGCTAAGGCTCTTTTAACCCAATCATTTCCCCTTTACACCTTCTTGCATTGTTTCACACATCAACTTTTGGGGACACCTCACATCCAAACCATTGCAGATGGACTGTGACTTATTGAATAGGTGATTTCATGTGTTGATCACATTGCTGGGCACATGGTTAACACCCAGATATTTGTTAAATAACTGAAGTAAAAACATCCTTCCTCCTAGTGACAGAACTCACTGCTCTTAGTTATAATGCTGATTACTTTCGTAGACCTTTCCACCATGTTTTCCAAACCTTCGTTTATGTCTATTTCCTGAATAACTACATTTATTAAGAACAAGGACCTTTGATTTATTAATTTCCATAAGTCTAGCATATCATACAGTGCCAAGTGCAGAGCAGGGGCATCAACATAGGTCTGTTGAAATTAGATAAAATGAAAGCACAGGGGTCTGATACTCTCACTGGCTTTCAGAGAAACCATCCAGCATAGGACTAGGAAACATAAGCACGGGAAGCCAGCACTTCTGGGGCTACACTTCCCAAGAGTGATAACTGAGGAACAATTTTTTAAGTCTGGGATTACATTTCAAAGCAAATTGGAGGGAAATATGGGCCACAAGCACATTTCTCAAGGTCTAGGTCATTCCTGGGTGGAATTTTCAGAGAACATGCTAGTGTGGATTGTCTCTCCCCTCCCTGACCTGCTACGTCTCATGTCAGCTTCTCTGGTTTATTATTGGTTTCCTGTCGTGTGCTATTACCTGTATCTTCAAATGTTTATATTTCGTTTTTCCAGCTTCATTCAGAACTCATCGAGACAGGCTATTTCTTGAGTTTTCTGAGGTCTCCCATTCACTCAGCTCTGGGAGCTTGCTCAACCTTCTTCTTTAACATCCCTCTCTCTGCCCTGGGGTGGGGCTCTGGGTGATTTATAGCAAGACTTGGAAAAACTCCCACCCTCCAAAGGTTCTCCACCATTCTTCTTGGGCCTCTGGCTCCACCCGTGTAACTCTTGGGTTTCTTCCCATCTTTTCTTCTTCAGAGAAGCTTTGGCTTCTGGTTTCCACCTTTGCCCTCAATACAAATTGGATCCTTCCTCCTTAGCGCTCTGGTGACAGGGCAGTCTTTCTTCTTCCTCATTTCTCCTTGCAGATCGACTCTGATGGTTTTTTTCCAGGTTCATGGCCACAGGCCCTGGCTTGTCTTGGAGGAGAGTTTGCACAAAGTGCAGACCAAGTCAATATTTGCTAACTGATGACACGTGCTCTCCACATTTCTTTGTCCCATTGAAGACGATGTTGTTATTTTTTTAATCTGAGGATTTTCATCACTATCCTTCAAAAGACATATATGTTTTTTAGGTTATTTAATTCAATCCGAAATTTAGGAGAGCATGGATCACTAACATTTACACATGGTGTAATATTTTGCTGACTCTTTGTTCCACATGACTTGGAAAAAGAAACACACAGAGTCAGCCGGCTGACCCTGACTGTTGTCTTGGGCAAGTCATTTACTTCTCTGAGCTTCGTTCTTTCCTGTAAAATGAACATAGAAGCAGGGGTCATAGGCATAGCAGAGAAGTTCTGGGAGGTTCAATTGAATTTGCAGTCCTAGAGGAATTTATACACATGAAAGTACTATACACATATAAGACATCAGTATTGAAAGCTAAATTGTAGCCAAGTGCTCCACAAGGAAATTTTCCTCTTGTCCAAGAGGTATCAAAACTGAGTGCTGTCTTGGATTACAACTAGTTCAAACAATTAAAGAACAGTGGACCACAGTGAAAGTCTCACTGAATCTAACAGGAAATACTACCTACAAACAACAGATGTGTTTGAACAATCATGTCCACGGCACAGAACTATCAACTCATTCTGCATCATTCAGAGAGCTGGGTTGACATAAGCACTATGGAACCATTTGCTAGTCTCTGAAGCCCTTAGGCCTTCTCAGCTAACTCAGCACATGTCTTCATTGGTGTGTGTTCTCTTTGCCTGGCAACCAAATAAACTCTTATTAAAGAAAATTCAAATTTATTATTATGTAAGCCTTACTCTATTGACAGTAATATCCATCACCCTCACCTTACCTCTTGGTGCTTTGGTTGCAAGTTTTCATCTTGCGCCATCTGGCTAAGTGCTGCCAAGATTTCTACATATACCTGAAGTCCTACCTCCTCCCTGACTCCTTCCTGATCCATGTCCAGGGATTTCCCCTCTGTGGAATTCCTTTCACAGGAACTGTCTATAGGAAGCATTTGCTCTCTTCTGGTGGCTTCTACACCTTCCAGACTCTTGATAGTTCCTCAGTGCCCTTTCTGGGAATAATTCCCTGGGTGGAGTGTCAGAGGGAAGATGAATGTGGAGGTTCTGGACTCTGGTGAGAGGCTGAGATGTTCTTAGGGTCTACTCCTCCCAGACCCTTCCTATTATTACCCTGGTTATGGCCATGAGGACTAGCTAATTAGACTCCCTCCTCTAGGACTTTGAATCCTGAACAGAATTCATGGAAAACAGAATCACTCCTTTATTTCAGCCATGATAGCTGAACTAGGCTTTTAAGAAACTCCTTTGACTAAGGTCCATGGGGGCTGCCTGCCTATTCATATTTCTGTTGTATCTTCTGGCTCCTCATTTGCTTATAGTAAATTTCTTTCTCCTTCAGTTATAGTTCCTTGCAATGAACAAACTCTAAATGATACATTATTTCTTCCGTTCAGTGGTACCTGTCATCTAAGGCTAGGATCGGGATTTAAGTGTTTCTAGAGTGTTCGTCTTCTTAGCTGGATTCGTCTATTAGTCTAGTACAATTCCAATCTCTGAGATTCTTAGCTCTCTGAGGCCAGGGACTGTGTCTAATTTTTCTTTGGGTGCCCCTCACTGTCAAAGACCTGAGTGGTGATCTCACACCAAACAGCATGTTGGCTCTTGACTGATCACTCACAGCTTGAGTATTTTAATACCAGACTTACCACCTAACCTTTCAGAGCAATGTGAGCTACAGAACTGTGGAGAAGAAATTGGAGCAGTTGTTGCATCTCATGTTCCCCTGAGCAAGCCATTAGATCTTTTCTTTTTCTAATTTGCCTTTGCTTCCTCCAAGGAGAAAATGAGGTGAATAAATTACCTCCATCAACTGCACAGGGGTGATTTGATGCAAAATTGAATGTGCTAAATGTGGTGTGCTTCCAGCTTCTTACAAGCACATATTATATAAATACTATATGGGTGTAACCAGGAACTTTAAAAAATATTATGGGGATTTATGTTTGAAAAATATATTCTTCATTATAAAGCTTCTTTAGGGCTTGTGCTTTTAAGCCTTCCTCAGGGATGTTTCAATGAGAATTGTGAAGCTATAGTTTGGCACTTTCCCTATTTCTTCTCTTCTCTCCCTTCTCTTTCACACATTGCATAAGCCTTCACCATGCACAGACTTGCCACCTGATTCCATCTATGTGTCCACTCAACATATCAGGGAGGCACTGTACCAGGGTCTGAAGACGTGATGCATATAAAAGGTGTCCCTGGCTACTAGGATAGATGGACATACATATATTCACATGCATTTGTTCATTCAATCGCTATTCATGGGGTCAACAATATACCATGCACTCTTTTAGGTTCTGGCATATGGTAATAAATAAATAATACAAACATCTACTTGAATGCTCTAGGAGACATGGTACAATAGAGGCCTGGGCACATTTCACTGAGGACCATTTCCTAGGGCACCTGCACTGGGACTGAGTCTCAAAGGTCATATGTGATGGAAAATAATGGAAATGGAAGAGGTCACAGATGAACTTGCTGGGTTGTGCGGATTAGAGTTCCCTATGCATGTAGAATTGTCCAGGAAGGTGAGACTGGAGCAGGGAAAGGAGCTGGAGTCAGCAGCAGGATGGGTGAATGACTTCATGAAAGTCAACGAAGTCCCTGAGAACTTGAAAATGCATTTACTGCTTGAAGTTTCCTAGCCAAAGATTTGACCCACAGATGAGTCTAAGACTGTTTTACCTTCTGGGTTAGCAAGAGGCCTTTGAAGCTTGTTACCCAGTCTTTCTGTGGGAGCAATCCTTGGAGGATTGGAAATTCTTCACCTTAAAACATCAGCTGCCTGGCGTAGTATTTCTGCATTTCTCTCATAGGCAGAGGGCGTTTTTATTATTTCAAGATGCAAGCCAAGTATTATCAGAAGACATAGGCACTTGGGAGTTACCAAAATTTCAGATGATTCACAAGCGGGCTGTTGCAGACGGTGACATCTTGATTTAACACTCCCCTGGCTAAGAAACAAACACAGCAATTTAAAAACTCTACCTAAGACTATGTGTGGGTCACTTTCGAACCATTTGTATGTAATTTAGGATTTATTGGATTTTTTTAACATTCATATGTAATCCCAGGCTTAACAGTTGCTCTGCAAACTATCAAATATTTATGTTGTTTTTTCCAAATGTATTTATTATTTACTGTACAGTCTATGAAATATTTACACTGATTTTTAAGGAAAAGGTATACATTATTTACATTGTCTTGAACTTTCTCTTGATGCAGGTAAAATGACAACACAGAAAGACTCCTAAGGATGCTTCTTGGATTTGCTGGTAACTGAACTGAGGATTTGTCCCTCGGGAAAACACCTGGCAATAGAGTCATGCAATTAAACCTATGCTGGGGACCACCCAGTTTTCCTTGGAACCCCTACTTCCTCTTAGTTTTCAGGTCTCAAACGGCAAGAGAAAAGTTGGAACAGTTCCTACCCATGTTTCCCCTCATCCTCCCAGAGTTCCAGGTGTCTTTCTCTATAGGATAGGCAACACCTTGAGTGTCTCTCTGGGATCCCCAGCTGCAGAAGGAATGATTCTTCACTAGGAAAACACAGTTGAGGTCCCCAGATCCAACTGATCATCAAACTCAATCGACAATTTTATTAATAATATAGGTTGTCAGCTTCTCTTTTATCCCAGGAGGTTCTGAGTAATTCTGAGGTGATACCTGGTCATCTGTACTCTTAAAATTGTGCCTGTTGCAGGGATGCCCTCTTTTGCCACTACTAGTCAACATTGTTCTTGAATCTCTAGCCAGAGCAATTAGACAGACCAAAGAAATTAGAGGAATACGAATAGGAAAAGAAGAGCTCAAACTATCGGTATTTGCTGATGACATGATTCTCTATTTAGAAGACCCTAAGAATTCCACCAGAAAACTTCTGGAACTCATAAATGAATTCAGTAAAGTAGCAGGATATAAAATTAATGCTCATAAATCTAATGCATTTTTATTCGTAAGTGATGCATCCTCTGAGAGAGAAATCAGGAAAACTACCCCATTCACAATAACCTCAAATAAAATAAAATACTTGGGAATCAATCTAACAAAAGAAGTGAAAGACCTCTACAATGAGAACTACAGAACACTAAAGAAAGAAGTTAAAGAGCATCTGAGAAGATGGAAAGTTCTCCCATGTTCTAGGATAGGCAGAATTAATATTGTCAAAATGGCCATACTTCCAAAAGTTCTATACGAATTCAATGCAATTCCAATTAAAATCCCAATGACGGACCTCATAGGAATAGAGCAAGCAATCATGAAATTCATTTGGAGGAATAAGAGACCCAGAATAGCTAAAGCAAGAAGAGCGAAGCAGGGGGTATCACAATACCAGACCTTCAACTATACTACAGAGCAATAGTAACAAAAACAGCATGGTATTGGCACCAAAATAGACAGGTAGATCAATGGTACAGAATAGAGGACACAGAGACAAACCCACATAAATACAGGTATCTCATACTTGACAAAGGAGCCAAAAACATGCAATGGAGAAAAGACAGCCTCTTCAACAAATGGTGCTGGGAAAACTGGAAATCCATATGCAGCAAAATGAAACTAAACCCATATCTCTCACCCTGTACAAAACTCAACTCAAAGTGGATCAAGGACCTAGAAATTAGACCAGAGACTCTGCACCTAGTAGAAGAGAAAATAGGTCCAAATCTTTATCACGTTGGACTAGGACCAGATTTCCTTAACATGACTAACAAAGCACAAGAAATAAAAGCTGGAATCAATGATTGGGATAGAGTCAAACTAAAAATCTTTTTCTCAGCAAAGGAAACAATCAGCAATGTGAAGAGAGAGCCTTCAGAGTGGGAGAAAAATCTTTGTTACACACACTTCAGATAGAGCACTAATCTCCAGAATCTAAAATTCTGGAGATAATAATCTAATAATCTAATAATCTAATAATCTAATCAAAGTACTCAAAAATCTTTACACCACGAACACCAATAACCCAATCAATAAATGGGCCAAGGAAATGAACAGACACTTTACAGAGGAAGATCTACAAGCAATCAACAGATTTATGAAAAAATGTTCAACATCCCTCGTTATAAGAGAAATGCGAATCAAAATCACCTTAAGATTTCATCTTACCCCAATTAGAATGTCTCTTATTAAGAATACAGGCAACAACAGGTGTTGGCAAGGATGTGGGGAAAAGGGTACACTCAAACATTGCTGGTGGGAGTGCAAGTTGGTGCAGCCACTCTGGAAAGCAGTGTGGAGATTCCTTAGAAAACTTGGAATGGACCCACCATTTGACCCAGCTATCCCACTCCTTGGCCTATACCCAAAGGACTTAAAATCTGATTACTACAGTGATGCAGCCACATCATTGTTCATAGCTGCTCAATTCACAATAGCTAGATTGTGGAATCAACCTAGATGCCCTTCAATAGATGAATGGATAAAGAAACTGTGGTATATATACAAAATGGAATATTATTCAGCCATAAAAAAGAATAAAATTATGGTATTTGTAAGTAAATGGATGATGTTGGAGACTGTTATGCTAAGTGAGATCAGCCAATCCCCCAAATCCAAAGGCCGAATGGTCTCTCTGATAAATGAATGATGATGCATAATGTGTGGGGGAAGGGTGGCAAGAATGGAGGAAGGATAGATAGCATAGCAGGAAGGGAGTGGTGGGGTCGGGGTGGGGGGGTAAGAATAATAACAGAATGTGTGACAGACACCATTGCCCTGTGTACATGTATGAATGCACAGATGGTGTGACTCTAATTTGTGTACAACCAGAGAAACAATAGCTGTACTCCATTTGTGTTCAATGAATCAATAAGTAAAAAAAAAATTGTGCCTCTTGATCTGGATTATCAACTAAACTTGGGAACTTTTGGAGGAGTACCTTATTTATTTGCGTATGTCTGTTTTGTTCTATTTTTTTCATTTGAAACAAACTTGGTTGATCCAGGGTTTGCTCCCATCTGGCTATTAGCCCTCTCTTACCTTGTTTGCAGGTGTCTGAACACCCTGCCCCACATCTTTATGTATGACTTATCTTGATCCAAGATCAGCATTTAATAACTTTGACATTTCTAGTCCTACCATTAGGCATAATTTAGCAAAACAAAGTCAATTTTTCTCTGGGTATTTTAGTCAGCTTTGCATCACTGTGATCTAAAGACCCAACTAGAGCAACTTGGAAGAGGAAAAGCTTTTTTGGGCCACAGTGTCAGAGGTTCAGTCCATGGTTGGCTAACTCTATAACTCTGGGCCTGAAGTGAGGCAGAACGTCATGGCAGAAGGACCTGGCAGAGGAAAGATGCTCAGTTCATGACACCTAGGGAAGAGAGAGAGAGAGAGAGAGAGAGAGAGAGAGAGAGAGAGAATGCTCTGCTCACCAGGGACAAACACATAACCCCCAAATATGCCTTTGGTGACCTGCAGCTTCTAGTCACCCCCTACCTGCCTACAGTTACCCCCTTGTTAATCCATTCAAATGGATTAATCCATTGATTAGAGCATAGCTCTCATAATCTAATAATTTCACCTCTGAACATTCTTGCACTGTCTCACACATGAGTTTTTGGGGGACACCTTATATTCAAACCATAATACTTGGGTATCTGAATTTGTCTTCTTCGTCCAGTATTGCCATATAATTTTCTCCAGGAAACTCACAATTGTTTGTTTTTGTGAAAAACAAAATTATTTTATAGGTGTACTGAGTGACGTCTGAAATATCATTGGGAGAACAATGAACATTTCCTGGGCATGTGTCCTTCTGACTAATCGATTTGACAATATGAGTCTTAATCTTCTTATCTTTGAACCATAAGCATTTGATTAATATATAAGTGAAGTACTGAGTGAAACCCAGGCAGCAGGAACAGTAAAAGGAGACATTGTCTGAGAATGGAGTGAAGCAGCTGTGCTTTCTCATTGGGTAGGATAGGCTAGGCAGAATAATAATAGCAATGATAACTTTGTCCATGAAGTGTATGCTACACAATGCCTGGAATAAGACTAAAAATTAAATCACTAATTTAATTATTTAACCATTTGAGATAGATAATATTTTTATTCCCCATTTCATAGATGAGGAAATTGAGATTCAGATAGGTTAGACATATTTTCAAAGTTATCAGAGATAATACATGGTGGAGCCCAGTATTTGATCTGAGGGCAAAGGAGGTTAGATGATGGGGAAAATTTGAGTGTAAGCAAAAAGATGGAAAGGACACAGGATATTTGTGGCACAAGGAGGAGGCCCACCCTGACTCAAGCTCCAGGGTGGTCAGCAATCAGCAGAGTGCTAAAGTTAACTTTCTTTCCCATTCTACTTATAGTACAAGCATATCTCCAAGACCTTTCAGGAAATAAGCACATTTGCGATCTTCAAAGAAGTAAAATAAAATTGCTGCCGTTGATAAATAACTTTTGACTTTTGGGTGTTTGACCTTTAGTTTTTAAAAGGATTTAAGACATTGCTGACCAATGGGATTATGTAGAATTTGTTCCTATCATCAATTTATAAAGCTTTCCTTCCTTTGCCAAACCTGGGTGGTAATGAGAACGACTAAAATTGATGTATATAGCAATTTGGATTCATGGCTATTTTATTCAAGAATAACATTATGAGGCGTATTTGTGAATGGAGACAAATTTGAGTGATGGACACATATGGTAATTTGGAATAGTGGAAACAGTCATGTCCATCATTTTTTGGAAACATTTACAGAGGATGATGTCTGCTGAGAGGGTTCTAAATTGGAGTCCCTGCTGACTACATGTGGGTGCGTTTCTCAGCCCTAAATTACTGGGCACCTGAATTACTGGCTATTTCTTCTCACACAGAGGGGAGGAAAATTGAAGGAAGTCTCAGAATAACTCAGATAAAAGAGTAATGTAACACATCAAAATCCTCAGAAAAAGACAAAACCAAAAATCAAAATCCCCCAAACCCAGCAAGAAGGAGCAAACAACAAATAATTCTGGAAAATGCACTGATGCAAAATTATGAATATTAGAAGTCAAATGGTAAACTTCACTTTCAGTATTTGGTTAATAATAATATCAAACATTCATTTGATTTTTATTGTAGGTTGTGAATTTGGCTAAACAACTTTCTAGGCATTTTCCTATTTGTCACAACTCTGTGGGGTAGGTGATATTATACTCATTCTACAGCTGAGGGAATGAGTGAGACATTTGAAGGAAAAGTAACTTGCTCAAGGGAACAAGAACAACGAAATAGGGAAGCTGATTGCAATTTTCACTTTTTCCCTTTAATTGATATTTGAAGGTACAACATTGAAGCCTTTAAAGCTAATACACATATTCAATCTACTTTCTTTCCTCCCTTCTTCCCTCCCTCCCTTCTTTTCTTTCTTTTTTAATTGACATATGGCAGTTATACATACTTACGGCATACAGTGTGACATTTCAAAACAGGTACACAATTTATCATGAGCCGATCAAGGTAACTGGCATATCTATTACCTGAGAAATTTATCATTATTTTTTGTGTGTTGGGAAAATTTGAAATTCCTTCAACTAGTTACTTTGAATTATTCAATTAAGTGTTGTCAAACATAGTTATCTGATATGTTCTAAAGAGCATTAGAAAATTTTCCTCCTAGCCAACTACTTGCTTGCAACTTTGAACCACCCTCCCTCCATACTTCCCTTTCCCACGTCCTTTTCAGGATCTGGTAACTGCTCTTGTATTCTATACTTCTGTGAGATCCACCGTTTAGTTCCCACATATAAGTGAGAATATGTGGCATTTGTCTTTCTGCACCATATTTATTTCACTTGTAATCTCCTTCAGTTCTGTCCATGTTGTGGCAAATGATGGAAATTCATTCTTTTTTATAGATGAAAAATAGTTTATTGTGTATGTATGTATATGTGTGTGTGAGCATTTTCTTTATCCAGTCATCTGTCAATGAAAACCTAGGTTTATTCCATACTATGGCTATTGTGAGCAGTGCTATAATAAACACATGAGTATAAGAGTTCCTTCAACACACTGATTTCATTTCTTTTGGTTGTACACCCAGTGATGGGATTGTTGGATCACACAGGAGTTTTGTTCCTAGTGTTTTGAGGGATCTCCATACCATCTTCCATAATGACTGTACTAATTTACATTCCCGCCAACGGTATAAGAAAGGTCCTCTTTCTCTGCATCCTCATCAGCACTGGTAATTTTTGACTGATAATTGCTACTCTGTTAACACATATTTATTAAGCTGTAGCATATGCCAAAGACTCTGCAGGGCTTCAGGATGTATAGATGAAGTCATATATTCTATATGTCCAAAATATTTGTCCAGAATAAGTCTACAATATGTCCCTGACTATACTATGTCATGGACATATGGAACATGTCACCCAGTGTTTCAAGCAAATTTAGAAATAATAAGTAATGATGAGGAATAAGCCTCATTGGAAAGAGAGACCCATTACGAGTTATTATGGGAGCAGAGAATTAAAGGAGTTTTTCTGGGAGGGGAAAGTGGGGGAATGGGATTCTAGGCAGAAGGAGAACCTAAGCAGAAGTCCAGAAGGAGGAACAACTTCAGGGGTGGGGGATCCCTGGAGTTTTTGTTTTGTTGTATTTTTGCATTAGTGCTCAAAGGGCCCCAACGAGCAACAAGTAATATGGAGTTGAACTCAGCTTACTGATCCCCTGTGTGCCTGTTAAGTCCTGGGTGATTAGTCTGTGCAAGGGAGAGAGGCTGGGGGATTTAAAACCTGTAAAATAGCAAAGTGAGCCTCTCAGTGCTGAAGGTCAAAGGCCACAAAGTTTGAGCTGATGAAGGACAATCTCTGAAACTCCACGAGTGCTGTCTGCAACAATCCATCTTTTCTCAGGTCCTATAATGCTTGCCTAATGTCAGTACTGGCACTAAATCCATTTCTTACTCCCAAACTGGGTGTGCATGGCCTCCTTCCTTCTGTGTTTTCTCACCGGACACTGCATTTGCCTCTGGTTTAGGACAGGGTGTTACAGTTATTGGGCAGGGCAAGGAAGGGGGAGCTTGGTTTTGGTCACACCATCGTAATGAGGAAACCTGCCTTTTAGTGACAGCATGGTGTCCATTGTCAGTTGGCACAATGAAATTCATCAAACGATTAGCAATAGAAGTAATAATAAGGAGCCATTTCTAATACCAAAATACATTTCAGAGAGTGGCACATATATGTTATAATAGAAAATGAGTGTGGGAATACTTTCTCTCATGACTCAAAGGATATAGTATACAGCATGTCCAAAAGAGAAGGAAGTCACTGATACGTTTAATAGCATTATAAAAAGTAGGGCTCTGTATCTTTTCATGAAAGAACATAGATTTTAGTCCCTAACTGTGCTTTTCTCTCCACACAAGTATCATAAAAGGTCCAGTGAGTTTGAAAAGAAAAATCATTGTCCTACACCTGCTTCCACAAGGTCATGCAAACTGTCTCTGGAAATTGGTCCTGAATGAGCTTAGGATAATCAACTGCAAATTTGCTAGAATGTAGAACCTCACACAATAAAAAAAAATCTATAGCTACAGCAAAGCTTTGCAGAAAGAAATAAATTCAACAAACCAGAAAGAGATGTCGTATTCTAGTCATGAGAACTGCGGGCATCGTGGATTTAGACTAAGAGGAAATTTCAGTGCTCATATGATAATGTCCAGGTGAGATTTTATTTTTAAAACTTACACACTGGCAATTGCAAAAGCCACCATTTAGTCATTGGATACAAGATTTTGTTAATGATCACAGAATTAACAGCTTCCTGTTTTGTGCATGGAAAGGACATATATATATATGCATGCACACACACACACACACACACACACACACACACGCGCACACGCACAGCCTTCTTCTGCCTTGTTCTTCATGCAGTCAGTTGTTTTAATAACCATGCTGTGTGCTATTTACAGAGCAAACTCCTGTCCTATTGTCCTTGCATGCTGAGTTGGTCCAAATTCTCCTGAGTGCAGTGGTCACGTGAAGGGAAACGCAGATGCTGTGCTAGGAAGTCGAGCTGCCCTGCATGGGAGAGCGGCTGCCTGGCTGACCTACGGGTTTACATTTTAAGGCCAGGAATCCATTGCTCTGAATTAGGAGTCACAGAATTGTTGATAGCAAATCACTACCATGACCACATAATTCTTGAGGAGGCCTAAAATTGTGCTGCCATGGCACTGGTGCCATATGTTACTTCCTGCTCTGCTGCCTGGGAATAGAGAGAGAGTTCAAGGGCAATTACATCATTGAATCAGAATGCAACGATCATGGCTATCAGAGGCAAAACAAAACCAAGAAAAATGAAAATACCCTACACACACACATACACATCCCTGTAGTAAAGCAAAAGTATATTATGCAAAGTCAAAGAATATGAAAATCTTGTCTATGTGGCAGAAGCAGCCATGTTTTGCAGAGATGCTAGCTTGTGTCTACGGTGCACATTATCCGACCTAGCAGATAGGTTTCTGACATGTTTTGCCCTTTGCTAATACTGTCACCTCCTTGTATGGATTTCCGGAGGACTTCACTTATGTGTTAGCCTTTTATTAAGTGTTATGGGTTTGGATATATTGCTAACCCTCTCAAAGCTCCTTAATCTTCCCATATGCAAAAATGGAGAAAATAATAATAGCTGATCTCCTGTAGTTACGAGAACTAAATGAGATAATGCACTTCTACAGCATAGCAGGCAGCAGAGAAGGGGCACTTTGCTTTCTTATCCAATGCACCCTAATTGACACAAGTTAACAGCTGGCTTGAAAACGCTTCAGGTGATTATTCAAAAAAGCACTATTGTGGACCCTTTTATAATTAGGAAATCAATCAATTCCAAGCAACCAATTGTAAGATGAGAATCCACCTAATAGAACGTCTTCCTCCAATAGGCAATAAACTCATCGAAGGCTCTCAGCTCACCTGTGAACTCTCCAAGCTTAGAGTGTGGAGTGCCGCATGTTGGCACTCCATCTATATTTATTCCCTTGAGAACTATCTGTATTTACTCCCGACCATTTGTCTTGTAGATAGGGCTGTGTTTTCTTTAAAGGTTTGTAAGTCCTGCTTATTAAGAATATTCAACTTTTCGTTTCACGATTGTTACAGATACTTTCATGGTTTTTTTTTTTTTTTAATGCCCTTTCCTAATGTCTAGAAAGCTCTTTCCCAGAGGAATATCACTTCAATTTTCCCTTGTAATTGCTTCTAGTTTTGTTTTAATTTTTACATTTATCTCTGTTATTCATCTGGAATTTATTCTGATATGAGATAAAAAAAATCTAACCTGTTTTTTTATATTTTCCCAGCAAAATATATTGCCCGGTGTGGTGTGCTGATGCGTGCTTGCAATCTCAGCAATTTGGGAGGATGAGACAGGAAGATGGCAAGTTCAAGGCCAGCCTTAGCAAATTAGTGAGGCCCTAAGCAACTTAGCAAGACCCTGTCTCAATATAAAAAAATAAAAAGGGCTGACGATGTGGCTCAGTAGTTATGTGTCTCTGGATTTAATCCCCACTCCTCCCCCCACCATGCCTAATTTATTATTTACTGCTCTAGCATGTGAAATTTTTTTTTTTTTTTTTTTTTTTTGGAACCGGGGATTGAACTCAGGGGCACTCCACCACTGAGCCACATCCCCAGCCCTATTTTGTATTTTATTTAGAGACAGGGTCTCCCTGAGTTGCTTAGGGCCTTGCTAAGTTGCTGAGGCTGGCTTTGAACCCGCGATCCTCCTGCCTCAGCCTCCCAAGTGCTCAGATTACAGGCGTGCGCCACCGTGCCCGGCTGTGAAATTTTTAAATATGTATACGTACCCATACATATGTGCACATGTTTTAAGCTCTGTTAAGAAATATGTATTTTCATGTGCATATATGTATATAGATGTATACATACATTTATGATTCATCTGCTTGAAATTGCATCTTCCACTCTGAGAGAAGAGATTAGCATTTTCACATTATTTTGTTGTCTCCTTTACCTTTCAACTTTTTTAGGTATAATATTCTTTCATTACTTTGGTCTGTATAATTTATATTTTCTGCTCAATTATTTGGCCACAATCCTATATTTAAGTTATTCAATGGTCACACTTGTCTTTTACTATGGCTTCTCCTCTATGTCTCAATTGACTAGAATTTACCTTTAAGCCATTGCTTCCCCCACTTAGTGTCTGTGTGTTTTGGAATACATGAGGATGTATATCTTTGCTTTTCTAGCTCCATGATACCTCAGTTGAGCATGTAATTATTGGACCACATTTCCATTTCCCCAAAACTTTGTAAATAGGTTAGTACTATTGGCATTGAGTATGATTGCAGGGAAACCTGAGTCCCACCTGATGGTTTTGTACTCTCCTGGTTGATCTGATGTTCTTGATAGGCATCCCCAAGAGGGGAAGCCTGCACAATCATTCAGTATCATCCCCTTTGGAACATGATGTGGTCTTTTAGCCTATAGGTTTTGAGTCCTGATTTACTTCATGAATATTTTCTTCTCTTACACATTTGGGGGGTGAAAGAAAGCTTCCTTTCTAAATTTTCTAGTTTCTTCCAACACCAATTATGTGTGTGTTTGATCTTTGCCTGTCTTCCCTTTTGACGTTTTATATCTAGTGGTTTAAGATTCTTCATTTCTTTCCATCTTATTTTCTTTGATTTTGCTCATCGAGTGTCCTCTATTTTGCTCATTTTACCAGTGTCCCTTGAAATCCTGAAGAAATTTGCACTCTTTCATTTTTAGAAGTCACTGCATTTTGGTGTCTATCTTTGAGTACCATGAAGATCTATGAAAAGGGGAAAAACACCCAAAATGTTTGACTTTGCTTTTTCCTCCATTCAGAATTTGTTTGTTTGTTTGTTTTTTGTAAATACCTTTCCTTTCTGTGTCATCATGGTGGAAAATCCTATATGCTAAATTTCAGCCCAAGTGTTTAAAACATATTTCATGCAAACTGGCTTGTGATGCCACTGACTGATTCCTTCCTCTGTACCCAATGGTACAGAAAATCTCTGCCCATTTAATATTCATGAAAGGACCATTAGTGCATTCTCTATATCATAAATGATTAAACATTGATTAAAAATGATCAGTTTAACAGTGCAGGATCTTATTTTCTCTTCAATGGAGAACATGAGGGGAGGTAGGTCCCTCTCTTGCCTTACTGCTGTAAGTAATTTAATAGAACTGACATGTAAAACATAGTCCCTTTGAACATAGTCCTACTCAGTGTTTGCTGTGCAATTGACAGGAAGTCTGCACATTCTTCTTAGAAATGATTGATTGTTTCTTTTTTAAAGGTTCTTAGAAATTAATAATCTCAAAGGATGTTTAAGTTCATTGAAGTGTCAGATTTCATATAGAGTTTTTGATTTAATGAGTGTTAATTGAACTATTTGTGACCATTTTACCATAAGAATAATTAAACCTATCAACAAATTATTACTGAGTGATCACTTTGGAGAAGATACCGCAGTGTGTGATTTCACGAAAACCACTGTTTTTCAAAACATGTTGTCTCTATTACTGAAAGAGCTCATCTGCTTTTTTTTTAATAGTGGATTTAAATGGCTGTGTGGTTGCCCTGACTTAGTCAATGAGGTGACAGAGAAGATAAAGAATGACACCGGAATGAACTTGACACACAGGTGCACACAAACCCCTGGCTGAAGGCAGCAGTCTCTGTTTCCTGGATTACTTGCTTTTGGTTTAACATAATTTTGCAGCTAGACTTCTGCCCCTATTTCTTCCCTCTCTCCCTTCCTTCCTTCCTTCATTGCCTCTATCTAGATTGTTGCATCGTTCAGCTTTAGGTCATGATGTTTTCACATCAGTAAAATCCCTAAATAAAAATTATAGTTCACTAGGACCGATGAGTAAACCCTGCTAGCCAAAAATTACTAACGTAGGTGGGTTTTTATTTTTCAGTTAATGGGGGTTATAATCTTTAGCTAGTATTTCTCTGCTAAACTTCATGCCTGTCATTTATCCAAGTTATTTGGGTGAGGAGCCAGCAAACAGGGGACCATACCACTCACAGGACCATTGAACATATTCTGACATGTGCGTGGCTTGAATCTGTGAGTGTGTGTTGATACCACCCAATATCAGACCTCTGTTTCTGATACTGCACTCTGGTCAGTTGTAAGGTCTTGCTTGAGATGGGCTTTGGCCTGATGTTTCCAAGGTTATAGCAAAGCTGCTGGTGAAGTCAAATGTTGAGGGATGATCTGAAGGTCTCAGTTGTATTTGGCACCTGAATGTCTTACAATGGTATTTATAAAACCTCTGAGATGGTTGGCTGCCAATGGAAATGCCCATCCCGGGATTCAGGATCTAAACCAAAATTTGGATATGTGACCAAATCATGGCTATAGGTTGTACATAGCCTTCCCAAATTGTGTCCTTTGAATAATTATAGAGAAGTTATTGATTACATAGGCACAAATGAAATCTGAACCATAAGTAGACACAAGAGAGGAACTGAAACCAAGCAATACTAAAGAAAAAGAAGTTTTTCATTCATCTATCTTTTTCTGCCATTATTCTTTATTCCCAAGATATTTCTCTTTTTCTATATTATTATTTTTAATAAGCCTTTTTAGAATAAATAAGTGATCAGAATTTATTTTCAACAAAATATGAATTTAAGTTAGTGTATTATGCTCCCCTTTTGTACTATAAAAGAAATCTGGACACCACTAAATACCATTTATTTGTTTTGTAGCAAGAAATCTCCCTTGGATATTTTTCTACTTTGGCAGATAGGTCTCTGATCACATGAGAGGTAGATTCTACAGAAAAAGAATCCTCTTCCCTCATTAGAGGCACAGTACACTCAGATCAGCAACATTTGTTGCATGTTTCCTATGTAACAGGGACTATGCCAAGTGTTTTTGTATATCACTTTATTCGATCTTGGTAACTGTGTGAGACATAGGTACAATTATTACCCTATTTTATTGATAAGGAAACTGAAACAGAAAGCTTAGGTAACTTTCCCAAAGTCACACAGCAAGTAAGTGGTAGAGATGAAATTGAACCTGGGCAATCTCATATGAGAGTCAATATTCCCAACTTTCACAGTTTCCTTCCCACCAGAAATTCACTACACAGTAAAAATGGCCAGCAAGTACTCCCTAGAAAGGAGAGAAATTTGAGAAGAATGATAGAGCTTGTGGGTCAGAGTGGAAAGGACTTCCATGATTATCTCATCTATCTTCCTCATGAATCGAAAGGGGATCCTAGATGCTCATTCATCTGTTCCCGTCCACACAGCTCTGTGAGTGGCTGTGTGCTTCTGCAGGTCTCTCTCTACTACAAGAGTTATGGGGACGTAGGCTCATTAAAAATTCATGTTCTATAGATAAATTTCCCTGCAGTCCTTTATTTAATTTGGCCCAGAGCATCTAGGGAATTGACTAATGTCACTATAAACAAAGAAGTCTCAGGGCTCCGATTATGGGAAAGAAAGAAATCATTACTGATGAGTGGAAGCCAGAAGAACTGAGCCCCAAGTTACATAGGAACTCCCCAATGTTTCCACCCTAAAAACTTCCAACAGAATTTTTAAAAACTCTGTTTTGGGGTGTGCGTGTGTGTGTTGCTGGGGATCAAACCCAGGCCCTTGTACATACTTCGGAAGCACTTTACCTTTGAGCTAAACTCCAGTCCTTCCACTGGATTTATATTCTTCAAATATAAAAGCATGCTTGATGAAGATGAAGGTTTCTTGGGTTGAAGACAGAAGCAGTTAATATCCTAGATGCCAGGGTTCTCTCCCTGGAGTTCGGGGCACCCCCAGAGTCCTGCTCTTCTTCTGAGAAATCTCCTATGGCAAAGCTGTGGGCTTCCTTTTTACTCCCCCCCCCCCCAAAGGCTCTTGTGATGGGCATTTTTAATTAGGACACTTCTGCAGCACAAATGGAATCTGCATCTGACAGCTTCCTTCTCCGCACGTTTTCCCTCTCATCCATCCATCTCACTTGTCAGCCTCCGTTTCCTCTGTGACTGTGTTTGAAATGCTGTCCCACACATCCTTCCATTACAGAAAGGAAATTTGACACCTGGGGAGGCAATATTTGCTCTTACTCTCTAGCTGTGCGGAGGGCACGATGGCTATTTCTCAAAACGGCACAGTCAGCAGTATTGACAACATTAGTGCTTTCTGGAGGAAACCGAGGATTTTTTTTTTTTCCTGATGTGATGCAAATTGTACATGCTCTATCTCCCATCAGAGAGACCATCATTTTGCCTTGAATGGTGATGTGAGCACCTTCATATCAATTAAGGACCTGTGATGACATTGCTTTGACATCCCATTAGCCCTTGCCTTTAGTTATGTGTCTATTAGAAGCAGAAATAAAAAGCGATTTTGCCAGTCAGAGGTGGAATTTGAAAGATCCTCGTGTTACAAGTCGGATAAAGAATCATGAATCTAGGTGCTTTGCTTGCACTGTGGGTGCCTGTCCCAACAGGTCACATTGGGTGTTCTTTTGGTTTCTGTGATGATGGTTTTCCCATCTTACTGCAACACCATGGTGCTGCGACTTGGTCAGAGTACAACATAATATATTGACTTCTCATGTATACATCAAATATACGAGTGGCCATAGTATGCCCTGTGCAAAGAATTTTCTGAGAAAGACTTCAAGGTTTATTTAGCATCATTTTTCACCACAGGGTCATTTGTTCATCAAAAATGTACAGAACACTTACAAACTGATAGGCACTGGTAGGTATGGATAAAAAAAAAGACACATTTTCTTGTTTCAAGAAGATTCTAGTCTAGTAGAAGACATTGAGCTCTAGAAATGTCAAGTGTCATACCTAATGCTATGCATATCACATCGTTGCCACAGAGATAGGTATCAGATTTGGATCACCACCTCAAAAATCTGGTGTTTATTTAAATTTTAATGTTGTAATAAAGTGGGACAACAGAATCATTCCACTCATCTGGAAATTCTTCAACAACTGCTAAAAATACATTTTGTCAAGTTGAATGTTTGTGGTGTATTGGACAAAGCCTAGAGTGGTTCAGATACTTAGCCCTACAGACATCTGTCAGATGCATTGCTTTTAACATTCTTGTTTACTGAAGAGAACTGAGCCTATTGTATGTGGTTTAAGTATAAATAGAGGCAGTAAGAACACAGTAGGCACTCCATAATTGTTGACCAAGTAATTGAGTATTTTTAATGTGAATTGAGATATAATAAAAGTGCTACGGAAGTGCAAAGGAGAAAGGAATTCTTTCTTTTTTTTTTTTTTTTTTTTGGAGGGGTGGTAGGGGATTGAACCTTGGGTTACCACTGGCTCCAATGTCAGACAGAAGGAGTTCCTATTAGAAATGGAGGAAGATTTCATTAAAAGGTGATAGTCTGAGCATGGATGGAGATACTGAGTTTTAGTAGGAAGAAATTAAGGGGGAAAACCAATCTAAGAAGAAGAAATGTCCCAAACCTAGGATGAATTGTTACACAGGCAAAAAGTAATTTTCATTAAGTATGGTTCTCAAAGTGTGGTCCCTGGACCTCAGGGATTCTCCACATCTATGAGATCCAAACTCCTCATGATAGTACTAAGATGGTACTTGCCTTCTCCCTTTCATTTTCTTGTAAGCCTAAGTAGCATTTTTCTGCAGGCTACTTGATGTGCAATGAGTAGAAGAGTTTGAATGCAGAAGTGAATATGAGAATTTATCTGTTTTCCATCCAGTCAGACATTAGATTTGCAAAGATGTAAACCACCACTCCTCTCATTTTTATTTAAAAATATGATTATTTTTCATAATACACAATATTTGTTAATGAGTAATAAATGTTTTTAAGAATAATTTAGCATTTTTAAAGTTTCTCAGTTTAACTTTTATGTGGCAAATACTTACAGACCTAATTCACTCAATCACTGTGTGTCTCAAAATAACACAGTGAGCAGTCTTGAGAGCACTGAGCTTTCTAAAGAAAAGAGAGAATTGGGTAACCTGTGTTTTTACATTACAAAAAGGTCCTGAGGCCTCTTTGAGAAGAACTGCTCTCCTTGACCCAGGACCAAGTACATAGTGCAAAGGGTGATAGGCCTGGAAAGGCAAGTTCTAGAATTTGAATCAAGGTCTGGATTTTCACTTTGTTATGTAAGCAAATAGAAGCCATGGAAGATACGCATAAGTGAGCTCAGGACAATCAGTTTTGCTTTGGAAGACAACTCCAGCAAGAGTTCAAGAAAAGGAGAAAATAAAGGACAGAAATACCAGGTAAGAAGTGTCCAAGTGAGAAAACACGAGGACCTGCCCAGGGACAGGGGCGGAGGCAGAGGGCACGTAAGAAAGGCAAAGGACCATTCAACGTATTGTGGAGTTGAATTGTGACTGCTTACATGTAAGGGTGGAGGAGGGATCAAAGATGCCTGCTAATTTTCTTGCTAAATCATCAAAATGATCAGTCATATCACTCTTCAAGGTTTTCCTAAATGCTAGATGTTTGAGGGCAGATCCTGCCTTGCTGGGAAAGTTTCTTAACTCTGTGCCTCACTTTCTCTCATCTGTAAAATGGTGAGAGTATTAGCACTTACCTTCTAAGGTTGGAGTGAAGTGAGCATTGCTGATGCGGTGCTTGGGAAGGGGCTCTGCAGAACCAACCCTTATAAATGTCTGCTGGAGAAAAGATGTTGCTATAGCTATCTCCCAAAGACCCATGGATTAACGACTTGGTCCTCAGAGGGGTACTTTGGGGAGGGGATGGAACTTTTCAGGGTGGGTCTAGTGGGAGGTCTTCTGGTTACTAATGAGTGGCCCTTGAAAGTGATAGTGGGACCCCAGTCCCTCCCCTCCCTCTCTTTTCACATTCTGGCCTTCAGGTGAGCAGGTTGCTCTCCATGTGCTCCCTCCCTATGCACTGCAGGCCCCAAAGCAACAGGGTCACTTGATCATGGACTGAAACCACCATGACCATGAGCCGCAAAAACCTTCTCCCCTTATAATCTGATTTATCTCAGTGATTTGTTATATTGACAGAAAATTGACTGATACAGATGTGGTGTAGGGGAAAGGAGGATGCAGGTGGGGCACTTGCCTGAGTGTGGACACAAGGATGGTGAATGGCCTTCGCTGAGTTTCCATAAACCCAGTTCCAGTTTCCACACTTAAATATGTCAGACAGAGAATGGGGTTGGAGAGATTAGCTGCTGAAAGTCTTAGGTAAAATTTTGAGATGTTTGCTTCTATTAATTTCAGTATTTGCTGACAGTTTAGCCAGGTGCTTCCGTTAACCAGGGACCCCTAAGAGCTGAGGAGAGTGTCAGAGGGACTTCAAAGAGGGGGAGAATGTGGAGGTGGCGGGGACTTAAGAGAGGATACCAACTGGTGACTTAACCTAAGTGACCTTATGTTTTACCTTCAATTTCACGTGAAGTTTGCAATTTAATCTATATTATGTCTGAGTTTATTTTGCTACACAAAGATGTTTTAAAATTACTTACCATTAAGGAAAAATGATGCTTCAAAAAGAGGCTTCATGTTTATTGACTACCCCCAGCGCTCTGCCACATACTCCCAGCGGTACTGGGGATTTGAGCAGTGCGAATTTAACCCAATTATACAGCCCCAGTTGGAAAAAAAAGAATCCCAGAAACAAGAATCAACTCTGTATTTTTAGTTCTTTAGAGGAGACATGGAGAATCATAAAGATTAATTGTGCCATTTCTTATGAGTTTAATAAATAATATCAGTTTATAGAAAGGATGAAAAGTTGATATATGTAATTAATGCTGTGTGAAAATGTTGTAGTCAAGCATTTGTGCAAAATGCTCTTTTTAAATATATGAAGAGCGATTTTATTTAAGATTGATCAAGGTTTGAGTTTTGGCTCAGTAACATTTTCTGCAAAGGTAACTGAAGATTACCCTGTGTAGCCACCCCTCAAAAAGAATAGTGATGGAGAAGTTATACCAATAAACGTAAGCTTTTTGGATTGCATTATGTCCAGGAAAAGGAATTTAACTTGGATTTGGATTATTAATACATGTTCAAAATATGACATGTACCATCAGAAAAATGAGAAATTATATGCCATTTATGTATGATTTATCAAAATGCATAAATGCATTCTACTGTCATGTGTAACTAATTAGAACAAATTTAAAAATTAATTAAACAAAAGAAAAAACAGTTTGCTTGAATGAGTTCCTGCCGATGCAGAGGGAGAAATGCACCAATGTAACGGATAGGTCAGGTTGTCAGTGTCTTGTTCATGTGGGTAACCTCGGCTCCTAAATGGTGTCCCCGCTGACACTGCGTGTCCCCTGATGGGGTACAATGTGAAATTAGAGGCACCATCTAGTCAGGATTCTCAGAAAATGGCATTGTGGTTTGGGTGTGAGTTGTTCCCTCAAAGCACCTGTCTTAATGCAGGAATGCTCAGAGGTGAAATGACTGGATTGTGAGAGCGGTGACCCCAGCAGTCCATCCTCCTTTGGATGGACTAACAGAGGGGAGGGGTAACTATGGGTGGTTGGGGTGATGCTGGAGGAGGTGAGCCATGGAGCCTGTGCTGGAAGGGTGCGTCCTCCCTGCATTTCCTTCCCTCTTCCTCCTCTCTCTGCTTCCCAGCTGCCCTAGAGCTGAGCTTCCTTCTGCCATGCCTTTTCTCCACGATGTGCTGCTTCACCTTGGGCCCACGGCAATGGAGTCAACCGTCGGTGGCCTTAACCTCTGCAACCGTGAGCAGAAATAAACTTTCCTCCTCTAAGTTATTCTTACCAGGTATTTTGGTCATAATGACAAAAAGTTGACAATCACAACATGTTTAACCTGAATTTCATCAAACTGTTGGCTCAAACTTTGAGTTTCCCAGGATATGCAGGGGCTAGAAGTTCAAGTTAAATAACACCATAATGAGACAAGTGGATAATCCAGAGTGTGGAACATTCTATAGGATAATAGAATTGCTTAATGATTTCAATGTAAAAAAATAACAATTAATTCATGTGTGTATTGGAAAGGCAGTTCCAGAAACTTGATTATGTGCTCATTTGAAAGTAAAAGAACTTGAAATGTCAGTTAGCTAAATTCAAATATGGTCTAAATGCTGGAGAAGAGTAGGGAATTCTACTACTTTTTTTTCCACTGGCTAAATGGTATTGGGGTTATAGAGAGCCCATACCTTAATTTTAGGAGATGTGTGCTGAAGTAGAGTAAAATGTCACTACATTAGCCAATTACTTTCAAATAATTTAGCAATAAAGTTAAAGAGAGAAAGAAATAAGAAATGGATACACAGAGAGAGTGAAAGAGAGAGAGAGATCTTACAAAAAATTTCAAGAGTATTAAAAAGTGTTGAATTTGAGTAGCACACATAAGGTTGTTGAAAACAAAATTTCAATTCTTCTATATGTTTGGATTTTTTAATAAAAAAATTGACAAAATTTTACTGTAAAGAAAACTTAAAGATATGTGCATTCATTTACTCAAACACTTCACCAACTATAGTTAGTATGCCAATCGCTGCCTCGCCATGTGTTAAATGACTAAATGTTGGGGAGAAGGTGACAAGCATGCAGCCGGGACCCTTCTGCTCTCGTGGAATTTTGATCTGCATGTGAGTAGCATTAAGCCATGAGACAAGCAGACAAATAAATAATCATGTGTTGCAATATGTTATAACGAAAATCAAGAATGAAGTTGAGGGAGAGACAGAGAGGGGGGGAGTGCTAGTGGGGACAGCAATTGGATGGGGGGAGGGGCACCTGTTTGGACAGGAAGTCCTTGCACCTGTTCCAGCACCTCCTTGGGAGACCAGTAGCATTTCACTTCCATTCATCTTGCCCTCTCAATTAGATGGTAAGTTCTTTGAGGACAGGTCTTTGGATTGATTCATTCATCTCTACATTCCTCAAAGCCCCATGAGATACAGGAGTTCGATGCTTATTAAATAACTTATATTTGTACAGCTCTTCAGATCTTCAAAATGCTGTTCCTATGTATGACAATCGAATCTGAGGTTTAAAATAGTCCTGTGATGATTCATTTCATCTGTCAATTCAGCTAGGTCATGGTGCTCAGTTGTGTGGATAAACACCAGTGTAGATGTTGTCATGAGGAATTTGTAGAGTGATTAATTTGCAATCAATTGATTTTAAGTAAATAATGTGGGCGGGCCTCTTTTAATCAGATGAAGATCTTAAGGCCAAAATAGTAAGGTCTCCAAAAGAAAAAGCAATTCTCACTTAAAAGTGCAACATGGAGCCGGGCGTGGTGGCGCACGCCTGTAATCCAAGCGACTTGGGAGGCTGAGTCAGGAGGATTGCGAGTTCAAAGCCAGCCTCAGCAACTTAGCGAGGCCCTAAGCAACTCATTGAGACCCTGTCTCTAAATCAAATACAAAATAGGGCTGGGGATGTGGCTCAGTGGCCAAGTGTCCCTGAGTTCAATCCCCGGTTCCAAAGGGGAAAAAAAAAAATGCAACATGGAAACTTGCCTAAGTTCCCACCCTGCTGCCCTGTGGAATTCAGACTGAATACTGCAATAGCATCTCTTATTGGAATTTCCAGACTGCTAGACTGCTAAACAGATTGCAAATTTGCCAATCCCTACAATTACGTGAACCAGTTCCTTGAAATATTTATGTATATCCTATCAGTTCAATTTCATTGATTACCCTGACCAATACAAGCCCCAAGAGCGAGGCAGGCCTGTTGCTATTGCTATGATACAGATGGCTAAAAGAGGCACAGAGAGGTTCTGTAATTGGCTCAAGGCTCCGCAGTGAGTTTGTGAGACTAGGAGGAAGCAAAGTTCCTCGTTTACCAGCTGCTTGATAAAACGTCCATCCAGTAGCCCAAAGAGCTGCAGTGTTTGGAGTGACAGTTTAACAACATTTCCTCTCTCTGGCACTCCACTGGGTTTGGACACTAAGCCAGGTGACACTGAAGGGCTTCGGAGATCCACACATATATTTAACAAGCACCCTGTCGATGGGCTTGCTGCAAAAGATATACAAGCCTTTCCTTGACAAAATAATCCTGTGCTGTACACGTGTGCGGGACGCTGCGCCATCAGCCGGCTGAAAGACTTCATCCCTCGCAGTCAGTAATGAAAGGCTGCAAAGGATTTCTCTGGAGATATTCCCCCTTTTGATGGATTTTCTTTGTTTCCAGTGAACCTGGGACTTACATCTCGCTGCTTGTCCTTGCTTGACTGAAATAACTGAACCACACAATCTGGAAGAATAACGTGGGTGTTATTTGAAGTACAGTGGCCCCAACCTTGACTCTGTTCCTGCTAGGTGGAAAATTAAACAAAAAGCAATTACAGTCTGGTGGCTCCCTTTACGGTGGGTTTCAGACTCTCACCAGGAGTGGGGGGCTGTGCTCTAGCCAGCCTGAGGGTGGCAAAGGCCACCAGGGGTAATGTGGCCTAGCTTTTTCTGACCCTTGGTCTAAGCTGCTCCCTCCTTGCCAAGAGATTAGAAGCCGACAACCCAAGGGAAGTTTTGCATTGCTTCTCTGATCCGAAGTCAGAAGCTCCTGGAGGTCTGGCATTCTCTGCAGAGGCTGCTACTCACAAGGGGCTGGGGAGCCCTGGGGTTGGACCCTGGCACTCCACCCTCCCAAAGCTTGTGTGATCTTACACAAGCCCCTTTAGATCCTGTGCCTGGTTTTGCTCATCTGTGAAATGGGAACGTTTTCTTCACAGAATTGTTATGAAGATGAAAGGGTGCTGAGTCACATTCACTGATGACGTTGTTTAAACATCGAACTTGGACCAGCTGGGCACTACTCTTTTTACATTCTTTATCTCGCTTAAAAGTCACAAGTTCCTGCAGGCAGCTGTGGTTACTGTCCTTGTTTTAAAGATGAGGAGATGGCAGGGCATCAGATTAAGTACCTCTCCTGTGGGCCTGCCTGGAGTGGTCAGGACAGGTCCATTTTCTAATCCTCGTCTTGGTTCCTGCCCTTTTCTACTTCACCCCTGTTATGTTTGGGTATGAGGTGTCCTCCAAAAACTCATGTGTGAGGCAATGCAAGAAGGTTTAGAGGAGAAATGATGGGGTTATGAGAGCCTTCACCCAATCAGTGAATCAATCACCTGATGGGATTAACTGAGTGGTAACTGAAGTAGCAGGGTGTTGCTGGAGGAGGTGGCATTAGGGCTGTGCCTTTGGGGTCTATATTTGTATCTGGCAAGTGGAGTCTCTCTCTGCTTCCTGATCACCATGTGAGCTGCTTCCCTCCACCATACTCTTCTGCCATGATGTCCTGCCTCACCTTGAGTCTCAAGGAATGGAGCTGACTGTCCATGGACTGAGACCTCTGAAGCTGTGAGCCCCCAAATAAACTTTTCCTCCTCTAAAATTGTTTTGGTTGGGTTTTTAGTCACAACAGTAAAAAAGCAGACTAAAACACTCCTCTCAGGGTCTCTTCAATGGAATTCCAAGCAGAAATATCAGGAGTGGTAGAAAGTCTGCTCCAGCTAATGGGCCTTCCCAGAGGTGGGGCTGCAAACAACTTGGGAACCTTCCAGGCCAGAAACTGGGGAGTGTGTATCTAATGCAAAGAAAAACAAAATTATGGACTTCTCTAAGTGCCACTGTCATCCTGTGTTCCGAAGATATTTTAAGTCCGTTAACCTGCAGGAGACTCCCGGGTTTTATGTCAAACAAGATTTTCGATGAGGAAATCACACTTTCCTCTGATCATAGTCTGCCCTGTGCACCTTCCTCCCTGTCACACTTACTTGTGGGGCTTTGCAAGTTTCCATGGAAAGCTTATTTTCAGGCAGTAAGCAAGCTTAAGGTTAGAAGAAGGACACGGGGCTGAGAATGTAAAGGCTCGTGGGATTTGCTGAGTGATGAGACCTTCTCTAGCACACAGAAAAATTTTTAAAAGCCTTTTTTTCCCCTGTCAAACTGAAAATTTATAGAGACAAGAAGAAAACAAAGACAGAGAAAATTATTCTGAAAGCCTTATGCTTTCAAGCTTCCCATTCCATCCAAAAAACCCCTCATTTTTCTACCAGCAAGTATAGGAGAAGATGAATCCGGACTGAATGGGATAGGAAGGAGGGGATGCCCAGCTTACGGGTGAAGACTGGACTGGAATGTAAATGAAGGCAGAGGGCACGGCTGTTCCTATTAAGGCCACTGTGAGGAGCGGTCAGTCTTAAGTCTGCACACGAGCAGTTGGAGCCCACGTAACAGGAAGTCCTACTAAGAATCTAAACGTCATAGCCCTCGAGTCACAGGCTCCCAGGGGCAGGGCTGACTGGTTGTCTGGAGTGTGGATGGAAAGACCGTGGATTATATTACACTCTCTGGCATATTTCATTAAACTGGGTCCTGATTCAGGGCCAATATTTTGTTCAATGATGCTTGTTGTCTCAAATCTCTCCCTGGCTGAGCTTGTCTCCCTGAGGAAACATGCTGAGACATCTAAAGAGTGGTCCACAAACCATTAAGCAAGCTGTTGGAGCATATCCCTGTGTTAGGATGGAAACATCTAGAAAACTGGAGCTCTGGACTGGGAGTCGTGCGCTCCATAATCTAGATTTAGCACTACCATCAGGCGGGCATTTGACTCAAAGCAACTCAGTTGTACTTGAAAAGCTCCATTTTCTAATCTATAAACTGAGACAAAATGAAAGCTTTCCTCCAATTATAACCAACCAGAAGGCCCAATGTGGATAACAGATCAACTCAGAGGCTCTGGTTGGATAACAACCAAGAAACCCAGGATCCGTTCCTTGCCTCATCCTCTGCTCCTTCCCACAATCCCTTCCTTCTACTGGCTTAACAAAATCTTTAAGGATTCACAGTTCCCAAGATGGCCTTCTGTGCTAATCCTCCAAGACAGCACAAAGCGGGAACATCGGCTTTGTTACTGTGATGTTAGATCCTCGTGCTTTCTCTCCTACAATTTCACTAGGAGAATGACCCTTGGAGGTGATTTCTACAAAGAAAATAGAAATGTACAAGAGGATGTCTGTGTTGGGCAATGCCTAGGCTTTACAAAAATTTCAGTCTCTCACTATGGTGTGGAAAACCGTATTGATTTTTTCTTAAATTAAACTATATTGATAAAATGTTATTGTGTGGGTCATGGTTGTATATTGTTGTTGGTAAAAAAAAATTTCACTATGTTGGTCAGTTTCCAAGGGACAGATTGAGATGACAGCTTACCTAGTAGTCTCTCTGCTCTGACTCAGAAAAGAAGAGAAACTGTGGTAAAATAACAGAAGAGTAGGTTTATAGAAGGAATTGTGTGACTGGCTCTTGAATCACGGCTTGTGCTAAACGAGATTTTTAGGTGAAAAAATAGGATGCTTGGAGATGAACACATTTGAACCACTGGCTTTTGTTTAAAGGAAGTTATGTTATTAATAGATTTTATAGAATCATAAAATATTGAAATTTTAAGGGTAGCAGGGATCAAAATGATTTTTTACCCCCAAAGTAGCTTTAGTTTTTGAGAAAGTAGCTTGCCCTCTTTTGATGAATGCTCATGTATAAGCAAAGGGTTCTGATCTTTTGCATAACTACTTGAAGGATGTACTTTGCAATGTACATGAAATTTTAGAATGATTGAGAAAGTCATTCTGGGAAAGAGCATATTTTACCACATCAGGGTGGAATAAGCAATCTAAAGGAGAACCCTTATTTTATCAAGATATTTCATTAATACTAGTCATTATCAAAAATTATTTTGAGGTCACTAAATAGTTCTCAACTGAACTGGAATTACGTACTTTAGTGATCATATCTTAAAATTACCTTTTTATTTGAAAATCAAAATGCAATCCATTAGACCATATGCCTGGAAAAAAAAAGGTCACATTTTAGCAATTATTTTAACATAAAGAGGTGTTATGTATAGAGTCACTGTCAATTACTAGAAATAATTTCATATTTTCTTGGGTAATTTCTTGGTAATTACAGTGTCACTGAAGCATAAGATGCTTTGTTAATGAAAAGATTAAAAAACTCACATGAGTTTATCGTATTTTGTTGAAATGTGGTTTCAATGTTTATTATCATAATTTCTGATTGTTATTGCATAACCTTGAATGGGATTAATGCTCAAATCATGAGTGTAAGCCAAATAATAGCTCACGGAGTAAAAAATACATCACTCAAGGTGGTGCAACAGCAATCAAAATTATGATAATAAACATTAAACCAGGTTTCCACAAAGAAAGAGCAAAACACTCTGAAAATATTTTTTCTACTAATTTTGAAAGAATTCATGATGCTAATTATAGAAGAATTACTGAAGAGGAAAAAAAAAAAACCCAAAGGCTGATTATTTCTTTCCAAACATTCTATACTGAATAGCATGAATAAGACTGTAAATAGAAATAGACTTTTTATGAATAAAGGGATTTCCAGAGAAGGACCAAGAGTCATTTTTTTTTTTAACATCTGACATACTATAGAGATGGCAACTTATTATTTTCTGTTTTCTAGCTACTGATGTGAGCCCACCAGTAGCTAGGCAAAGGTTTTTTATTGTTACTTTAGAAGGAGGAGATGGATTTAAATTTCTTCACTCTTCCATTTCCTAACCTCCTTGTGACCAGTGCAGATGTGAAAAGAGACTAGGTCATTTCCAGACTTATAGGTGTTTCCTGGGAGGAAAAGATAAACTGCACATCTCATAAAAACACAGGTAAGTTCATCTGGCACCATGTTCACCTTGGGATGACCATGGAGACTCAATCTAAGAGAAAAGGCACAAGGTGGGGAAGTGTCACAGACGGAAGAATCAGAAGCTTGTGCAATGGTGTGGTAGAGTTGGCTGTCACCAACTTGCAAGAATTGAGTCTTTGCTTCTCTTTCCAATTCCCTTCCATTGAGGGAGTGCATGGTCAATGAAACTGGTCTTAGAAGCTTGACAGTGGTCCCAGTAGGGGATTTACATGACAGAAATTGACAATCAGTACTGATCAGGGATTTTTTTCTTATTTTTTTCAGACAGCCAATTTTCCAGTCTACTACTGGTAAGATGAGAGATGGATCATGAGTCAAAACAATCAAAATAGTGGCCACTATGGGAATTAAATATATCATGGGGAGGAGAGGCAAGGTTTTCCATTTATTTGCTTTGTTGAAAATGACCCCTGGTCTGATCTATAAACCTGAATAACTTGGGAAAATTGGTCTCAGTACTTGTGCTTTGACTCCTTACCATTCATGTAAAGCTTCTGATGATCATACAACTTTATTTTCCCTTCCCCCATCTGCCCCACTATACTTTCCTTCAAAAATACAATAGAAGGGGATGATCTGCAAAGGCACTTTCAAATGGACCCTGTGTTCATGGCAAAGTGACAGTCCCTTTACTTTCTAAGGCATCATCATCATTTCATGGTTCCTCAGTGAAAGCTCACTACAGGACAGCTCAGAGTCAGGACCCCCAGGCTTCTCTCTGTCACTCTGTGCTGCACTCTGATCAGATTTTTCCTTTTCCTTTTTCACTTTCTAAGACATGTTGGGCGCATGTGTATCTAAGTGCCTTTTCCTCTTTTTTTTAACCACCCATCTGATCCTTCAAGATTCAAAGAAAGTCACATCTTTCTAGAGAAACCTTTCCCCCAGAAGCTCATCTTTTCTGCACGACTCATTGATTTTTATGTCAAATTGCCAAGCATAAAGCCCTTTACTTGGTGGTAATTCAGTAAATAATATTGAACAGTTTGTAATGGTAGTTCCGAGTGTGTCCTGCATCCAATAAACAAAGGGTTCCCCTTAACCTTGGAACAAGTCTAGGCATTCCCTGTTTACAAAACGAAGATGGATGTGGTGAACAGTGGACGATTGTGTGGTTTCAGATCTATTTGGGATTAACATTTGTGCCTAGTTGAGTTCACATTATAGTGTCCTAATATAGAGAGGCTGATCTAAGGCCATCCTCAAATTCTGATTTATAGCCAATTAATAAGACTTGGAAAGCAGATTTGCTTCTGGTCTAATTTTGGGGCAATAGAAGTCTAACTGGACCAGTTGGAAGAAAGGTTTAAAATGTGTTTAGAGCGTTTGTGATCCTAATTCTTTCTTTCCAAGATGCCTCATTTCTTATTTTCAAATGACCACAGTATAATTTGCTAAATAAGCATTTGCATTTTCAAAGTGGAGATATTTAAATACAACTTACATTTCATAAATTTGTGGGAATTTTTGGTTAAAATTTTTTTCTCTGGAGGTTACTCAATGTTTGTTGCTAACGTGATGTTTTAAACACAATGATTTCATTCTGGACAGACCAATTTTGGGAGACATACAAGGGTCATTAAGTTGTGAGGGGCCCATCTGATCATCTATTTGCTTCCGTCTCTTCTCGTTGCATTGTTGAACATTTCTGATCTGTGACCCTGGGTAGCAGTCTTGTTCTCATTTTTCTGGGGTGCATTGTCTTCACAATTCTATCTACTCACTTTCCTCCAATGTGCTTCTATTGGCAGGAATCCTAACTTGCTCGGATTCATTTGGTGTGGGTGTGACCCGGGGTTTTTCTTCAGCCAATATTGTGCATGGCCAACCCTCTCTTCCCACTGAAGATCATAAACCGGCAGAGACAAGTGCTCAAGGCACTTGCCCGAGATGATGATTTAAATTATCATACTCTCCTGGGGTCCTTGAGAAATAGGCCACTCTCTGATCATTTCTGAGCACTTGCCAGCATGCCTGAAATATGAGGAGAGGGAGAAGATGTGTCTGCTTTTCTAATTAGCTTTTTCCTCCAGTAAGTCATATCCCTTTCCTTTTAAGTGACGGAAAACATTAGAGTTCTTAAGAGATGTCTATTTTCCACTGGGGTTTACATCATCGTTTTATCTAATTATTTCCCAATTACGAATAATAATTAAACCAAATGGTGATGCAAACTGGAACAGTAACAATATATCTTTTTAGAAGAGCTCCCCAAAGGAGATGGAGAACACCAGGGTTGAAAATTCTTAGTTCAGTCCCAAGAGTTGGTTTTCAAGGATGCAAAAGTCACAGTCTGGATTTGCAAACCATGTCTGGTGTCCTTTGACCCAGACCTAACCAAGAAGAGGGAGATCAGTCTTTCCCTGTTTTTGCCATTTCAATGTTTCTTTAATAGTTATGATAAACATGACCATTGCTGCAGAAGTTGACCATTGTTGACTGTGACACTTTTAGTGGAAAATATCTAGGATGATGCTTAAGCAGGAGTCAAGAGACCTGAATCTGGAGCAATGATCACGCTGTCTTGTCTGGGCATTGTTGTGAATGGGCTCCTGTCCCTTGTCAATTTGTCCTATTTGAAACTCTTTTTCAACTTGCTAGATGCACAAACAAAATAAGATTAGATTCAAATACTCTTTTATGGTTCTTAGAAGCTTTAATAGATATCACAAGATTCTGAGTCTTAAATCCAATTGCCCTGGCAGAATTTCTTAACCTCAGATGTCTTATTGAAGACCCAATAAGAAACTAACAGATGGAAATATACACTTCTCCTGTGGTCCCTATGTATGAATGCTAAATTTGTAAAGCTTCTAGAAGAAAATAAAGGAGAATATATTTTTTTCCTGTCTTTGATGTAGAAAAAGAACTTTTTGATTAAGCAATAAAAATTGAAAACATTTTGCTTTTCAAAGATACTATTAATAAAGTGAAAATCCACAAATAGGGAGAAAACATTTACAATACATACATCTAACAAAAGATTCTATTGGAGTATATGAAGATCCCTTATAAACCAATAGTAAAAATATGAACTGCCCAATTTAAAGAAAAAAGGGCAAAAATCTTGAACTCTTAACAGAAGGTATTGTAATGGCTAATACACATATAAAAAGGTATATAACATCAGGAAAATGTGCATTAAAACCACAATGAGATAATTTTAACCTATTAAAATGGTTAAAATTTAAAACACTGATACTACCAGATGCTGACAAGCATGTGAACAACTTAGGTTGCTGGTGGAAGTATAAAATGGTGTAACCACTGGGGAAATTTATTGGCAGTTTCTTATGATGTTAAACATATACTTACCTTATAACTTGGCAATTTTGCTTTTAAATATCCAAGAAAGATGAAAATGATGACCACAAAAAGCCTTAAATAGGAGCCTAGGGATATAGTTTGGTGTTAGAGCTTTGCCTAATGTGCATGAGGCTCTGGGTTTGATATCCAGCTCACACACACACACACACACACACACACACAACATCAATTTCACTTATAATAGTTGCAAGCTGGAAACAGTTCCACAGATGTCAACAATTAATAGGGAAATAAATTGTGGTATGTTCATATGATTGAACACTATGTAGCAAAGAAAAATATTAACTTCGATTACATGCAGCAACATAAAAGGGTGTCACCGATATTACCCGAAGAAACAGAAGCTAGATACAAAGGGCACATACTAAACGAGTCCATTTCAATGAGGCTTTAGAATAGGCAAAAGTAATCTATGTTGCTAGAACTCAGATTAATGTGTGCCTGGGGGCAGATGTGTGTGGACTTTTTTTTTTTTTTTTTTGCTTTTTTTCGAAAGAAAATTTTTTCCTGGGGTGACTTTTTTATTTATTTATTTTTTAAAGTTTTACAGACTGCATTTTGATTCATTGTACACAAATGGGGTACAACTTTCCATTTTTATGGTTGTGCATGATGTCCATTCGTACTATTCATGTAATCATACCTGTACACATAGGGTAATGATGTGAAAAATGGTGTGTGGACTCTTGAATCAAGAGAGGAATGAGAGAACTTTCTAGATGAAAAAAATGTTCACTATCAAAGTCTTGGTGGTACACAGAGAAGATGTACTTAGATATGGCATGTACTGAAAAAGTCATCATGGGCGCACTTGAGATGTGTGTGTTTTCCTTTATCTGAGTTGTATCTCAACCCTGTAACAGCACGTTACACTGCTGCTCAGCTTAGGAAGCACATTCTCACACAATGTTTTCCAAATATTTCTAAACATCACAGTTCTATCTTTAAGCAACATTTCACATGGAATTCCAAAATCTAAAATAGACAAAAGCAGAGCTTCTAGAGTTTAACTGAGTTTTCCTGAACCCCATAATACCGTATTGCTCTGTCCAATCCTCTTCTTCCCACCACACCCCACTTCCCACTGCTCCCCACTGCTTTAACAACTCAGTGATGGCCGCACTAAAGGTTTTCACATCAACTCTACAGATGCAGAAAGAGGCTCAGAGAAATTGTAACTTTGCCTAAGGTCACGTGGTCAATAAATGGTAAGACAAGTGTCTGGGAGTCATGTCTTGGGACCCAGGATCTCTGACTTATCCTGAATATTTAGCAAGTGTAAAGCAGTGTTTCAAACACTGTCAGGATATAAATTAATATAGCAAAATGCTCCCAGTTGAGGAAAGAGTATGGTTTACTTGGGGATTTGAGATATATACTCACACTTTGAAGGAACAGAGACGCATGGGGAACACACAGCATTCTGCCTAACCCTCGTATGACCGGACGCATCATGTTTGGTCCAGGGGAAGTACCTACAGGTAAAGTACTACTACTCACCAGAGCACAGATGACCTCCTCTGCTGATTTCTACAACTCCAACTGAGTGTTGTTCTTCTAGTTGTTATTGTTGTGTTTGTGTGTGTGTGTGTGTTTGTGTGTGCCTGCACGTGCGAGTGCGCTTTTAGTAGAAAATGGAAATTGGAGAGGCATGGTCCAGGTTAACCTGTGTTTCTTTTCACCATCTAGTTTTGGTGAATCATCTAGACAAAGCTTCAGGTTTTCGTTTTGGTGTGGACATCACTCACTATTGCTGAAAAGCCCTTTCCTCTCTGTTTGCATTAGGGACACATGAAAAGCCCTGACTGGTAGTTTCCAGATCTGTTGAGGCTGAGGATCTCTTTCTCCTAAGGTCCTACTCCTGCGTCTCTGCATTTCCCATCCCGTAGCAGCTGGTGCTATTCATTTATTTATTTTAAAGTTCAATTTGTGATGCGGTTAGAAGAGACTGTCAGCAAGGGAGAATCAAATGGAAAGTTTATTTTTTTTCCCCCAGCAGGGAAAAGCCAGAGGAGAAGGGAGATTGCTGGTAGGGGGTTTATTGGATTTATTTGGTTTATTTTTTTTCTAAAAGTCCTTCCCTCTGAGAGGACAAAGTTCTTTTCTCTTTAAGTGCAAAACCCAAAGTGGGAAAAAATTTTTATTTGACTTATTATTATTATTTTTTATGTGGAACACACTGAAGAAAATAGTGATGCTGAATGAATTTTCTTTAATTTAAATGGGAGAGAGGTTGGCAGCCCCTCCCCCATGTGACTTAACGTTTACAATCTCACTTCCTTATTTATCACTATAAATGAATTGATTTTGTTTGGTAAAATGCAGAGTTAGGAGCTTAATCTACACCAGTGAAATTGAGTCACGGGGAAGAGGGAAAATTGAAGCCCATGGTGGCCCCAGCGGTTTGAGGATGGTACCCAAGACCTCAGGAAAACCCCTGCCTCCAGTAGTGCCCTTACTGACTTTCTTCTGGGCATTGAATTTCCCATATTAGAAGTATTGCATGTTTTGTGTAGAGCTCTACAAAACCAAAAAGAAATGATAAAAAATAAGCAAAATTTAAAATAAGTTCTATGGTTGACAAATTAGAGAAAATTGAAGTAAATGAAGAAAACTGAAGTCTTTAGTTCAGGATTTCCCAGAATCTATAATAATTTCATGTCCCTTCTGGATCTGCCCTAGAAGGAGCTGTGGGATGGAGCCAGGTAAAGAGGTCCAAAGTTAGCTGAAATGGGGAATATTTCCTTTTCCCTCACCAATACCTGAGGAGGTGGGACTCACTGAAACTTTATAGAAGAAATGCTACTTATAAGGGTTGAAAAAATGCTGGTTAAAATGCAGATCAGAACAGGGAAACGAAAATATTTGAAGTCATTATTAACTAACCTAACACTTCAGTTCAAATTATTTTACCAAATTATCTGTGCATGCCTTATAAAACCCCATGGAAAGGAGCTTGGACTGAAGAAAAAAAAAAAACAACGGAGGCCTGACGGTATCAATGACGTTAATGAAGAGACCTGGAAAAGAGAGAGTATGGTAAGGGGACATTTTTGGATTTTAAATATTTACTCTGCCAGCTTTAAATCCATGCAGCAAATGTCAGCTAGACCCAAATAAGAGAAAATAGATGTCAAGTTGATACATTGAAACACAAGAAGAATTATAGCAATCAGATTCTAAAGTTGCTTTACTAATTTAAAGCAGAGAGTCAAACAAATGATTGCGAACAACAAGTGTTGATGTTCAAAGTCTCTTCAGCAGGCAAATATGTTGCTTTGTGTGTGGAGAATCCATATTGAAGCTCAGGGTGTAGCTGGTTGGTGATGATACAGTGACACCTAACCTATTTCCTGTTGGTTGGTACTTCCCAGGCTCTCCTCCTGATACACAAAGCCACTGGATTGAGTTCCCTCCAATGCAACAAGGGCAGAGTGATGGACTCCACCTCCAGTCCTGGCATGTACAGAGTCCTGCCTGATGGGCCTTTGTCTTGACCCTCCATCTGCCAGTTATGCCTCCAAGGCAACAAGATGGCAGAGCTACATAATTGGAGCAACTGGATTCCTGAGTTGCTCTTTGGAGGACAGTTCACAAGCCTACATACTGGACTTCACGTAGGTTAGAAACAAATGCTTATTTTAGTGGCTATTGAGATTTTATGTTTGAGTTTTGTTTTGTTTGTTTTTAACACAGTTCATGTTAACTCCCTTAATGACACAAATTCAGAGAATAAGAGCATGTTTGATTCTGGAAGCTGAATCTGGAGTAAGATGCTGGTAGTAACTCACTGTTTTCGTGTTGACCGTAACAGGATGCACCTTGTCTTACTCCTGCCTCGTCCCATGGAAATTGTTTTAAAATCAGATTATGTAAGATTAAGGATAAAGTGTTCCAGCTTTCTAACATCTCCCACTGGGATCCTGCTCTTCATTTCCATCTGTGGCATTAAAAGTGACCACCCTAAATTCAAATGCTCAAATTCCACTGGGGTGTGTTCTTGGCCATATATGCCACATGGGTTGTGGGAGTAGGTTGCCCCCGTGATGAAGTGTAGAACCAGCCCTCTGAGGACACAGCCTGAGCAGAACCTGGCCAGGAATCTGCTGACCCACTGGCCTTTCAGGCAGTTACACACATTGGCCCACAGCCCAGCCCTGCACAGCTGGCTGTAATAGTCCTGGATACTTTAGGAACTTTTCCTAAGAGAATTCCATGAAAGTAGGAGCTGGTAGGAAAACAAAGATAAAATTAATGTAAACCTTGCTTAGGAATTACATGGATTCTCAGAAACAGGAACTTTGCCAGGTAGGATATTAATCAGCCTTTTGACAGGGAGGATGAAGTGGCTAGGGATTATTTGTGTGTGTGTTTACATCTGGTGAAAGTCTCACTCAATAAGAATATATGCATTTTTAAATTTTAAGTGTTACTGGCTCCTTTTGGGGTGTAGCTGCTACCTGGAGGGGCTCATAAATCTTTATTTTTATTTTTTACAGCTAATAACAAATTTTAATTGATAAGTCAGCTGCTTTGAAGTATGGCCCTATGAACAGGGATAGCTCTGGGCTTTGGGAGTCTGGAAATATATGCAATTTTACAGATCAGTTTTTAAACAAAATGAATTAAAAATCAGGGATGAAAGTAAATATTTATTCAGAATAAGAAAAGAAATCATAGCAAGCCACAAAGCTAAACATGCCATAAACATCACAAAATTCAGAAACATTATTCCTCTATTAATAGAAGGACTACATTCCTCTCTAATACTTTTTCCTATAATTTTGGTTGTACACTCTGGCTGCATTATTATATGACAATGATTTTGTAATATTTTCTGTACAGAAAAGAAAACAATAATTCAGTCTCTGCTTTAGCATGTTTGAAGCTTCTATACCTAGTTTATGTTAATTTCATGGGAATTATTGGGATTATTAAATTTGGGGGCACTTCAATCCTATTCCTTTTGTAAGTGAGCAATTAAGATTGAAGATGTTTTCCATGGGCTAGCTTCTGGCTCCCTATTTATAAAACTTGTTTCTCACCACTACCACTATGCATATTTTTATGGTGCCATAGTTTGCCTTGACATGACCTCTGGCCCTGTATCTTTGTGCTATGATGCTGGGTAAATTGCTGCAGTGGAGGATAGAAATTCTTGGAAGCTGTCCTGTAGGGGAATGGCTACTAATATCTTAATTATGCATGGAAGTGATCTGAAACCAAATAAACATGTTTTACTAAACCCTAACTGAAACTATTTTCTGAATCAGTATCTCCTTAGGAGCATATAAAAATGCCTGTTCCTGGCATTGCTCGTAGACCCTGGACAGCAGCGCCCCCAATCCTGAACCCTGAGACTTGGGGGCTCAAACCCCCAGAAGTGCTTTCCTCAAAATTGGCTGTTTCTCTCTGGTTCCTGAGATAGGCTGGAACTGGAAGTGTCATCTGGATAGGGTGCTTTAAGTCTGGCCCTGTACGGGCATGTTTCCTGATTCTCATTTCAACCTTTGGGGTGCTCTCAGACCCACCTCCATCTCATGTTTGGGCTTGGCCTGATGCTCCAAAGATTTGTGGTAGTCAGGGTTTGAGGTTCCTGGAAGCGGATTTGCCCTCTAGCCAGTGTGGCATTCCTTGATGAACTAGGAACCTGGGCCTCTGGAATAGTGCTGAGAGAATGATTCTCATGCTCACATCGGACACAGGACAAGGGCTTTGAGCTATGGATGCTCGACCTTGAGATGAAGGTGTGGTTCTCACCAGTCCTTCCTCAAAGAATAGTCCTCTGGTCTACAGCATCTGAAGGCAGTTGAGGAGAGACAGCAGGCCTCTTTTACATCTTTTACCTTTGCCATTAACACATTGTCTCCTAGGCCCTCTGTAGGCTCCATACCATCTGTCGGGTAAGCCTCTGGGGGTGGCTTTATCTATCTCCTCCAAAGGTTATAAGGACATTGCTTGGTAATGACAATGGGCCCTTCTAATTGAGGTTGTCTCTTGCCTATCTTGGGGTGAGATATGGTGGTGATATGCTCTCCCAGGTCATTTGCTTGGCCCCTGCTGAATGAGGGGCGACCTTTATTGTACAAACAAGATCACACTTCTCTCTTCCCCACTCCTCTGGTTTTCTCTCCTCTCCAGTGTGTGGAAGGCAGAGGTTTAGACAAAATGGTAAATGATCACATTCTAGAAACAATGATCATGGCCTGAAGAGTTTAAAAAGTAAAATAGATAACAAATGTGTTGCTTTGCATTTAAGCTATAAGATAATAAATGATAAATTCAACATGGTCAGAAAAAAAAAATCATTGTTCACATTGTCCTGCCTGCCTTGGGTGAGGTTTGCACTTGTGATCAGTAGCAATGAAGCACAGTGCCACTTTGGAATCACTGAAAGTCCATATTCCCAGCTGGCACAATGGGTGCAGTGAGATTATGGAGTAAGTCACATTAAACAAACAGCGTCCTGGGACTACTGCAGAAGCGGAAGGATCAGGATTGTTTCAGTAGACAGGCCTCAGGAAGCCATGACACTGTCTAACAATAGTGGTTGCTACTTTTCTTTCCTGGTGGGTGTCTTAAAATGAGCTAGGAACTATAAATTAGATTCTAAAGAATAGATGACCTGGTTCCTCTGCCTGAATTGGTAGAGGTGGTACCTGGATGCCACACATGATCTTTTTTTTGGTACTGGGGATTGAACCCAGGGTCACTCGACCACTGAGCGACATCCCCAGCCCTATTTTGTATTTTATTTAGAGACAGGGTCTCACTGAGTTGCTTAGGTCCTCACTAAGTTGCTGAGGCTGGCTTTGAACTTGCGATCCTCCTGTCTCAGCCTCCCAAGTGCTGGGATTACAGGCGTGCGCCACCGCACCTGGTGACCACACGTGATCTTTATATACCTTGATTAGACAATAAACATATATGCTAATTCCTCTCATCCACCTATTACTCTATATCTTCATTGATAAATCACTGTGCTTCACATAGGGCCATGATTTTTTTTTTAATAAAAATACTTATTTATACAGGGCTCACAAAAATATTTGCCTGGATCCCTGAATACCCTGTGGGAAGCTCTGCCTCAGGATGCACTAATGCCACACAATGAAACAATAATATGTAAGAGAAGAAGTTTGATGAAAAAAGATGCCAGTTTAAATTATGGGGGTAAAACATCTTTTAGTAAATTTCACAAAAACATATGGCAATTGAATATGTTGTTGGGTCCTCTCACAGAGCTCTGGATGGGCATCATGAATGTGATGTGGTCTTGCTGCCAGGGTTTCATTACCTTCTCTGTGTATCTACCTCTGCCAATTGACTAGAATCTGCAAAATGGTGGTATTTTTGTAGACTATCAGTGATGCTTCATTAATACGATGGGTTTAGGGTTTATTTAAAAATAAAATCATTTCAAGAACTTAAAAAAAAATTTGCACACTTCTCTCTGTTGCATCCTACTCAAAACCCTGCAGAGTGGCTTTTTTTTTTTCCCACTCAATTGACCTTACCAGCAAATACAGCAGAATTTGATTAATTCATCTTATATGTCCATAATTAATGTAAAAGGGCCAACAGTCTCTCAACTCTTTTCTCAGAAAAGATCTAATAATGAAGCTCAAGTGCAGTTTAATATGACCTAATTTTAAGAAATATAATGGCTGGAGAATTACTTTAAAAACTTACAAGTGCTATGCAAATGTAAAATATCCTCATTATTATTGCTATTATTAGTGGAGTGTCTATAAGCTAATGCTCACTTATTTGTTGCATTACAAAAGTAAAAAGTGAAATGGCCTCTCAGTCTCTCCAGCTTCGTTGAGGGATCATAACCTTTTTGTTAACCACTGTGTCCCTGGAACCTAGCCCCATGCCTGGAATTTAGTAAGCTCTCACTATAAATTTACTAAAATAATGGATGAATAATCTCTGATTGCATGTTTAGGCTATTTCCTTCTCCCCCCCCCAAAATTTTATGCTATCATGAACATTTCTTTCAATAGTGAATTATATTGAATTGTAAGGATTTTCTAAAGATGAATTTCTAGAGGTTAAATTTTTAGGCCATAGACTTTGCACAAACCTTGAAGTCTTTTGATGCACGTTGTTAAACTGCCTTCCTGCAATGTTCATTTGTTCAAGAAGCATTTATTAAATCCTTATTTGTGTTCAGGGACTATTCTAAGCACTACTGGGAAAGCAGTAATGAATAAGATATCCTGTCCTCATGAGCTTATATTTCAATCAGGAAGACAACAGAATTTTAAAATAATGTCATATAAGGTGAATGTTATGAAGAAAAATAAAGGAGATGGGAAAGTTTGGTAGGTTTGTATTATTGTTTTTAAATGTTCACTTAATGGTTCCATGAGTGAGAATGGGAAAGGAGAAGGGAAGAGGAGAAAGGGACACACTCAGTGGTATAACAGATCCTGACTCTGAAATGATGTTAATTCCTGGAGACCTAAAGCAAGTCTAAGGTCCACTACTCCATTGGAGGCAAGTGGTGGTCAAGTCATAAATGAAAATTTGGTCCAAGTTTGTTTCATGATAGGTCAAGTGGGTCAATAAAGCTTCATGTGGTCATTTTCCCATTTGCCAAAGATGTAGTCAAAATAGAAATTGTCACCTGTGGAGAAAGGACCATTGTGATAGGAAGGGAGATTGAAGAGACTGACTCCTCCACCAAGGATTTATCACATACTTGACCACCCAGATGCAGCCGATGCAATCAAATGGCAGAATGACCAACTGAAGATTGAATTAATTTTCTAGTAGGAGATAACATACTGGGATTCTATCCTAAGGACAGATCAGTGATCAGCATATGGTGATGCTTTTCCCACAGCAGGAATACCTGGGTCCCAGAATCAAGTCTGGAAGTGGGAATGGTTTCCTTCACTAATACTTTTGATAACCCATTTTCAGAATTTTTACTTCCTGTCTTTGGAATAGTGAGATCAACAGTTTTGCTTTCCTTTGTTTCCAAGGGAGAAATGCTTCCATGTGTGTATCCAACATTGGTTCAGTAACTTGGAAGTTGAGACTCCCTCCTGGTCAATTGGGAAAGGAATGGAATTCATACTGGCTAGGGTGAGTGATCCTGATTACCAAGAGAAATTGGGTTGATGCTTATGACAGGGGCAGGGAGCAACATGACAGAGTCTTAGAGTTTAAGGGATTCCCTGAGGCACCTCTTAGGCTTCCTTTGTCTTCTGCTAAAAGTTAAAGGAAAACTATAGAAACCAATAAAAAGATGGAACCATCAAGAATCAGACTTTTCAGAAATGATGGTTTGGATCACTCCATCAAGTGAAAAAAGAAAGAAGTCCACCAGCTTAAGAACTGGCTAAAGGCAAAGGGACGTGAAATGGCAGGTTAAAGAAGTCAGTAGTAATGCGAACTACACCTTGTGGCCAATTATAGAAATGAGAACTATAGCAAGTCTTCCTATTTCCTGCAGCACATCACCAATGGGGAGGTACCTCATCTTCTCTGAGTCTCATTGTCTTGGGACCTCTCCTCCTAGCTTTTTATTTCTGATAAAACCAACTCTTTCCTTTTGTTCCCTAGTCTAAAGGGACTAGAGCTACTATGTTTGGTTACCTCAGTGTTCTCTTTCTGCCATTTTAGTTTTCAAGAATGATTTTAATATAACAATTCATTCCATTAAATTATCTCTGTGGATAAACCTAGTGCTATGGTTTGGATATGAGGTGCATCCCAAGAAAGCTCATATGTGAGACAATACAAGAACATTCAGAGGTGAAATGATTGAGTTATGAGGGCCTTAACCCAATCAGTGAATCAGTCCCCTGATGGAATTAAATGATTGGTAACTAAAGGCAGATAGGATGTGCCTGGAAGATGTGGGTCATTGGGGGCGTGCCTTTGGGGCATACATTTTTTATATGGTAAATGGAGTCTCTCTCTGCTCCCTGATCATCATATGAGCTGCTTCCCTTCACCACACTCTTCTGCCATAATGTTCAGCCTCACCTTGAGTCCCTAGGAATGGAATTAGTTCTCTGTGGACTGAGACATCTGAAACTGTGAGCCCCCAAATAAACTTTTCCTTCTCTACGGTTGTTCTGGTCAGGTCTTTAGTCACAGCAGTAAAAAAGCTGACTGATACACATAGTGTTTTTTGTTTTCTGGATAGCACCCTGTTGTAAGAGCTGTACATCTTCATGCATAGCTGCATCGTTCACTGTGCTTCTTCATAGCAGGTAGGTTTTCCTGCCTACCCTTGTGACTTGTGTGACCAATAAAATTTAAGTAGATGTGCTGCATGCCACATTTGGGTAAGGCAGATTATTTTCTAAAAAATAACATTTTTACTTTGAGAGATGTATATATGCTCATATGCAGCTCTAAGAAATAATATAGGGAGAATTCATGGAGTTTTATCCAGTTTTCCCCAGTGGCAATGTCCTGTGAGAGTTTGGTATCATATCACAACTAGGACATTGACACTGATACAATGCAAGACTCTTACTGATTTCCCTAGTTTTGGACAGAAACATTTATCATATGGTTTAGCTTGAAGTCTTGCTCTGCCCCTCTGTCAAGTGAATGAGCTTGTGGACCAGAGCTATAGCCAATCTGCAGTGAACCAAGAGTCTACTTGTCATTCTAGCAAGAAGTAATTTCTAATTGTAAGAATTGAGGATCTGAGGTTTTATGTTTCTTGAGCACAACTGATAAACACAGAGAGAGATGAGGGAGAGAAATTATTCTAGACATAAGGGTCAGTGGCAACCTCATGAACTGGATGATAGGACACTTGGGCAGGGACCTGGTTAGGGTGGAGATGTCAGTCAGAGAAATGGCAGGGAGGATCATTCAGTTTGGGGTGAGAAGATGCAGAGCCCCTTGCTAGAATGCACTTGGTGCATGTGTCAGAGAAAGATCAGTTTGCTGGTCAGTGATGGAGGGTGAATGCAGTGAACCAGGAGAAGCATCGGCAGAGACACAGAGGCTTGGCATCACACGGGTCACAGTAGTTCTTAATGCAGTTTGGATAGAGTTAAGAGCAGCATGTTCAACACCATGGATAGTTCTAACTGTTAAGGACTTCTTCCTTAACTGAAGCTGAAATATGCCTCCTATTGTATGTCTTTTGTTCTGTTTCTATCCTTTCCCTCCTACAGAGAATTAGTCCCTTCTGGTGTGACCAGCCTTCACACCCTCCAGCATGGCAGTGATGTCTTCTTAAGCCTCTTCAGGATACACAGTCTCATTTAGCTAATTTGGATTGTGTTAGTCTGTTTCCTGTTCTTCATGACACCCTATCATGGACTTAGTAATTTATAAAGAAAGGAAGTTTATTTTGGCTCACAATTGTAGTCCAAGGTTGAGGGGCCTTCCTTGGCATAGACCCAAGGAAGCACAGGGCATCACGAGAGGGGAGACAGGGAGAAGGTGTGTATGTACTGGTCTTTCTCTCCCTATTTATGGAGCCACTGGGAGTCAATCTTGGGGTTCCATCCTGATGACCTTACCAATCCTAATCATCTCCCAAAGATGCCATTTCTAAACACCATGGTTGAATTAACTTTCTACCCTTTAAATACTTCTAAGTAGGAATTAAATTTCAACGTGAATACTTATAGGGAAAAAACATATTTAAACCATAGCAGGTTGTCTTGTACTTTGAAAATGTTTTAAGAGAACATTTTAATTTTATTTCTATGAATTGATAATGCATATAATAAAACATCAGTAGTTTTCAACCTGAGAATATCTAGAATCTAGGTGGTCCTCATGCACTTATGAGGGAATATTATTTGTGTATATCCTTCTCATTCACAACATTATTCTAAGGTTATGGCTCTAGGTGTTTGAAAATGGCTGTATGGTTGACCCTACCTGAGTTTTCTATTTAATGAAGGAATAGGAGGGAGTAAGTTGTTCTAAGTTAAAGAAGTCCATTGTTTAAAGAAGTGATAACTACCCAAACTTTAGTGTGCATGGGAGACACTTGGGAATCTTCTTGAAAATCAAATCTGAATCAGTAGATCTGGATAGATCCCCAGATGCTGAATTTCAGCAGTTGTTGCTGGTCTGTGAATTACTCTTTCAAGTCACAAGTTGCTACAGAACTTGGACTCAGTAGAGAATACTCTGACAGCCAAAACAGGTGCATTCTCATCAACTACCTAAACTCCTAATTCGGGGTGATCCTGTCAGTCATTTCAGGGTGTTCTTGGGTGCCTACCAGAGTATGTAGAACACCTTGGAAAATGGCCTTTCAGTCACCTTTAAAGTTCGATACATAGAGACTTCACAGAAAATGATTGACTCTCAAACCACTCTTGTTCAATTTCCTGTGTAACTGCAAGTGTGTCTCCATGGGACAGTCATGTGATTGATGGTAAGGGGCCAGCAGACACAGTTATAGTGTCACAATGCTTCATTAATGGCAAAGGATATAGAAAGTGAAGATTGTTGCAGAAAGCAGGAGACAGTCAGGCCTGCTCCCACATGGAGACTTTCTGGTCCCTAGGTCTCTATTGGAGCACACAGCATCTGATAATGCTGCTTGCATGGAGTTAGAGTTCTCGTATGGGTAAAAAGTACCTCTTTACTTATGGGGGTGCATTGTTTTCATACCTTAGCTGATAATGTGGGGAATCAGATTGCCTGTCTTCCAGTTCTCTTTGCAAAAATGATATGGGCACCTTCTGAATGTTCACTCAAGACAAACTTGAAGATCTTATGCTGCATCTCTGAGCAAGGCTCCTGAAGTTCCACTCATCAGGAATGCAAATGGGAAGGTCATTGATTATGATAGAAAGTATCTTAAGATTGGTAAGACAGAAAAGTCAGTGGTTTATGTATTTCCTTTATTTCATCAGATTTTCCCAAGTCACTGATATGGTAAAAGATGTAAGCATAATTGTGCTTTATGAAAAAAATCTAGATACATGAAAATATTTCTCTAAAACATTTTCCCCTGATAAATATTAATGAAATTTGAATAAACTCATAATGTCTTAGAATGCCAGCACTGGAGACAAATGTAGAAAGGCTCTAATTCACAGTATATTTGTGATAAAGTCATTAAGACATGATTATTTTGAAGACAGAATATATTGATTTTTCTGTAGACTTTACCTATAGGTATTTCTAAACCAAAATACGGTTGTGGACCATCTGGTTGACTCTCCTCAAACCATTCCACCCCCCAGGATTCATCTGACTTAGTTCATGTCACTCTATTGCTGGCTCTTTTGGTATAGGGTGGAATGTGTGCCCTAAATTGGCCCAGTTAGATTAGAACAGAGACTTATTTTCCAATGAAGGTCGAGTTCCCAGTTTTCTCTCTCTTATCATCTCCCACATGCAAACAAGGACAACCTATGTCTACAAGGGGAAAGTGCTTAGGATGAAACTGAATGCCTGTGGAGGAATAGATGGGGAGAAACCTTGACTGCTTTAGAGGCAAAAATATTGGTCCAGGTTATGTGATCCTTGAAACTTATTCTGTCTCTGGACTTCCAGGGCATCCCTTGATGGCTTATGCCACTTGGAGTAAGATTTTCAGAAAACGTGGTGTGGGGGAGAGTTAGATCTATCACAGACTCTATAACCAGTCTGCCCAGGTCCAAATTCTACTCTGCCACTTACTAGATGTGTGGTCTTTGGCAAGTCACCTAAAATTCCTGTGTCTCAGTTTTCCCACTTGTAAAATAGAGATGAAAATAGTACCTAACCTCCAGGGGTTATTCAGAGATTAAATGGGTTAACCAATATATGGTGCTTGGAATGGTGCCTGGCTAACCAGCATACTAAAAGGTGTGGGTTCTTAGTGGTAGCTGAAGTACTACTAATATTGCTGATAATAATCTGAAGATTTTAGTTGCTAAATATATACCAAGCAATTGTAGTGTACATGGTGGGTTGAGCTGAGATTTGAAATACATTTTTGACTACCATTAAACTTCCTTTCTCCCCCGCTTTCTTCCCCCCCTTCATCTTTCTCTCTCTCTCTCTCTCTCTCTCTCTCTCTCTCTCTCTCTCTTTCTGTCTTCCGTCCCATTGGGCTTATTATGTGGAAATGGTATATTTTTGGCAATCAAGACAATAAAATATTGTGGGAATTTTATGATTAAATTTGACTGTTGTGTATTAATTTTCCAGAAACAGAATTTTTTCTGGGCCAAATGAAAGGTTTTATCTAGTCTGCATCAATAAAAACCCAGCTAATATTTTTCACTCCCAAACTGGTCATATGGAAATGTACTCTTTACTATCTATATGCACAATGATGTAGCAAAGCCCAGAATGAAAAAGCAGACTGTCTGACTTGAACCTTAAAGGGAATAGCACAGGGAATTTTGGTTAATGAAATACCTTATGTGCTAATGTCATGCATTATAAATGAAGGTTAAGTTTCCGTCTCTTCTCGGTCTATTGGTAGGTTGTCTTACTCCAAAATGAGCTACCCAGTAGAGGGTCTCACAGAGCACGGCAGCTATGTTGATCACAGTGGTTGCTCTTTGCCTGATGATTGTCTACCTTGGAAGAGGTAAGGAACTGCCATGCAGTGTCTCCTACAGTCATTAACATGAAACTCATTCTGTCAGGGAATTAAAACATTTAACATATGTGCTTCTGGGAAGCTTTCCTTCAGTCACCATCATGTGACTCTCTCAATTTCTGGACTTAGAGAAAATGATATGAGTTTTGTAAAGAAACTTCCTTTGGCTTCCCATAGGAAATATGGGAAAGCACGCTTGGACTGAGGTCTCTTGATTGTAGGTATGTTTCCTTTTTAGGGTTGAAGCCATCTGAGTCTGGTGTATATGGTTTGCATACTCTCTGCTGATGTGAAAAAGCTGTTTGAACTGGCAAACATAGCGATAAAATAATGTTATTTTTAGGGTGGGAAAATAATGAGTTAGAACCTGGAAGTCATGATTTCTTCAGCCTCTCACCTAACGCCTGCATTCATTGTTCCTAGGTGCCTGCTGGTGAAGGTGGATGCGACAGTATGTGAATTTCTCTTTTATTTCTTGTGGTGCTGTAACAATGTGAACACCAAGTCGAGAACTAGATGAGATACTATATGTCACAGTGGCCACCGCTGTGCAGTTGGGACTCAATAATAAGAACCAAGAAATTCTCACTTTTTAATTTCCATTTATCAAGAAATTTTCTATTTTAGAATGCAAAAATCTCAGATGTAATTTTCTCAAATTATAATAGAAATACCAGAGGAATCATTTCTATGGAATGTTAAACACCCCCCCCCCCCTTTTCCCATGGAGAAGGGAAGCTTTTTCACTTCCCTAAAAATGATTGAACTTGGCCCTGGGGAAAGCATGTAGGTTTGTGGTCCATTCATACCCTGATCCCAGTATTGTTTTGGAAACACAGCAGATAGATGCTTAATGTTCACCATAGTTTTCCTTGCTGGGGCTTCTTTGCCTGTGCATAACTTGTTGGAGAGCTACAAGAAGGACTTGGAGAAATCAAAGAATGGGCTGTGACTAATTAAGGAATTTGGTTGATACAAGCTCGAGTTGAGTATCTACTGTTCACATTCTGGGCACAGAATGCCATAAAATATTTTTTTCAAGAGATTAGTGCTTACCATTTCGTCTTCCTTGTGTTTAATACTATTTCTGTTAACACTTTGGAGATGAGGAAAGAGATCTTGTGAGACCACATGAGTTGCTCAAATCTCACAGCTAATAAATGCTGGAGTCAGAAGGAAATGGACGCAGAACACTTTTTATTATTTGGTTTTGTCTTTACACTACTGGAGGCTTATTTCATGTTTTTAATGACTTGCTTAGGAAAAAGGAATCACTAGGACATGTTTCCATACAGGCATGTGACAAGTTAACTGTTATATTACTGGATGCTTTGAACTATTTCAACCTGATCAGTGAATGTTCTGGAGGTAAACTTGGCCTCACTCTGTTACGCTGAGTTCTAGGCAGGTTGTCAATCATCCAGTTGGCACACTTTATCTGTAGATAAAACTGATATTTGAAGCACAGAGAACAGTTGAATTGGGAATGAGGAGCATAGTTGCAGCTTGGAATTTATTACAGGAATGTGTGTATGCATATGTGCGCATGCCTGCGTGCATAGGGGGTGTTAAGGAGATATTGAGTAATGACAGAAGAACAAAGAGCTTAAATCAGAAGAACTGGGTTCAAAATGTGACTTCACAGATCACTAACTGTGTGACTTTGGTCATGCTTCTTGACCCCCATAAGCCTTAACATCTTCATCTATAAAAAATATCATAGTGATTACTCAATAGGATTATTGCAATACTAAATGAGTTGTTATGTGGCACAATGGTCAGTAATGAGCACTTAGGACTGAATAAATACTATGGTATTGTGCACTTTAGCACCTTGTAAGTTTTGGAGAGATTTCTGGGAATTTTACCTGTCAAGTGGCCATTTCTAATTACTGCATGAATTTGCTTATTTTTGTACTGAGATATGTATAATCTAAAATGAGAAGTAAAAGATGATCTTGGCAGTTAGTTGTATTAAACTCACATTTCAGAAAGTAGTTCTTGGGTAACAATGCTTAATAATAATGATAGCAATAACAACAACAACATGAACAATATGTAAAGCCCAGAATTCCAAGTTTTGGGAGCCTGGCAGCTATGTTTTTCTCAAGGTAACAAACTGCTTGTACTAGGCATCAGAATGATCTGAAAATCTGTAGTGGAGGGACGTAATTTTGCCTGACTTAAGATGAGAAGGGCAGGGAATTTGTGGCTCTCAGTTCCATTAGATGCCTAATGGTATCTCGGTGAAGATGGTGACCAAGTTGTCTCTTCACATATGAGAAACCAAGAAAGAAAGAAGCCCCCTGCCATTTTCAAAGTACCTTACCTGCCATTGTTGATCTGGGCTGATCTGCTTACTTTTCACAAGAGGGAGCTACTGTTTTTTATTTTTATTTTTATTTTTTAACCTTATTTCCTTGAGAATAACATTGGAAAGTTACACCTCAGGAAATTAGCTTTGATTTATTCCAGAATTAAAATACTCTGCTGGACTGAAAATATTCGATTAATTCAGCAAGAGCTGGATTCCCTGAACTCTGGGCTGGAGCCGAGATTTTAGTTGAGCATTTGGAAATGAGCTCTTTGTCAGCATGCTTCCCCAATCCTTTATTCACAACTTTGAAACTTCAAATTTCTTTCAATACAAGAGATGCAGGTAAAAGCACACATCTACTGAAATATTAGTCTCCATCTTTTCTTCCTTTCTTCTTAGGCTTTAAATGCAATGTGAAAATATCATGTTGATATGCAACTGATTACTAAGATGATTTTTAAAATGATGCTTTGGGTAGACATGAAAAAGGAAAAACAGCAGCAGACAGCTTCTTCCACTTTATGAGCTATTTTTGTAAGCCCACAAGATGCATTGGGTCATTTGTGGTTTCCTGGTGAGTTCTTCTTAATTGGATCTCAATGAGGTTCCATTTTGTTTAATCAACACCTTAGAGAGAAAATTATTTGTATCAATTTGTGGCCTATTTTTGCTGTTTGTTTTGATCATCATAAGCTATTTACAATTTGAAATTGTATCATTGATTGATGGAGAAGATTCATAAAAAGATGAAATTTAATTACATGTTGTGACAAAATATATTTACTTTTCTTTCTGTTGTGACAAGTTTTATGAAACATTTTCCCCCTTTGTATCCAGATTGGCAGAATATTTTTAAATGATACAACAGAAAGTACTACACCACATTAATAAATTTCCATCCTTCCTTCTGGCTTATTGTGTGGTAAGGACCTGTTATAAAAGGTAAAAAGCAAAGCAAAACAAATAAATAAGCAAACACACACCTATATGGTAACACTCAATTTCCTGTCAAAGATGAGCCAGGTTTCCACAAAGCAATAAAAGATGAATGTAAATGCCATCATGAGTTCTAAAAGCTTTCTGGAGGAGTTTTTTGGGCCTCCTAAATAGAAAATCATGTCCTTGGCAAATAGGGAAAGTTTGAGCTCTTCTTTTCCTATTTGTATCCCTTTAATTTTTTTGGTCTGTCTAGTTGCTCTGGCTAGGGTTTCAAGGACTGTGTTGAATAGAAGTGGTGAAAGAGGGCATCCCTGTCTTGTTCCAGTTTTTAGAGGGAATGCTTTCAATTTTTTTCCATTTAGAATGATGTTGACCATGGGCTTAGCATAGATAGCTTTTACAATGTTGAGGTACGGCTCCTACTATCCCTAGTTTTTCTAGTGTTTTGAGCTTAATGGATGCTGAATTTTGTCAAATGCTTTTACTGAGCCTATTGAGATAATCACGTGATTTCTGTCTTTAAGTCTATTGATGAGACAAGTTAAGTTTATTGATTTCTGTATGTTGAACCAACCTTGCATCCCTGGAATGAACCCCATTTGATCATAGTGCACTATCTTTTTTATTTTATTAAGAATTATTGCGTCTATGTTCAGCAGGGATATTGGTCCAATGTTTTCTTTCCTTGAAGTGTCTTTGTCTGGTTTTGGTGTCAGGGTGATACTAGCTTCATAGAATGTGTTTGTAAGGGTCCCCTCCTTTTCTATTTTATGAAATAATTTGAGGAGTTTTGGTGTTAGTTCTTCTTTGAAGGTCTTGTAGAACTCGGCTGAGAAGTCATCTGGTCCTGGGTTTTCCTAGGTTGGTAGGCTTTTGATGGAGTCTCCAATTTCATTGCTTGAAATTGATCTTTTTCAATTTTCTATGTCTTCCTGACTCAACTTGGGTAGGTCATATATCCCTAGATATTTGTCGATGTCTTCATGATTTTCTATTTTATTCAAGTATAGATTTTCAGAGTAGCTTCTGATTATCGTCTGTACCCAGTTATCCACTCTTTGGTTTATATTGAAAAGTCTTAAAATCAGCATACTATGGAAATGTAGCCACTTCAATGTTTATAGCGGCTCAATTCACAATACCCAAGCTGTAGAACCAACCTAGGTGCCCTACAACAGATGAATGGGTAAAGAAAATGTGGTATATATACACAATGAAATATTATTCAACCATAAAGAAGAATGAAATTATGGCCTTTGTTTGTAAATGAATGGAACCGTAGAATGTTATGCTAAGTGAAATAAACCAGTCCCCAAATCCAAAGGCAGAATGTTTTCTCTGGTATGTGGTTACTAACAAGGGATGGAAAGATTAGAAGTTAATTGGACTAGAAAAATGATAATGATGGGAAGGGAGAGGGCAAGAGAATAGGAAAGACAATAGAATGAACTGGACATATCTTTCCTATCCTTATATATGAATACATGGCCAATGTTACTCCATATCATGTACAACCACAATAATGGAATCCTAATTGGAACGAGTTATGCTTATTCTATGTATGTATAATATGTCAAAATATACTCTACAGTCATGTATATCTAGAAAGAACAAATAAATTTTAAAAAAGACATTGTGAAGAAATAGGGGGACTAACTGTTAAGGATTTATTGAGTGTCTATCATGTGCCAGACACATACACACACACACAAACACACACACACATTTTACATATTATAATTTAGTTTTTGCAACCACCCATGATGTAAGCATCTTACCCTACATTTTACAGATCAGAAAACTAGGGTACAAAGAAGTTAAAAAAATGTTCAGTGTCACATAGGTAGGCAGTGGCAGAGCCAGATACCAATTAGGTGTGATTGCTGCTATAACAAGTTACCACTTACTCAGGGGCTTAAAATAGCACCAATTTATTGTCTTACACTTTTGGAGGTCAGAGTCCAAAATTAGTCTCACTGAGCTGAAATCATGGTGTCAGCAGGACCATGCTCCTTTTTGGAAGCTTGGGGAAGAATCTCTGAGAGACTGCCTGCATTCCTTGGCTTGTGGCCCGTCCAGCTTCAAGGCCAGCAATGGCTGATCCTGCCCTTCTCATCTGGCATTGTGCTAACACACACTCTTCTGCCTCCCTCTGCTGCTTTTAAAGGAGTCTGGTGATTATTTTGGGTCTGCCTTAATGATAATCCAGGTTGATGTTCACATTTTTAAGTCTGGTGAGCTGATTAACTTTAACCATTTGCAACTTTAATTCCCCCTTATGTTAAGCCACATAACATATTCCCAGATTCTGGGTTTTAGAACACTGACATCATTGTGGGGTTGTATTATCTGCCTAACAGATAGAGGAAAGAGAGTTGCTTTTGGGCAGAGGTTAGGGAAAGGTTCACAGAGATGATGGCATTGAGCTGAATCTTGACAAACAGACAGAGGAAAGAGGAGTCCCAAGGAAGGCATCCAAGCAAACATAGGGGTATCATGTTCCAAAAGGAGCAGAAGGACCAGAGCCTTGGGACAGACTCTGAAGGATGTTGAATATCAGATTTATATGTCTGGGCTTTTTCCAACAGTGAGCATAGACCCTCTGGAGGATATTTTAGCAGAGACCAGCAAGGTCATATTGATATGGTGGCAGCTGAAAAACGGAGAGCTAAGATGTAGAAAATCCACTGGGTCATCATTGCGATTGGCAAGACCAAAAAATTATTTTGGATGTAGAAGTCCCAGGAGTGTGCAATTTACTTGATACAGAAGGTAGAAGAATGGAAAGAGCAAAAAGCAAGGTAAACTTCAAGCGTACACTCCTGATGGGACTGCTGACACAGTAAGTCAGTTAAACTCAGTGTTGTAAAGCTGGTCTGGAATAGCAGCCTCGTGCACACCGACAAGGAGAAGAACAACTGTGTTTTTATTATCACCCTGAGGGTTAGCCAATGGTGGATAAGGATTTGGAAAGTGCAAGGCATGGCTAAAACCAAGGCGTGACTTTTATACCCTGCCTGTGGGACTAAAAGACTGTAAGATGGACCAGCCTTTCTGGAGGGTAGTTCAGCATCTTGTGGTCAGAGCTGTGAACTTTTTTGCAAGGTCCATCATCTAGTAGTTCCCCATCACCAGTTAGAACAATTAAACAGTTGTAAACAGCCAACATAATTTATACAGGGAACTGGCTAATGACATGTAATAAGTGCACAGGATGGACTGTTACGTGGGCATTTAAAAGTTCTATGTGTTATGAAAAAATGATCATTATAGTTTAACTTTCAATCAAGGAGGTTGCATACATGTGCACACAGAGCAGTAGCTCTCCCTTGGAATATTGTAATAATATACAAAAATAAGTGCTAACATGTGCTGGGCCTCCTCTGTGTTGCAGGCATTGTGTCAGGCATGTTTTATGAATACTCATTTAATTCAAGCAATAAGCTTATGAGATATGCAGACTTAGCCATTCTAACGACAAGGAAGCAGCCTTAGAGGTTGTTTGAGAGCACACTGATAAGAAGGTGAAGATCTCAACTCAGCAAAGCCTAACCACTAGACTACCCTTCCCACTCACTATTTTACATGGTCTTTTGCCTCGAGTGTGAGAAATGGATGCAGTTACTGTGAGACTTGTGAATGATCCAAAGCTGCAGCTCAACTGTCCACATCTGGATAAGCAAACCCCTGGGAATATCCCAGATGTGTAAAAGCATGTCAGAGAGGGAAAGTATAGATACTGAAATCATAGGCTAGATGAAATAACAATGTGAATAGTGGTTATCTTTGATCCATGAGTTTGGGACAACTTTTGTTTTATTCTTTTGCTCGCCTGAATTTTTTACATTTTCTAAATGCAGTTTTAAACTCTCTGTAAATATATGCTGTTTTGAAAGTTAGTAAAACAGTTGCTAGAAATAAACAAATGGACAAGGGTAAGAAAAGCATCTATAGAATGGAATTTGCCCTCGTAATAAGAGCTATCTGTGAACTCCAAAATATAATAGCTGTAATTCTTCAATTTAGTACCAGCACTGTATATTTCTATTAGAATTTTAGGGCCACTTAGAGAGTGGCTGAGATAAACTGCAAAAAAGGAAATAAATGCCTAAAATTAGAACAAGTCTGGAAAAAGTTTATTCTTGTCCAGGTGATGGGCTGTTTCCCAGTTTGAGAATGTGAAAAACATCCATGAATTTGTGCATTTTAGACAGAACCAATTAGAAGGGACAAGGAGGCCAGGATTCATGTCCTCCATGTAAAGGGGACGTTGAACCCTTAGCCAAAAGAGATTATTGCATTTTCAGAGTTTTACAAAGGAGGTTCCCATATTATCTACTTAAATCTTATTTTAACTTTGACTATTCCCAGGATTGTCCTTCTCTGTACCCTTGTGCAGTGGTTCAGGCCCATTTGAAAGAAATTCCACTCTAGGTAAATGGAAAATAGCTGGTTATCTCCATTAAACACTATTAGATCACTCTTGAGACTGAAAAACGCCAGTCGCTTAATCTCTTCAACGGAAGCTTACCTTTTAACCCCGTTTGTTCTGTGCCTCTCTTTCTATGGTTTCCTAAAGTCTTAACATTTTTTCTCAAGCTGAGAAGTAACTCCCTGGATTTTAGCCTCTAGTAAAACACATTCCATTATCACCAATAATCTGTTGGGAAGGTGAATAAAAGTGCCCATATTTACATGTCTGGGCTGACTCAGAATATGTGCTTGAGAAATATTATTAGCTTAATAAATGAACAGTGTCTTTAAAACTCTTATCATCATATCATCAATTCTGATTCTTTATACCTCCTAATTGTTATGCTTTTTTCAAGACAGGTTGGTCTTTGTGAGTCTTCAGTTGGTGCTCATGTCACTTCTCTCCAGTGAAGCCCCTTCACATATCCTTTTCGTGTTCAATTGTCTTACTTTCTGGACACTCTTCAAATACACAGGGACATTTAATCTTCCAATGCAAAATGCCAGCCACTTCAGATTTATGTCACCTGAAAAACTTACTGCTAGGCTAACTATTCCATCATGCAGATCACTAGCAGAGACATAGAATACCAATATTCTTAAGTCTAAATAGAGAAGAAATCCACTAGTGACATTCCCCCAGTGTGCCTCAGGTTGACACCAATCTATCGATTATCCTTCTGAGGACAGCCTCTGTGATAACACAGTGGATTACTCCTGCTATCTATCAAGGATTGTGGTCTCCCGAGGAGCCACAGCTGATGCATTAAAGTAGTTTATTGGCATAGAACATCTTTAGTCTCAGGAGAACAAGACATTTTACACAATAAGTGGGTGGTAAATCACATTTTTGAAAATTGAATTATTTTTAAAATGCTCTTAGGTACTGTTTAGAAGAGACCTATAATGAAACCTATTGTCAAATGAAAAATCTGTAAGAAAAGTTAATAACTATCCCCTAATGTATTTCTTTGAGATTGGCTATTTTACAGCAGATTTTTCTCAAAGGAGTTCGCCTGTACTCATTTTACCCCATAAGCTTTATGAAACCTGTAAGGGCTAATAGCTCTTGGAGCTGAATGTGACTTATCAGAGGATTAATGACTCAACCTCTGTGCTTCTTTGCTGGTGTCCTGGGCTCGCCTCTTAGACCTCATAGCCTCAAATGCCCTGAAGAAAAATGGCTCATCTACCCGAATCATCCATTACCAAGTTTGCTTACCTTTCTCATGTTGAAATTTTGTTTAAATAGAGCATGGCTGGTGAGATTAGTTCTAATTCTGTGCTACTGGAAAATAGAGTCTAACTGGATATGTTCCAATAAGGTAGAGTGGGTAGGGGGTGAATTATGCTTTCTCATTTATAGCAGACACCATTGTGCCTCATTAAGCCTTAGTAGGTAAACTACAGACACTTACAAAATTGTATGCAAATTTCTGTATGTGTTTCAATAGTTTTCAGGTTCTTAGGGGTCCACAACCCAAATAACATTAAGAAATCCTACATTAGGAATATTCCTAGGCTCTTTATTCCTAGAATCTGCATTCCTAGATTCCCTATTTGACATGCCTCTAAAAAGTAGAGTACCCTTTAAGTTTATTAGCTCTTGAAGAAATGGAAAAAATATTTGAGATATTACATTTTAGTGGTCACATTGTTGAAAATTTCAGGAATAACATTTCTTGGTGTTGATAAAAACATAGTAAAATGGACACTCTTATACCTTACTGGTGGAAGTTGATACTCTGGACAGCAATTTGGGAAAAGTCTTGAAATATGCCTTTGATTGGATCAGTGATTCTGTTTTGAGAAATTTATCCCAAGGGGAAGGATTGGAGAAATATGTAAATATATGTATCTGAAGATACTTACTGCTGTCCTGTTTACAACAGCAAGAAGTTTATAGCTGTACAAACACAGGGATTCATTTAGTCAGTTACCATACACTCAAAAATGGATTTCTACAAAATAACAGAGCTGCGATTTATCATTATGGAGAGACACTTACATTGTGTTAAGTAATAATGCTGGTTACAAAATTATTACTCTAGTATTGAATAGAAGCCATATTTGTTAGGCATGGATGGGAAGGTGGCCTAAAAGGATTCACGCTGAGATGACAGCCAACTAAATGGCATTTGTGTGTGTACTTATGTAAGTAGATTTTGGGTGATTTTTCTTTTTTTTTCTAGCAAAGGTATAAACATAAATTATAAGCATGTATGTAATAAAATGATGAGTTTATAAGATCCTTATAAAGAAAGATGTTTTGGACATGTGAGAATTTCCTGTAATGACCTAAAAGGTAAAGATTTCATGTTCTCATTATAGAACTTATCATCCACTTATTTAGCTACTGATTTGTAGGAAGAACACTTCTTTCTGCAGAAATCCATTAAGGTGTATGTTTTGTGTGGTCTGAAATCACCAACTGCTTTATTGAAGGTGAGAAAGATGGCATTAGCTTCTTTTAGTTTAGCTTCTCTTCTTCCTCTTAAACCCCAGCATAGGACTGAGAACAAAGTTTTCACTGAGTTAATGTTTAGTCTGTGTGAATAACAAGAACTAAAGATTTACTCATTTCGTCATTAAAACTTTTATGGTGTTTACTAAGTTTCAGGCACTATTCTAAGAACTTTGGAAATAGGAACTTCTTAATCTGTTAAGTTGCCCACAGACTGAAGGATCATAATTCTCCTTATTTTATTGAAGAAAGAACATATGCCTCTGTATAGGTCAAATAGCTTGTCTGATCTCGAGTACCCATTGAATTCAAGGGAACATTTATCCTCCAAGTTGGTAATCACAGTGATGTAGATGAGAACAAGATACTGAAATCACCTGGACCTGACAAGAGGAAGCATTAACCAAATGGTGGCCAATGCTCACATTGGAAGGTCGTGCAGCCACCACATGCTTACCATAAATGGTGTGAGAAAATAATTCCAGTAAAACGATCACCAGAGAAGTTAGCTGTAGAACTAATATCACAATTTTGTACAAAAATAGCTAAACAGGTAAAATAGAAAGACAGCAGTCAACAAACATAACTAAATGTTAACAGCAACTGCTTCAAGAAAGAATGAGAATCTGGATGATTTTATTTTCTACTCATTTTCCAAAGTAAGTAAAATGAAAAATAAGACTTTAAAATAAGAGTTGTGATTTTCTTTTCTGTTATTATCCAGCAAGAAAAGTAACACACCTTAGGAAAATTGGCGTGACAACTTAAAATCTGGAAACATGGTGCCTGATACAATTGTGGTACCAATGCATGTTACTCTGAGTAGATAGCTTAGGGACACTGGCTGTCCATGAATTTATGGATACCCAATGAATCTTGACCAAACTCCAACCTCTGGGGAGCATGAGCCATTTCTTTCTTCCAGTGCTGAATTTCTGTTAGACTTTTCACTTTGAAAAAGTGCAAACCACTAAGAAGCACAGAGTAAAAATGCAAAACATAAAAAAGTCTGGAGTAAACAGCAGATGGCCATCCAAGCAGAGAGCTCTAGGGTTTGCTGGTAAAATTTCTACAAAAATGGAGTGCATAATTCTACTATTAAATATTAATTTGTTTTGTTGCCTTTCCTTACCTGTCCAAAACTCTGATTCATGCAACTAACCACAAGAATGTTTTCATGTGAGGGGAACAATATTTGACATATTCCCAGTAAGATATTAGATCTACTTTTCTCTAGACAGAAGCACGGAGAGCTGGAACTAGCAATATGAGAGTGGGTTTCTTGATTGAAAGGACAGTACTTGCTTTGAGAGAGGAATGGAAACTGATGTGAGGCCTGAGATGCAGGGAACTTACTCTGTTCTCTGCTGGAATGAGAAGTTTGAGAGAGTCATGTGAGGTACATAGTATGCTAAAAGACTCAGCTAAGACAGCAGGTGTAGGGGTGTGAACATAGGAATAAAATAGTACAGTGTCCCTCAGTACCCTCTGTGGTTTGGATCCAGGGTCCCCTCCTTCCCTCACAGACACCAAAATTCAAAGATGCTCAATTGTTTTTGCAAAATGGTATAGCATATGCATTTAACCTATGTAATCCTCCTGTATACTTTAAATCATCTTTACATTACTTATAATGCCTAACATAATGCAAATACTATGCAAATAGTTGCTATGTTATTTCACTTAGGGAATAATGACCTTTCAAAAGTTAATATATGTTCAGCACAGATGTAATTGTTTTCAAATTTTTTGATCTGAGGTTGGCTGATTCTGTGGATGAGGAGCACAGGGATATGAAAGGTTGAATGCACTATCAGAAACCCTGGCCCCAGGGAAGAATGGTGTTTGGACAGTGGAGTGTAACCCTGCAGGGAAGAGAGATTCCTTTTCTGCCCCCAGGGGAGAAGAAAGCTACTGCAAGGCTGTGTCAGTGACCCTTGAACAATAAGCTCCTCTCTCCTAGAGAGGGATTAGACTGGTTTGCTGGGTGAGCAGGTTTCACTGACAAGGCATAATCCCACCCATGACTCATCAGCTTGTGGAAGACTTTCTGCCAAGTTCAATGGCAGCATTATAAAGCATGTTTCCCCTGTCTGGCAACTGTCTCTTTTAAATCCTGTCTACATCACTTTGCCTTGCCTTCTTTCCTCTCTATCAGATAAACTGGATTAATCTTTACACATACACTCTTTAATTGTGCCCTTTTGATGCTCAAAGATAATTGTACATCTTGGATGGCTGAATAGTGCTTTCATTTGATTGTTTTTTTAGTTTCTTTTCTCCAAGTGCTAATACCTATTGATCCCTTGAATTGAATAGGCATTTCTCAAAGTCCTGGAGTTTCATGGAAGGAAGACTCTGGAAAGGAAGAAGGAAGGCATTTCTAGAGTTGTCTGGCATTAGAATTGTTAAAAGATGGTGGCTTGGTGTTATGCCTTGAGCTCATAAAAGGATGTCTTGATGGGGAGGTTGTAGACTACTCCTCTGAATTCCTCCAGACCCTAACTTTTACATGCTGGAGTGTTGAAAAGATTCTGTTCTTGTTTAAAAAATTCTGTTCTTTCCCTGTCTCTTTTCTTTTCCTTACATACCCAAATTTATAGCCTCAGTAGACAGAAGTTCAAACCTTTTCCCTTGACCCTTGACCTTTGGTTCTAAGAATTAGTCCTTAGTCATAATGCTAATTTAATGAATATTTGCTCAGAGATGTTCTGTTGACTTCAAATGGATAACAGGCATTGTGTAGTCTGACAATACCTCCAGGGTTCTCAGCTTCCTTCTGCAGCTCATTCTCCTGGACACTCTGGCATGAACATTCAGAACTGCCTTTGACTCCTCTGTTTGCCAACATGAACCATTTTTAAACCTCTTTTGTTATTTCTTTGATCTACGTCTTTGCTTGAATTAATGGGACATTTTCTATTTAAACAAATAGGATACTTATATGAGTCCCTGTGTTATTAATTTTCATTTAGAGACAGCAGAATTTCAATATTATGTGCATTTAGATTTGCCATATAATAGCATATTTGGTTGTGTAAGAGCACATCAGCATTCAATATAGTGGAATTTACATTTAGTGACTCTTAGTTACTCAACTTATCAATTTAACTGATGTTTTCCTGTCCTTCTTCTAACATACCTGTGGCTCGCTGAATGCTCCTAGTTGATTTTTATATTTTCCAAGATCCAGATATATTTCATCCCAAGCCTGTTTGAGCCCATTAAAACTTGCCATTATAATTACGTGGACCTTTGAAATATGAACTTCCTCAAGAACGACTTTAAAAAAAAAACAACTAGTTTGAATGGTTTTGAAAGACTTGAAAACAAGACATTACTGAAAACCTTTAATTTAAAATAAATGCATGGAATAAATTTAGGTGTGCATTTGTCTTTTTAGTGACTTTCTGCTTTAGTTAACTTTTCCCCACTGAACCTGACTGTGTGGATCAGAGGGCTTTCAATGCGCACCTTGGAGGAATGTAGCACATGATTTGGAGCATGGGCTTTGGCATTGTGTGGGGTCAACTCTTGTCTCCATTTCTAAGTAACTATGCTTGGCTTTACTCCTTTGAAAAATGTGAATAATACTAATTTCCATCTCCTATGTATGAGGATCAAATGAGTTAATTCATGTAATGCACTCTAAGTGGTGCCTGGCATATAATAAGTACTTCATAAATACCATGCCTGAGTACAGTGGGAAATGAGTGGAGTTAACGTAGAATAAATCTGGAAGAAAATCTGAACAGGGCCTTTGATTATTCACAAATAATATTAGCAGCATTTCTATCATGGCCCTTTAGCAAGTAGGGTGATTGCATGACTTGTCTCTTTGACCCACTAAAAATTAGAATCGGAACCCAGATCTAATTCTAGCTTTCCCACAATCTTCTGAAGCGTCTTCTGGTCGACCACGTCCCCATTCTGGGCAGTTGGATGTAATAGTACCTGCCTGTCCACCTAATGGAGTACAGGGCAGTAAGGGTACACACAGCCAGATAAGTAGGAGAGAGGGATTAGGGAGAGGCTGGGGACCTGCTGTGAGGATTAAGTTGTTACATGACAGCTGTAAGAAAGAGTGTTTCATCTGAGGGCTTTTGGGTGGCTGAAATTTAAGAGGTATTCATTGTTTTCATAGGCCAGATATCTGCTCATGGCTTTAACTCTATGTTCTGTGATTCACATTTATTGTAGAAAAGGGAATGGTTGGGGTTTAAGTGACAGGATATGGAGCGGAAAAAAGATGGGGGCAGGTCAGCATGGGCCCTGGACTCATTCTGTGTCTCTCTGCAGAATGGTCTGTGCAGAGAATGGCTTTTGGGTTACATTGGGTTGGAATTGCTTCATATTTAAAGGTGTTGAGAAGCTTGGTTGCCCATTGTTCAAATAAGGTATATGTCAGTGATGTTAACACAACGTGTTAAGGAAATGTCACATCTGTCTGCAATTGGCTACCTCTCAATAGGAGCAACACCACTGGCAGCCTGGAGGCCAGATGTTGCTTTCAATCAAATAGAGGTCAAGCAGCTTTAGACGAAGAATGTTTGCACCTTCCAACTGCAGAATCAAGAGAACTCTGCAAGGCAATTTTGGTGGAATTATAATTGTTTTAGCTCCTATGCCCATTTTTCCAAGTGTATGGCATTGCAGCCACCAAAATGGAATAACCCAATGGTGGTCCTGGTTCAAGACTATGAAAAAGCCATGGGAGCAGTGATATTTTATTTCCATTCACGAGGTCGCACAACCTGGGTTTCACCCTGGGCATTGCCATTGCAGCTACTGAGGGAGGCTGGAAATATCCCTTGCTCTACCCTTCAGCTTTTAAATTGAGGACTGAGAGCGTTACCCAATGTGGTGTGTGTTAGCCCTTCCAGGTTTCATGTTCTGCAGTAATGTACAACTAGCCCTAACCTGAATCCTTAGCTAAGCCTGGGGACAGCCACCTGGAAAATCAGCAAGTACAGTGAAGTTTCCTGGGCAAAGTCTCCTCTGGTATTCTTACTAGCACATGTGGGGAAAACTGGGTAAAACAGCAGGTCAGAAACATGTCTTGAGCCAGAGTATGAAATGATGATTGTGAACTTAATTCTAAAGAACTCTTTAATTAAAGCTCTTAGATTAAGTTTGATAAAGAGAAAAACACATCGCCTGACTAATCCTGTGTGCTAGAGGGATTTAGGAATTAAAACACATTTTAGGAGGTTTTGCTTCTTGCACATGTTGTAAAGGTTTTCTGTTAGAAAGACAGTGAAACAGAAAAGGAAAATTATCCTGGTTTCTTTCCAATTCAGTTTGGGCCCAAACTACACATATTTGACATCCATTTAACAAGAAGTTCGTTGCTAGGTGCTGCTAGAGGTAGATAGGACATTGTGATAGGAAAAATGGCTTGCCCTCCCTGACATTTTCTTCCCTGGTTTCTTTCTACTTGTAAGTAAACCCCCAGTGCTGAAGTTGGAGATCTTATGGATTAGGGAATTTTGGAAGAACGGCTGACTTGATTCTGGCTTTCTTCCTAGAATCCCACCTTCCTGCAGAGATCACTTGCTCTGCGTGCATTGTGAGAGCCTTCTGCGACTAAGTTTCAGCCAGCAGGAGCAGGGATGTAGTTTTTAGGCAATGTTATAAAGTTCTCTAGTATGTTGTTGCATTAGTTGGTGTCACTGAAAAATTAAAACAAAGGAGTAAAATTTGGGGGAGCAAATTAAACTTGCAGCAGGACTTTTGGTGGGCCAAACTGTATAGCTTTTGGTCGCAGACTAAGCGTGAGGGTATGGTCTTTTGATTTTGGTGATCTGTGGAAGTTTAACAAAACTGCAGGTGAGTTTCATAGTCATGTAATTGTCATTTAACTACTGAGACCTGGGCAAGAGTCTTTAAGACAGCCACATGATACTTTGATCATGGGAAAGGACAAAAGTTTATGGTAGTTTTGTCCATGAACAAGAGATTATTTTTATGGGGAGAACTATACATGTGGGGCACTTCAATTGACCCATGTTGTTTCCAGAGTGCTCACATCTGGCTCCCCTGAAAAGGATTAGCTGGTGGACAAAAAGCTGAGACAAATATCTGATCATAGAGGAGATAGCCTCTCCAATGCCATTGGTGGGTAGAACAGTATCAGCTATATACGAATGACAGGGAATTGAGTCCTACAAGCACAGGTAAGGTTCTAGCTTTACATGGCTAATGATGGGCCTGAGTCAGCTGTTTTGAATTCCATTTTGCATTCAGGAGCAAAGAGGAAGTTGTGGGAGGCTAACCCTGAATTCATGTGCATAGCCCACAGATTTGAGTGGAAAATAGTCAAAGAACTCCTGGATGAGCTTCAAAGAGATCATTTTCATAGGTGTGCATGCATCCTGAAAAATCATGCCAGAGAAAGTCTGGAATTCACATTGCAGAAAGTCGGTGTCTACAGGAGCACAGGGCCCAAGGCTCAGGACCTTGCTGGGCCCCTGGGATCTTGGGCATGCAAGTGGCAATTGAATTCCAGTATAGGAATCCACTCAGGAGTATTTTTTCAGCTGAAACAAAAGTGCATATGAGGTCTAAATCTCCTCTGTTGGGTAGGTTTTAGAGGGCTAAGTAATCCATAAAATAGACCCTTACACATAGAGAGAACATCCCTGGTCACCAGAGGGTGGATGCTGCAATTAGAAAGAACTCAGGCTCAGGTTAACACCAGGATACTAGAGAGTAAGGGGAAAATCAGGAAATGCAGAATGCAGGGAACACAGTGCAAATGATTAATTATCAGGAACCTATTTGCTCGCTGATTTAGCATCACACGTTCTGGATTTTAGACAACTGAAGTTGGCAGGCAATGGCTAAAATGAAAATCCCCATATATTGCTCTTCTTCACACAGGTGTCACCGAGTCACTGTCATGGTTTTGGTCGTGTTCTGCTCTCAGGTCTGGGGAAGCTCCTTTAGACATTAGGGATTGGCTTTCTTCAAATTTAGAGGGCGAATTTTCTTACAAGGCCTTTGAACTTCTTGACTGCTTAAAAGATGAAGTTCATCAGAACTTGACACTGAATTAATGTAACCTCAAAGGCATTCAATACTGAAGAAGACAGTCTAGGATGCAGCTGTTTAAGGGAACTGGGAGAACTCCACTGGTGAAAACAGAGAAAATAAGTGCAGGAGGATTTAATTTGATTAGACTTTAACTCAACTAGGTAGAAGAATTAAAATTGGATATTAGTTCCTTTGAACTTCAATGCCTTTGGACTTGAACTTGCTTGGAGATTTAATTTTTTAATATTAGTTTCTCCCTGAAATTTCAAGATAGAAGTTTCTATTAAAATTTTGAGCATCTCAATAATAGCGTCAATGCTAACAATAAAGTTGGAATGTAAGATCAGGAACGCATCAGGTATTTCATCCTTGTCATATCCTAATGTGCTCATTTAATTGCTTTGCAGTGACATTGCGTACTATGTTGAGTGGTGTGACTTGATGTCATTTGGGTAGGAAATAAAATAGAGAATTAATTTTCCACCTTGAAGAGAGTATGACCTTGGAGTTGATTTAATTAATATGCTGCCCGAATACAGCCTCAGTCTATTTGGGAGAAGAATCCAAACTGCTCACCAGTGGTCTCACAGCCAAAGGGGCAGTGAGTGATATGGGAGGGGCAACCTCACGAAGGCAGAGATGGGGGTATTTTTGTAGACCACTAATGTCCTTTCCTAAGAGGCACATGTACACTTTGGATTGATTATTACCTTAATGTTTCATTCCATTGATTTAAGAGAACAAAAAAGTGGGCAGAATAAAGGAAAAACACTTCTTCCCCCAAAACCAATGATTCCTTCCAAGTGGAGAGAAATTTACTGATGTAAAATTTCCTGTCTCCAGGAGTTAGAAGAAATGATTTGATTGGAAGTTCATTACACTGAGCTCTACTCTCTCTTCATTCCTATTGGGAATAAAACCCTTGTAGGAAGCTGGCATTTTGATCCATCTTCCCAGAGTGATCTGCTTTGGTGGTGGTCTGCTCTGCCCTGACTCAGCAGCAATCATGGACTGCTCTGATTCAGTCACTTAGAATGGGTCACTTAGAAGTCCTTTGTGGCTCTAACCCTAAGCTACAGCTTTCAGTTTAACCTTTCTCAGATTTGCAGGTAACGTTTTGGCCTCTTTGTGACATTCTTTGATTCATGCTTATCATGCAGTTCAGAAGGCATAAAAGGCAGTGCCTGGAAGGACACCTCTGAAAAGCCCAACAAGCATTCTTCTTGTCCTCAGATGCTGGATTTTCATTTGCAAGGTGCAGGGTTGGGGTGGTGGTGAGGCCTGAAGAAGTGATCAGTAGACAAAGGACAGTTACACATACGAGGCTTTATAATTTAAGACCAAAATATACACATGACAGGGGAGGGGTTGTGGTTAAAGAAAAGGATAAGATATGAGCTGTTTAAGGTCAGTATTTGAAATACAGCTGATGAAATAATGAAGATTTTTAGGCTTCCTATTCCAGAAGATACTTGGCTGTGTCTAGAATACAAGGAAGAGGTTTGGAGATCAAGGTATCATCTCTGGTTCCTTTCAACTTGAATGGATCCAAGAAAATGATGTATTTGTGACAGGTAGGCTTTTAAAACAATCCCATTAGGGTAAACAGCAGCCAATAAAAGGTAACATGGTACAACTCTTCCTTACTATTTCTTCCTCTTCCTTCCCTCTGAACCCTTTAGCCTTAAGAATTTGGAACCGTCCAGGCATTAGTTCCACTAATGGCAGATGGGATCACATTGAATTGAATTATTCTGGACCAGTTAGTGATTCTTGGCTTATTCTACACCATTATTCATTAAAAGCATAGTCAGGTTTCAGCATGTCTCTGGAGCCAACAGAGAGACCTCCTTTCCAAGGCCCAATCACCTGGCATGGTGTTAAAGTTTTATGTATTCAATTTTCTTATGTCTGGTGTAAGAGATGGGGACAGGTATAGCTTCTCCAATGTTTTTATCCCTTAAATGTTTTTGTTCTCATTACATTCATCTGAGAAATTCCCGTTAGTATCCACCCCTAAAGAGTCCCTTGGACTTTTCCTATGTTTGCCCACAATGGGACTTAGAGAACATTGCTTTTTCTAAAGCACCGTGGGTGTTTTGGCATGCAGTGGTTAACTTTCCACACATGCATCTCAGGTTGTGTATGAAATATGAAATATCTTAGATCCCATGGATAAAAAGCTACACATGGATGTCTATTAGCCATAAAGGATAAAAGAGTTTATCTCGCCCATTGGCATACAATCTAAACAGAAGGAGAGGAAAAGGGATCTAAGTATCAAAGGGAATTATGTTTGGGAAATAGGAAGAAATCAACTTTGGTCAGGAGTTGGCTCTGTGTAGACGAGAAGTAAAGGTAAAACCGTAAAGGTAACAGGGATGGATTACTTTTGACCTGGAGGAGTCTTTAGTTGTCATCGGTTTCAGTCTTAATGTGGAACTGGAACACCTGTTTTCAAATCAGAGTGATTCCATTTAGTAGCTATGTAGTTTTCCTTAAGCTAACATCATTTTCCATTCGTTTGCTTATTATGTGAATGTCATTTAAACAAAATATATATTGTAATACGTGTATATGTGAATAAGCCTAGTGAAAGTCACAGATGTTCAGAGATTAATTCTTAAATATGTTGAATCTAAATATATTCCTTTATTCCTATTTTGTATATGAGATAACTGGGCTTTAAGAAAGTTGACTTATGTGTTAAGTTGCTGGAGTTAGTAATGGCAGACATGAGATTCAAATCTTGTTCTTTCTTTTCTCACTATCTGGTGGGACTTCTCCTGCATCATGTGTAAAGTGGAATGCCTATTTCAGTAGCAGCCCCACAGAGAGCTAGTTAGATTAGAATCACATCTGGGCCCTTAGAAGATAAGAAGGATTGTGCTATCTCTGCTGAATCACAGATGATTTGGTAATGTGAGCTGGTGACCCAGAGGATGGATTAGGGAAAGAAGTGATCTCAAAGGGATTTGTGTTCCCTTGTAGATTCCAATAATACAGGGCACTAGGCTGGCCTATGCACCCTATATACTCAGCTTCAGCAGTGTCTGGTTCATAGATGTACAATAAATGCATGTTGAATGATGAATAACTGGTAGAAATTAAATAAGTAAATAAATAAATGAAATCATGAGTGAAGGAAATGGGGTTTTGGTTACATAATGGTCTTTCACTTCCTTTTCCTGTTTGAACAACAGAATATTTAAGTTAAGTTCTCAAAACTCATAAGGACATGGTCAATACCTTCTGAATCATTCTAGTTAGAAACACACTAATTTAACTGAGACCCATTCTTTCTTGTAAATGTATAACGAGAATCTATCCTGGTTAAGAGCATTAGATTTGGAGTCAGACAACAAAATTGGATTTGAGTCTGGACTTGGCTCTGCTAGTTTTCAATGTGTGATTTTGAGCATGGACTCAAGGGGACAAAGCAGGATAAAAGAGAAAAAAATTCCTCAACATATGATCATTAACAGGAATATTTTTACAAACATTTTTGTCGATCCATGGGATTTCCAGAAACTCTTCTTGTCAGAAATTCTTTGTTCTGGGCTGGGCTGTACTTTAGCTGATAGGACAGGAGCAAGAAAACACGGATTATTCATAGCTAGAGAGCTATTGTGAAGTGAGTGTGGTGATACAGGTATTTAGCCAGATGCCCTGGGAAGCAGGCCTGCGGTCAATGCTGCACTTTTCAATTTGTGGATCATTCATTTACTTTGCTTCACCTTTTTACCTTTCATTTGTGGAGAGAAAGCAAAAGCAATATCCAAATAGCATTCAGTTTTTCTATTTATTACCAAGTTCTGAAAAAGAGATCAGCAAAGAGAGCTGTTGCTGCCTCTGAATCCTTAGAAAAGGAGGCAACTCCCTTTTCACAGGGCAGCCTCCACCTAGTGGAGCAGTTGCTGGTGTCCTGTTTGGTTCCATGCTTTCTGTCGCCTTCTCTCACATGACCGAGGTCCCAGAAGGCATTCACGTCAATTCCATTGCTATTCAAAGAGGAGTCTTCAGAAGGGTGCATTTATTAACTCAAAACTATTTCCATTTTAGTTCTTTTTCTCATTATTATAGACCATTAACAGTTCACAGTACTTGCTTGGCAGACCTAAATTTCTCTCTATGCTAAAGATTTGAGCATCTAAATATTTGACTTGGGCAAGACACAATTAAAATCCAGGGCACACAGGGAAGGTGATGTGTCCCTTCTGCTCAGCATTTAGTTGACCCCACTGGAGAATCCACCATGACTGGAGATGAGGGCTGAGCTAGGCTGTGCATACTGGATGGTTTGTCTATTCTTTAAATTATCCAATATTATCTTAGGCAAGTGGGTTCCCTAGAATAAGAACCAAACTATAATCCCCACTATTACGGTTTGTCCTCCAAATGTTTCTGAGCTGAAAATTTGGTCCCGAATGTACCAGCTTTGAGAGGTGTGGGGGATTATTAGATCATGAAATCATCCTCAGAATGTACTAATGCCCTTCTAAGGGGAGTGGGTTAAGTTTCTTAGGACTGGATGAGATACCTTAAGATCAAGTTCTTATAAAGAAAGGTCACTCCGTATGTCTGACCCCCTCCATGTGTACTACTTGCTCTTCTGCCAGCTTCTTTTCTTTATAGGTTTCCAGTCTCAGGCATTTTGCTATAGCAACAGAAGAACAAACGAAGATACCCACTCAACAGAATTTCTTTCTGAAAAGGGTATAAAGAGTGAAAATTTTTCCTACTGCTGAAGGAAATCCTGTGACTACAATTTCTTTTCCTTATCAGAGTTTTGTGGTATTGCATCCAGGGAAGACCTTGAATTACCCAAGGTGTAGCCATTGTGGCTTAAGTCAAGTCTCAGAAAGGGAGGGCCTCTGGTTTCACCTGCATGTCCTACCTTGGCAGTTAATTAACAAAGAGGAAGAAAACTAGATGGAAGTGAGGTAATGCATCTCTTTTTTTATATCATAAACATAATGGGGAAAGGGAGGGAAAATTCTTCAACTAGTCCATGCTATCTAATCAGTTTATTCTAAGCTCTAGATAGATTTTCCAGATTCTTATTTCACTTCTTTTCCTTTATTCAGTGATATTTCCCCTGATTGCTTCCTAAACAATGAAACTACCATCATTTCCCTAGTTCTTCCTGTTTGTTCATATGCAGTGCCCTGCATGCACATTTCTCAGTGCCTGGCTTCCCTCTTGGGCATGTTACTCACCTCTCTAAGCTTGGGTGTATCCTCTGTGAGTTGAAGATAATAAAGCCATCTTTCTTACGGAGGCCATTGTGAGGATTAACTAAGATGATCAATGAAAAGGTCTTAGCACAGTCTCTGGCACATAAGGACTAGATAATTGTTCTTGGCATTACTTATTTTTTCTTCCTTTGTTTGACAATGTTCTACTAATCTGCAGTAACATCTCCTATATACTTTCTGCTTAAATCCTTCCTTATCTGTTCAGGCAAACCATTGCTTTTCCTCTGTGCTTCTGTACACATTTACATTGTACTCGACTGAATGTAGTTAGGTGTGTGTCTTCCCCTCAAGGATTGTAAACTTTTGAAAATGGGGGCCATGTTTTGGTCATTTTTTCCAGCATCTAATAGAGTTCCTTTGCAAATAAAAACTTAATTAATATTTTTTCAAATGAAGTTTGGAGAGAGCAGATGAGTGAGTTAATAAATGAAAGAAAGGTTCCTAAAAAGGTATATAATGGCAGAATAAACAGAGATTCCTAGAAGTACAATTAAGAGACAGTAAATTTGGGCTGAATAGTTGGCATTTCATTTTGCAGTAGTTCAAGGTTCTAGAAGCATTCCTTTTATGAATAGTGGGATACCTGAGAACATAAATGGAGTGAGTTGAGGTTTAATTGAAGTAAGTCCAATTTTTAGATGAAGAATGGAAGAAAGGGAGTGGAAAAATCCAAGCAAGTTTGATTGTGGGAAAAGAAGAAAACCAGAGAAAATGGTTAGAGAAAGGGAGATAATAAAGGGAGGGCTAGATGAGTTTGAGAGAATTAGAACTGGTGTTGAAAAGAGAGGAGAATTAGGAAAAAGTAAGAGATGATTCAAAGAGAATTTTAAGAAACTTCAAGGCAACTCTCTTCTCCACCTACCTAAAGAGGTCATCCTTAAACCAAACTCCAATTTAAGTGATTATCCAAATGAGCCAATTCTCCCCAGTCCCTCTTGAATAGCATGGATAATTGCTCTTGGGGATTGCATATTTTTTCTGCTTTTTCTTCTAGAACTTAGGTTAGGAAGCTCAGTCTTCCCTCATTTGTTTCCTCTATGTCTTGGATTTGGTCTCTGCCTGGACTTCCCTGGTTAATAACCAGGTTGTGACCATGCTAGATGCTTCCATTTGTAACTTCTTAGAATATGCTCCAGAGAGAATCCCTTTGCTGCATGATCCAGGTCTGTGTGGAAATTCATCTTAACAACCTGCCCTCAAACCTGGTCCTTTCCTGAGAAGAGGAATGACCTCTCTTGCCCTTAATTTTCCATGCTCCCTGTGATGCTTCTTATCCAAGTTTGGTGCTCATGGAGAAGATGGGTACTGGGAGATGTGGTACATGGTGCTTGGTCTCCATCTTCCTCAAAGCATGAAAATGTTAGCCAGTCACTCACCTAAGACAATAATGGAAACACCTCTTTGCTTTTAAGCTATTTTTGCTTCATGACAAGGAAAAGAAAAAAAGAGAGAGAGAGAAAAGGTTATTCTTTTCTTATGTGCTCTCCTATTATGATGAAAGTAAGTGAGCTTTGGAGGAAATAACTAAAATGTGATATACCTGGTTAGAAACTGATTCTGTAAATTGATCTTACAGCAGTAAACACAATACAACGGGTGATTTCCTTCTGTGTGGAAGGAGGATCACTACAGCAATATCAAAGGACAGGCAATGTTATAGCATTGAGTCATAGCCCTTTTGAGTTTATCAGAGCATGATTTTTTGCCGGGTAGATGGGATTGCTTTACTAGATCACTTAATAAAAGTACAAAACTGACTTGTACCATGCTGAGATGTTTATAAGCTGATATTTATGGGCTAAAAGTAGAATTTAGGGATGAGAATATGAAAATGAATTCATCATATTCTTTTCCTACCACTTTGTCTGATTTCCCAAGGACTGTCTGGACACATGGCCCTCATTTTCACTAACACTGTTCACTGGGGTGGAAAAATTTGGTGTGCTGGTGGATTTTTCCTGGACCAGTTCCTAGCAGCATGGTGAATAGATGCTCCCTGTGTTAGCCGGTGTGATTCCAAGGAAATGGGAAGATTCCCCTTATGATACCTGTGCCTGAAGTACTAATGACTCATCCTTTGGGGGTCAAGCATTGGCCACTGTATGTGGCTAGTATAAAAACACCCCTCAAAGGACATTGACTCGTAAGCCCCTTATTTGATTTATTATGAGATAGTTTGTTTCTATTACTAGGACCTAAGGTTTCATTCATGTGGTAGTAGAGGTGACAGAAATCCCTAAAAATGACAGAAAATTGAAAAAATAGATTGCAGTTTTTTAAATACAAAGCTGTTTTCAACATTGACTTTCAAAAGCGGGATTTGGATCGTTAGTTCTACTCATCTGAAATTTGATGAATTCACTCTCATAAAATTGCTGGAGACAATATAAAGTCAAAAGAAAAGACCTATCCCACAAGAAGAGGATCCTGATGAGAGGGTCCTTCCTGGGCTCTTAATGCCTTTTTGCTCTTGGGTATCACTTAAATCTAAATGAAACTCTGATCTTTACCTGGAAATTGAAGTTGGAAAGAAAAGAAAGAGTTGGTTTAGGTGACCCTGGGTCAGGTAAAATGACAGCTTATTTCACACCGCTGACTCCATGAGGCCGGCCTTTGACACTCAGTTGAAGCATCTGCAGAAAATATGAGGGAAACATACCCACATGCTCACTCAAAAGAGGACCCTTCCCATGTGGCTGTTGGAATAGTTAACCAAAGAGCTTAAAGGAAAGTTATAGGCCAAAAGTTCATTGCAAACACAGCATTGTAGGTCAGACTGAGGTGTGGTGTCACAATAACCCATGTTAAATTAACCCCATAAATGGCAAAAATAACATCTCATTCTTTCTTGTATTTGGCAGTGAAGATCCCCCGCCCAACTTTCCAGGGGAATTAGGCTATGGATTACCACCTCTGTTTTGCAGATGGAGAAATTGAGACTTCATGAAGCTCATTCATTCTCATGGTCCTAGAGGAGAGTTAGGCTCATTTGCCAATATTCTGATCACAAATCCTGGATAATCACACTATTTTTTTAGGACCTAATTAAATATTGTCACAGTGGGTCGCATTTTTGAAAGTGATTTTCTATAGCTATCTTATAAAAGTTCTTTTAGAAGAGTTAAAATTGACATAGTAAATCTAAGTACTATCCGGGTAAATTTAAGAAATAAGCCAACTTTGCCTCCTCCATCTGTCAGTTCCACTGGTGGAATGAATGGGTTGGAACTTTAATGACCACCGGGAAGACATCTGCTTTATAACCTCACTATGCATCACCATGTGGGTCACACCACTAGACTCATCATCAAAGTAAATGTTGTTCTATTATTTCCATTGTGAGGGGTTGAGCCTCCTAAGATCTAGAGTGGAAAGAATACTGTGGGTTTAGTGGTATAGCTTACTACTGTTTCCCATTTTAGATTTGGTGTGATAAATTTAGCAAATAACACTGAAACAGTTCTTATGCTTGAAAGACACTATTGAACTGCAGCACAGCATTACAGTATTATAACCGAACACAAACTTTATGACCCGTTCACTTTCACCTTGAAACTTCTGGATGGGAGGGCCCAATAGACACAGCTTGGAAAATGGAAGGAATGAATTCATTAAGGGTGCCAGTGACAATGATCTCTTCATATTATTTATTTTTTTGCTAGTGCTTTTAGAAAGAAAGTTGCAAAGGGCTGAGAATAGCTTATGATAGAGAGCTTCCCTAACATGTTAGAGCACCAGCATAACAAATAAGTAAATAAAATAAAATGAAATAGAATAGAGTTGCAAAGGTTGAAGAGCTTGAGAAAATCACAAGTAGATTTGTGCAGTCAATTTTAAAAGGAAAGCCTTTGCTCCTTATGGTATTTATGCTACAACTAGGCACCAGATTTAATATGCTAGAGGTCCACTGATTGCTCAAGCAATGGGCCACTTGCATTTGTAATTAACCACTCACACCCTTGTTTTCCCTCGCAACCCAAGAGGTTGATTATGTGATTGTAGGTATGATAATTAGCACACATGAAAAGAAAAACTCAGCAGAAACCTCTGAAGAGTGTCCTTTTATTGAAAGCTTCAAATATGAGCTAATTAGGTTAGAAGGTACAGGAGATGGCCCCCAACGTGCTATAGCAAAACACTTTTTCTGCAGTCTAGTTGCTCTTGCTGGATAATAGAAATTGCTCCCCCAACAGGCCTATGTTGGGGATGGCTCTCTGCTCCAGTGGAGAAGGGGAGAAGTTACATACATGGACTGGTGAACTTCCTTGTGCTGGTGCATCCTCTTCACTCTGTGCTGGGTCCAGGAACATTTGAAATACCCAGACAAAGGAAATCCCAGAAGAATAGACCAAAACCTACTCACTTTCAGAATTTCTTCCCCCCTCCCTCCCTCACTTCTTCCCTTCCTTCCTTCCTTCCTTCCTTCCTTCCTTCCTCTTTCCTTCCTTCCTTCCTTCCTTCCTTCCTTCCTTCCTTCCTTCCTTCCTTCCTTCCTTCCTTCCTTCTTGTTACATATCTGCTTCTGGAAATATGGATAATCAAGGAAAAAAATTGAAAACTCTTCTGGCACAACTAATTAGAAAAGTTAGATAAAATATGTAAAAATATTATGAATAAGTAGTTGAGTTCACAGGAAAGAAGTGGTGATGCTTATATAATTATCAGTAGTAATAATTATATGCAGTAATTTGGATGCTTGTGATTGGTATATATGGGTCAGAAGGCAGCAGAGTTACAACTTGTATGTGACAGAGACCTCAACACATAAAATTTTAATGAATTAAAATGATTTTAATTGATATATGTGTGCCACCATTTAGGACAATTACAGAATTTTCAAACAGTGCAATCATCAGGCTTGATGGGTCTTGTGGCCATAGATGGTTCATGTGGATGTAAGTGTTTTGCATTCAAGAATGCATGTTCTTCAGAAACACACATGGAACTTTCAGGAAAATTAGCCATTGACTAGGCCACAAATATAAGACAAAACATTTCACAGATAACCTTGAATAAAAGTAGAAATAGAGACATAGAGAAAAACAATCTTCTTTTCTAAACATTTGGAAATGAAAGTAAAATCACATAGCATATTAGAGAAAAAGACTAAAAATTAACAATTCAATTCCAAATAAAAGAGGAGGAAAGCAAAAGTAGAACATACCCAAAGAAAGTAGAATGAAAGAAACTATAAGAGTAGAAAATAATGAATTAGAATAGAAGAATAAAAAGGAATATCAATAAAACCAAAAACTGGCTCTGTGAAAAATAATAATAGATAATAATGATAATACACAAAACAAATAAGAAAGAACTAATATTACAATAATAAATAATTATGAAAATGGGAACCCTGTTATAATTGCAGATTAAATGATGGTATAATACTATAAAATGACTTTATCATATTAATTCTGGTAATGTAGACCAAATGAACAATTTCTTAGAAAAATATATTTTATTATACCTGATTAAATAAAAATAGAAAGATTAAATATATTAAATTCATAGTATACTACTTCTAGACCCCAAATCCATTAGATCCAGATGGTTTTCAGGTGCTTTTTTTCAAAATGTCAAGAAAAGTAATAAACAAATTTTTTCAGAAATAGGGGGAAAAAAACTTCCAAAATAAATTTAGGAAGTAAACTAATCCAGAACAATACAAGAAAGAAATATAGATCAAATTTACTTACAAATAGAAATGCAAAAATAATACATTTGACATTAAATTCATCAGTGTATATGAAAACTTAATCATCAAGATGAAGACAATTTTAGCCAAATAATAAAAGGTTTCAACTTCAATGAAATTTATCATTACAAAACAACACAATCACATTTTAAAGGAAAAAGAGCCACAATAATTCCAGTAAACTAATAAAAATGAATTTGATAAAATTCAACCTGATCAGGAGGAAATACTCTTAGTAAGTATGCATTAAATTTCTTAATCTTGACTAATAGATACTATGCAGTGTGGTAAGATAAAAATGTAAAATAAATATTGGAAATTAAGAAACAGAGTTTTTAATTTTTTTTTTTTACAGACTGCGTTTTGATTCATTGTACACAAATGGGGTATATCTTTTTGTTTCTATGGTTGTGCATGATGTAGATTCACACTGTTCATGTAATCATACATATACACAGGGTAACGAAGTCTGTCTCAGAAACAGTGTTTTTATTCTTCGCTGATAATATGTTTATGTTATATAGGCAATCAAAGAGGTTTACAAACAAATAATAAAAGAATTCAATAAGGCTGTTATCTATAAGGCCAATATACAAAAATTAATGTATGAACAAGCAATAAGGAAAATGCAAATTTAAAAGAAGTTGCTATTGACAGCAGTAAAATTAATGTGCCTGTGAATACATTTGACAAAAGATAAGGAACATGATGAGCTTTAAGCTTCACATATGAGACACATTAAAGAAGACCTGAGTAAATGGATAAAGCACATCATGTTTTTTTAGAGATAGAATCAACCCTGTAAAATTACAAGGCCCTCCCTTTTAACTATGACTACAATTAAACCCCAACCAAATTCACAATAAACTTTATGAACTCCTAGTAGGTTTCTTTAAACCAGGAAGCAAATAACTATAATAATCTTAAGAAGAGCAAGAATGGATTTGGCTCATCTGGCACAGAACTTACATTAAGACTAGAAATATAGATAGTATTGTATGATGCAGAAATGGACCAGGAGCAGAAAAAGAGAACCCAGGTAGACTCAGGTGGAAGGGATAAGGCATATCACAGATCACTGGGGGAAGCATAGGCCAACCCCAAAATTATACAACTCACATGGAAAACACAAATTTCCCTTTTAACATATAGACATGGATCCCAGATGGATTATACACCAAATGTGAGGAAAAAACTAAGTATTTAGAGGGAAACACAAGAATGTTATAATATTACTATAGGAAAGCTTTCTTAAAGAAGATTCAAAAAGCATAAATCATAAAAAATTACTTTTAAGCCAATAGTTCTACAATACCCAAACTTAATTTTCTAGGTTATCACTTAATTTTCTATATGCTTTACATGTATTTAAAAGATTCATCCATAAAAATTAAAAATAATAAAGATTAAAAAGTCACTCAGGGTGGTTTTAATTTGCATTTCTCTAATTACTAGAGATGTTGAACACTTTTTCATATATTTGTTAATTGCCTGTATATCTTCTGTGAAGTGTCTGCCTAGTTCCTTAGCTCATTTATTGATTGGTTCTTTGTATTTTTGGTGTAAATTTTTTTGAGTTCTTTATAAATTTGGGAGATTAGTACTCTATCTGAAGTGCGCGTGGAAAAGATTTTCTCCCGCTCTGTAGGCTCTCTTTTCACATTATTGATTGTTTCCTTTGCTGAGAAAATGCTTTTTAGTTTGAATCCATCCCATTTATTCATCCTTGCTTTCATTTCTTGTGCTTTAGGAGTCTTGTTAAGGAAGTCTGGTCCTAAGCCAATATGATTTCATCTTACTCCTGTTAGAATGGTTATTATCAAGAACAACGCTTGTACAACGCTGGCGGAGTTGCAAATTGGTGTAGCCACTCTGGAAAGCAGTGTGGAGTTTCCTCAGAAAACTTGGAATGGACCCACCTTTTGACCCAGTTATCCCACTCCTTGGTTTATGCCCAAAGGACTTAAAATCAGCATACTACAGTAACACAACCACATCAATGTTTATAGCAGCTCAATTTGCAATAGCTAGATTGTGGAACCAACCTATATGCCCTTCAGTAGATGAATGGATAATGAAACTGAGGTATATATACACAATGGAATATTATTCATTCATAAAGAAGAATAAAATTATGGCAATTGCAGGTAAATTGACAGAATTGGAGAATATCATGCTAAGTGAAAAAAGCCAATCCCAAAAAATCAAAGGTCGAATGTTTTCCCTGATAAGTGGATGATGATGCATGATGGGGGTACATATTGGGGTGGGGGTGAGAGAAGAATGGAGGAACTTTGGATTCTATAGAGGGAAATGAGAGGGGGGAGGGAGCAGGGAATGAAAGATGGTGGAATGAGACAGATATCATTATCTTATGCATATGTATGATTACACGAATGGTGTGAATCTATATTGTGTACAACCATAGAAATGAAAAGTTGTACCCCATTTGTGTACAATGAATCAAAATGCAGTCTGTAAAAATAAAAAAAAAAGAGAAAAAGAAAAAAAGAAGAAAACTCACTCAGTAAATGTGGAATAGAGAAGAGGGCAGAAGAGCTGAAGAGGAGTTGACTTCCAGCCTTCCTTCCCTCTCTCTGGGCTCTCCACCCGGCTGTAGCATCTCTCTATTATGTATCCACACTTGCCTCTAGTGTCATCCCAGTTTAGTTCAGGACATGATCACCCATGCTGAGTGTTTGGGACTGACTACAGACAGAATTATGACTAAGAAGTACTTCTGCTTCAACTCCCTGGAGGCGTTTTCTGAGTTACATGAAGTATTTTATTGGACCTGTGACAAAATCTCTCTTATGGGGTGGATGTTTTCCCGATTCCATAAGATGGCACCCAGTCACAGCATGCCAATTTGCTTACGTAGGTTGAAAATGCCCATTCAGTAGTAATTCAGCCTGTAAATTTGTACAGACAATTCCCAGAACAGTTTGGGACTTACTTGTGGCCTCACCCAATTTTGCAACTACCCAAAGCTGCCAGCCCAAACGTCCCCAGGAATGATAAATAGGTAAGGACCATGTTCTACAAACTCATTTTCATTATCTGAGGTCCCTTTGCTGGCACAGTTGATTGCATGTGGGGATTTGTTTTTCACTAACACCAAGTTTGGATTTTGCTTGGTCATTGAGCTCCTGATGCCAGGAGAAAAGTGAGTTTATGGGAAAGAGGCACAGAACACTGAAGTGGACTCAGCCTTGAGCAGCACTCTTGTAGCGTAAATATCCATGGAGGTGGGAGAACAAAGCTCCTTGCTTTCTCTCCTGTCACTTGGAGATGTCTCTTAATTGTAAAGTGAGGTGTGACAGCAAGTTTACCTCAGGATGGAACGGGACAAATACTGGCTTGATAAAGTGAAGTGAAATCATAAGTAGATACATACAAAAAAAGAAGATGAACAATTTTTCCCCAGACTCTCTAGTCCACTGTGTGTTTGAGTCAAGGCAGAAGTTATTTAATGACTGTGTGAAGTCTATTTTCATGGTGTGATTTGGGAGGCATTGGGGATGTCGAGATATTAAAAGAACTTTCAACTCATGATGCTGATTTCTGATCAATAATTTGATCATCACTAAAATGCAATGACCTGTCAGCCTCAGTGGATGAGCAGCTTGGCCCTGACCACCTCAGATCATGTTCACCATTTCCGTGCTTCTCACCTGTGATTCTGAAGTGCCATTGCCCCCAGTGGCACAAAGCTGATCACCTCCCCAAGAAGTCCCAGAGATGGGGAAGACAGCTGAAGTGTCTGGAGCACTCAGGTGGCTAAAGTTGAGACTACGAGGGGAGGAGGAGCAAAAGGGGAGTACTCGGTCTGGTTGTTCCAAGAAAAGATTGAGCCCCTTAGCAGCTTGCCTCTGGACAACTTCTTTCTGGGTGATTGGATCATCTCCTCAGTTCTGTGGACTTAGTCTAACTGTGAAGACTGTGTGGTGTTCCTTACTTGAAACCATGCCCTTCCATTCCTTTCCCCTGCCCCAGAATGATCTTCAGATGTGAGTTTAAATAATTACAAGTTAGCTGTTTTCTCCTGAGACAGACTTTATAATCCCTGGAAGGCTACTTAGAAACAGTTCTCAGATATCATCTGGTTTGGGGAAACATCCATGTTTTATGAGGATATAAACTCTCTACCAGTTAAGAATACAGTCATCCAAGGGGCACATTATGTCTTAGGCTCACTTGAAGAATTCTGTCTTTGTTTATGGTATGCATACAGTAAAAGTTAACAGCATGACTGGAAATGATGACCATCAAGTCAAGATGGTGATGGTTCCTTGGGAAGGAGGGAGGGGAACAGCAGTGGAGATTGATTTGTAGTGACTCAGTTATGCTAATAACTGAACTATTCATATACTGCATTCAGTTGACCAGTAGCAACATAAATGATAAAGATAACCCAAATCTACAATTGATAAAGTATTGTATTAGCCAACTTTGGGGCTATAGAATTGAATTAGACCTTTATTCCTGTCCTGCAGCTCCTTTGTTGTCTATTTAGATATGTAGAATATGCATGTCTAAAACCACTGGACCATAGTCCAATAAATGAATGACAAATCAATCTCAAATTAAATATACCTATAAATATATATCACATTATATATGTATATATAATATCTGCCACTTTATGGCTGTGTGGGCTTTGGAAAAGTTATTTTATTCATTGTAGCCTTTTTTCTCCTAAACAATTAAGTTCTCTTTCAGGGCTACAACGATTAAAATGATAGTTTGTAAAGTGCATCTGCTTGCCTGGTGAACCTCTGTACTTGGATGTCTGACAGGCATCTCAACTCTTAAATTTAATGTATTCCAACTGAATTTCTGATTTACTCTGCAAATATACTTCCTTTATAGTCTCCCCATCTGCGTGAACAGAACTTCTTTAAGTCAAATCTTCATCTCCCTATTCTCTCTCATACCCTACCCTTCAACTGTTAGCAATCCACATTGGGACAGCCTTTGTCTCAGTCCATTTTGTGCTGCTATAACAGAGTATCCAAGATCAATTTTTTTTTTGAGAAAATAAATTCACATTGCTTTTTAAATTTTTTTTATTTGTTGCAATTAGTTCTACATGACAGTGGAATGCATTTATGCATTTTGATATATCATACATAAATGGAGTATAATTTCTCATTTTCTGGTTGTACATATTGTAGGATCACATTGGTTATGCAGTCATATATGTACGTGAGGTAATAATGTCTGTGTTACTCTCTTATCCTTCCTACCCCCATACCCCTTCTCCTCCCTTCACGCCCCTCTACCTAATCTGAAGTAACTCTATTTTTCCCTAATGCCCCTCCCATTGTGAATTAGCATCCACATATCAGAGAAAACATTCCACCTTTGGTTTTTCGGGTTTGGTTTAATTTGCTTAGCATGATATTCTCCATCCATTTACCAGCAAATGTGATAATGTCATTCTTCTTTAAAGCCGAGTAATATTCATTGCATATATATAACACATTTCCTTTATCCATTCATCTGTTGAAGGGCACCTAGGTTAGTTCCGTAGTTTAGCTATTGTGAGTTGAGCTGCTATAAACATTGATGTAGCTGCATCACTATAGTATGCTGATTTTAAGTCCTGTGAATATAAACCCAGGAGTGGGATAGCTGGGTCTATTTGACCAAGATCAATCTTTAATAAACAGAGAGTATTTGCAAGCAGTTCCAAAGACTGAGAAGTCCAATGCAAAGGTGCCAGCATTTAGGCCTTCCTCAGACATCAAAACACAGTGGAAGGCAGAAGGGCTAAGAAAGAAAACCCACCCCTCAAATCCATTTTTAAAGGTATTAAACCCCCTAATCACCTTTCATAGATCCCACCTCCCAATAATATCATTACATGGGCAATATCATCCACCATGAGTTTTGAAGGGGACAAACTTCAGAACCACAGTAATCTTCAAATATCACTTCAAATATTGCAAATATTGCTTCTCACATCATCAGTCCCATGATCACTATGGTCCACCAAACTACCATCATCTCCGATCTGGGTTATTGGAGAGTCTCATGACTGGTCTTACTACTTTCGTTCAAATACGCTATTATGTAATGTGGTTGACTTTTGTCTTTTCTTAATTTTGGTTGCCTTAAGATTATTGAAATTAAGATTCATGAACTTTAACAGTATTATTTTGTATGTGATGTATTTTCTTGGAAAACCCCTTTGTGGCCATTTTCAAAATTTTTCTTAAGGCTCTGAGACTTTTATGGCTTTTTGGAAAGGATACCATATGCCTTTATTGAAACTACCTTCCTTTATGGGATACTCGCAGAAAGAGGGCACTGAGAATACATTTTAAAAATAATACTTAATATGATAATGTAGGTTAGTGGCATTCTATCCCCATTTTGCTGAGAAATCTTTAGTGAGCCATTTCCAACAAAAATTAGAAAGTTGCTTAATGATCTTTGGCCTGAAGCATTTGGTTTCCTTCCAGAGATGGAAAGTCCATCTTTGACTTTGAGAGCCCTTGGTGAACAAGAGATTCTGAGTCCAAACTCAGTCTTGGTACATAAATAAAATAAATCCTTATTTTCCTTTGGACTATGTGTATAAAGTATCTGGTAAGCATTTACTGAGAACCGATTTTATTCAAGTGATGCTGAGATAATTCAGAGAAAAATAAGGCACTGATCTTGTCTTTGAAAAGCTTATCTTTCAGTGGCAAAGACTGAAATATACACAACTTATTTAAGTACACTGCATAAATGGTAAGGGTGTTTAGGTCATGTCAGAATATGCGGAAACTATTAATAACCTCAGTATGGAAAATCATTGTCAAAATGATTTACAATCAGAGTTCATTTACACTTTCATTTTGAAAGAGAATCACTTGTCAGTTTAACTAAAGTGTTATGATTTGATAACAGGTGTTGAAACAGAAAACTGTTAATAGTGCCTGCCATAAAATTTAGAGGTTATGAAAATTCAAATTTAGTTTACATTTCCTCCATGGCATGGAAACATTTTGAAGGCAAGAAAATTCTTTCTCTTAAGAAGAGACAGGCAAACAGGATCTTCATTTTGAACTCACTTTCCCTGTGTGGGCTGTGAATGTGGACATCTTTGTCCTGCAGGTTGATATCTTCTTTCCCTCCCTTATCCTTTCCCTTGTCAATCTCAGGTTTCATTTCTTCCTATTGGAGGAATATTCTTTAGCCCAAGTTAATATCTTCAGTTATCCTGGTCCATTTCCCACGTCCCTCCACATGCACACTTCAGACAGTCACAGACTTCCCCTCTTCACACCATTTCAGCCCCAAATTTCTCAAAAATCTTCTGGATCTCAGCCCTTTTCTGAGATCAATGAGTATGTCATTTGCCTTTGGGATTTGTTGATCTGTTACTACCCAGCCTACAAAGAAAGACTGGTTTTAATAAACTTGCTTTCAGTTGCATGCAAGGAGAATGCATTTCAATTAGTTGTTTCCAAAATGAGAATGGATATAAATTCCTATATTATTTCATGCAATGAATATGGCTCATAATAAACCTGTCTCTGTGGAAGCTATTCAGAGGAACTGTCAATACTTTCACTAATTTTATATTTTGTTTGTCTCTGTACAAAGGGACTTACCGGAAAAATGTTAAAAAGGAATTTAAAAATAAAAATAACTTGTAAAATCCAAGAGATCATTAACCATTATGAAATTGTAACCATTACAAAATAATTAAATTTTTGTTAATGATATGTAACTTTACTTTAAAGTTTCTTATAAATTCCAAGAGTTTCATAGGATATTAAAACTGGGTACATTAGACACACAATATGTGGTAATGTATAAAGAGATGGCATTGACTGCCAACATGATATATTCTGCTGAAGGGGGAAATTAACTTTAAGCCCTCTAATGTACAGATTAAAAGAAGCATTGTGACAAGGACACTAATGTTCACCAAATGTTAGACCTCTTCTGCAGTTCCTAGCCTCTTTTGTAGTTGGCGTAAGTCATATCCCAATTCTGGCCAATGTCCTATGAGTAAATGTGATTCTTGTCACTGAAGATGGAAGGATGGTTATGAGTTCTTGGTATCCTTTTTCCTTAATGTCACATCTTGAATGACAAGGGTGGACATACATGGTGATATTACCAGATGCTGGAGTGTCCTCAGCCTGGGGCTCTAGGTGGATATGCTGATTTGTGTTGGACATCTCATGTGAGCACCATACTGACCTACCTTGGTCAGGGTTGCTGAGATTTGTGGTCTTGTTACACCGGAATTAATTTTGCCTAGTTCCAGTACCTTCTTCAGAGAAATAATGCTTGTTTCGTGAATTCTCTTAGCATACCACTTAAATATATATATATATATTTAACATAGAACCAGGGTGAATTTCCTTTTGCAAGGAAAAGGAAAGGAATCTTGACCTCTAACCTTATAAATCATTTCATTGTGCGACACGCTGTCCTTATTTGTGTAGCTTATAAGGATAATGAAATTAATAAGGAAAAACCCTTAAAAAGGATTTTACAAATAGACAATATTTTCTAGTTTGATTTTTCTTCCTTTCTAAATATACAGCACCAGATGCAAAGACACCTGGATGTCTCAGGAATCAAAATTGTGACCGTCAGATAGAGAAATTCAGTATATTGACATGTAAAAATGCAGCGGGATCTGCCCGACTGCAGCTGTTTCTGATGTACAGTTCATTGTCTGTCTCAATTAGAAACTCATCTTTCACAATACCATTTCCTTCTCTGTGGTTGATTTGATCAAACATCCTATTGTTTAAGCCAAAAACATAGCTTTACCAATCAGCTTTAGTATTGTTCGGAACGCATCATTCATTACATCATTCTTCATCAATGCTTGTGATACTGATATCTGCAAAGAGGAACTGAATCTCAAATGAAGCTTTTCAACTCCACTTGACTACAAGTAGTCTGTGAACAGAGTTTTCTTCCCTTTTTACTTTTTTAAAGGAAAGCAAAAAATGATTCAGTCTTGTATGGATCATGACAATACCAAACAGATGCAAATAAATATTAAAGTAATATATTTTCGTGTTGGATCACAGCCCAAATTCTCTGCCCCAGAAAATTACATAAATGCTTCAGTGCGCATGTGGTTTATATTTAAGGTGTAATGAGCTGTTCAAATAGAGAAGGGCAGGCAACCATATTAAAAATAAACATCAAATTTTAACAAAGACACATCCACTTAGTTTGCAAATAACCCTAATGGTTTCAGTTTATTGAAGCTACTTCAGTGTATAGCATCTTCGGTTGAAACCCAATTTCCAATTTCAGTGTCTCCTAGTGAATCTGAAAAGGTTGCTGTGTGTAATTCTTTTATGGAATAATTGTTCAACTGTGATCATATTGCCAGAGTGAGCATAGCCTGTAATGAGAGGTTAGAAACAAAAGTAAAATACAAAGGCAAATAGAATATTTGAGACTATCTAACCAAGGCCACCAAACCAAAAGTCCATCACAATCTCTATGTGACATGCATCGTAATGGCACCTTACTGGTGCTGATATTCCCTCTGCATTCTGACACCATCCTGTTACACTGCACCGTTTAGAAAGCCCGAGGAGAAACTCTGCCCCAATTACTTTAGGTTTAAAGATACCTGCAAAGCATGTTTCAGATGCTTATTACCCCCCAGCCCCCAACGAACTTGTTTTTGCCATCTTCTCTGCCTATAATCACACATCTACCCTATTTTTGCCTCTGTAGGGGGGTCCTTGTAACCAGGGAGATGATCCAGATTCTCAAAGAAATGCTGGAGTGTTGTCTTTGTAAAAGATCAAGAAATGGGATCCATGGTTCCAATAAACTCCTATCCTAGTTTAGGATTTATAAACTATAAATTGTTACCTTTCCCTGGAGTCCTCCAAGTTTCAACTTATGAAGTGCCAACGAATCTTGAAACAGGGAATCCTGATTTTTACATTGCCTAGCATGCAAACATTGGCAACACCACTTTCTTCTTTGCTTGCTAGAGACTGAAAGAGTAATTGTATCATCTGCTAGAACTCACCAATGGATGAGGGCCAGGGACCCTTTTGAGTGGCAGATTGCCAATTTTGCAGAAATGATCTGAAAAACCTGAATCAAGAAACTAGGTAGGATGATAATCTCCAGATCATCTAACATCCGTCAGTGCATTAATTAAATTTTCAAATTAGTTACAGACTTTAGTGTTTATTTCTGTTGGAATGGTCATTAAGGTGAGCCCGGCTACACTATAATATCAAAATGATTTCAAATTCCTTCTTTGTTTCCTACATTTTTTTGTAGATTTTTGTTTCTAAGACTCAGATACTATTTTTTACCTACCTATTGAGTGAGACCTCTTCAGCTATCTGAAACTTCTCTGGTTTCCAAAAACTATAGTGAAATAGTCTGGAAAACAGATTGACAAAAAGATTTACCAGAAATGATAAGATGGAAGAAATCTTGTTGGTTGCCTAACATTAATTTAACATCAGTGATTTGCTTGGACTCACTTTCTACAATTAGTCATGAAAGGTTTTGCAGAGCAATGGACTTGACCTGCCATTACCCTGGGTTGCTCCCTACCATACCTGACTTTCAGGTGTCCTGTAAGTTGTTGTATTGTCTCCTGCTGGAAATTCCTTTATTCAACCCCCAACAGGGAGGGCCCAGGACCTTCTGAGGATTTTTGCATTTTATAAAATATGAGAGTTGTAAGGGATTTTATAACGCACTGGCAGGCCACAGGGCAGGTTTGGGCCACTAAGAAAAGAGAGCAAACAAGAGCTGGACAAAATTAAAAGTTTGTATATGGTCGGAGAAAAAGAATCTGAAAGAAGTCAGTTTAAAGCAGAGGCAGGAAAACATAAAAATAAAAATATTTTAAAGGGAAATTTTATAGGAATACTGCAAAAATCATTTTCACTGGAAGGATGGGAGAAAGCCACCTGGTTATTACTGGGAAGTGCAAACAATATTTCCATCCACCTGTTATCTATTATAATTGCCTTAGGACCTATGTCAAGTTTTCTACTTTTTACATGACTCAGTAGTATGTTCACTAAATTCCAGTGATGCGTAAGTATGTGGAGGTGGAAAAAGACATCTCTCTTTACTCTTCTGCTTTTCAGTTTTAATCTTTGCCACTCTCTCTCAGTTTAAGAACCATGGAAATAAAAGAGTGTGAATCCTATAATCTGCTACTCAAAATAAGGTCCATGAATCAGCAGTTCTGACACCCTGGGAGCCTGGGATAAGTGAAGCATTTCAGACACACATCCTGGACCTACTGTCTCCAGAGTCCACATTTTAAGGAGAACCCTGATGATCCATATGGCTATTAAAGTTAGGAGGTGCTATCTTCTGACACTGAAATCTCACTTACTGGGTTACATTCTACAGAAATACTGACATATGGGTGTGTGCATGCACTTGTAATAGCAAAAAGTTAGCAACGACAAAAATTTCTATTCTTGGGAAACAAACCAATCACGATGTGGTCACAAGGTGGAATCCAGTGCAGAGAGACTCCTTTCTTTCAGTCTCACTCACTTATCATTCCTCTTATGCTCTGGGGCCTTTTTTTTTTTTCATAACCAAAAGGCCCACCGATATGTTTTGCTAAATGGAGGAAGAGTTGCCACGAAGATGTGATTTGACTCCTGTAGTCATAGAAGCATCTAAGGATGCTGGACCTGAGCCTTGACTGGGCCACAGAGATATTTGCAGAGTACCTAGGACCACTCCCAACATTATCCACAGCTACATGGGTTCCACAGGGTTTTCCTCAAAGGCTTAGTTATTCCTGATGTGCATTTACCATGTCAGTGTGAGTGAGTTAGGAAGAGCTTCCAGCCTAACCACACACTGTGTTGTAGCTGTGAATTTGTAGATCAAAGTTCTGCAAGGCAGAACAACCTCCAGAAAAATCCTTTAGCTCAGGGATACTCTACCCTGCATTGCCTAAGGAGCTTCACCTAATGCTGCTACCCAAGCCCTGCCCCTGAGATCTGGATCTAACTGGGCTACATTGGAAAATAATCTCAAGGTGAACTCATTTAATAATGAGAATAACCAGAGTGTGGTATGATGGGGAATGAATATGCAAGGCCCCTGCTGTAGCCCCCCTGGGGTCTCACTACTCACTTTTTTTTTTTTTTTTTTTTTTTTTGCATCAAGGCTTGAAGTCAAGTACTAGAAGTTGCTGAGATCTGGTGTGAACTTGATCACCTGATGTGTCTGCTGGGGATGGGGCTCAAAAGTGTGAGTGACAGACAGCATGCCTTACTAGCTAGACTGGTCTGGATTCTCCATTCAGGGCAAAATCTGACACTCATCAGACAGTCCTGCTGGGAGACAGGGAAAAAGCTTTAGCAATCAATACTTTTTTTCTTAAGATGTAAAGTTAATGGAGCCGCCTGACTAATATAATGTATTTATTTTAATCTATAACATACTGTTTGATATGTTAGAATGAATTTTAAATTAGCTACAGTAAACAGCAAAATGTATCAAGATCATTCTAGGAAAGACTTTTTTTTTATAACCAGAATAATTTTCATTTTGATATAGAATTCAGATACCAGTAGAAGGAGCTATTGTTGGATGGTTCTGATGTATGAATAGATGCTTTTTGGACAGGATCTGTGAGCCCTGGATGTGGATTACCAAGCCATTTTCAATTCATTACTGCATTGTAAGTATTCATATCCCTTCCATTTTTATCACATCTTGAGGCCAAGAATTTTTTTAAAAGGTCATTTAGCTTTCAGAAAACTATGAATTATGGTGAAAGCATTGTTCTCTCTCTGACTTTAATGTGCTCATTTATAGAAAAGTTACAGGAAAATACTTTTGCTTAAGCTCTGAATCTGACCCTCCGACAATCCCTCACATAAAATACCTTGTCATTAGTGACTTCTTATATTCTGTGTGCTCATTGCTGATCACATAAATATTTTCTTAACCTACGATAGCATCCAGAGTAAAGGGATGCTTGTCATTTTTAGGATAATAAAACTCCAACTATAAAAACTCAGACACTAACTCACCAGGATAATTTAAGAGTGCTGTGGAATTCTTGAATCAATCAGAGAGGGCAGTGAGAATTTCACCTGGTAAGTGTTAAGTATGGAAAATGAAGCCATTTGGGCCTCATTCTAACATGAACAAAATAAACTGTTGACCTGTTGTCTTATTGGGTGGCTTTGGAGAGCTATCCAAGGTGAAGAGTAGCTAATGATCAATATAATTTAATGAGGTTATGAGGAAAAACTTGGTTTAAAATTCTCTAAAGGATGTAAACACAGTACTTCTCTAACCAATTGCTAAATATTTGTTTTCCTTTTTCATTTCTTTTCCTTAAAGGGTGAAAGAAGGGAGTTAATGTGGGAGGGGTTGAAGGGTGGATTGACTTGATCACCATCCAATTGTATTTCAACATCTTGGAACAAACTCATTCCTATTATCATTACAGAATTACTTCGTTGCCATTATATGTAACTAGAATTTGATCCTATGGATGTCATAATCATAATCACACTAAAGAGAACATTAATAAAGAGAGGTTGGCAGCATAATATTTATTGGAGATTTTGTCCAAACCAGGCATCTTTTGGTTGAATAGTTAGTTAGACAGGAGTTGTATTCTGAACTTGTCTTAACTTTGGACTGTTAGTTTCATAAAATGAGTATGTATGAACATTTTGCTCATGATAGCACTTCCACTGGAATATATACTATGAAAAACTATTTTTGCATCAGTCAATAATGAAATCACCCAACTCTCATTAATCTGAGACTAAAAAGAAAGTGAGCCAGGTTGCAAACATGCACGTGGAAGAACCCTGGGGCCTCATGCTGCTCACAGACTGGCAGTTCACACAGGAAGGATTCTGCATGCAAGTTTTCTCCCATTTCTATATCCCAAAAGTGTGAGATGAACTCAAAGAAAGCATATACACTTGTAATTTTTAAAGATCCAAGGTTAATCAAATCAATAGATTATACTGAAAGAGAACAGCAAATCTTTACTGAGTTTCTATTAATTAATAATGAAGAATGATTAATAAATTCTCAGGTGTCAGGTTTGTGAATATTTTTCAATCAAATTTATTTTCTGCAGGAGTATGTTAGCACAAGTAGGAAAGAGTAATTCCTTTGAATAATCTGTTAGTGACATTAAAGCAAATTAAAAACTAACAAAGAAAGGTAACAATAACTACAATGTTCCAGGCTAATTCTAAGAGGCAAGGGAAGCTAATTATGCACCCAGGTCAGAGAGCAACTGAACAACAGCAACGACAACAAAAACCATAAAAAGGATGGTTCCCAAACTCATAGGTGGGCCCTAACACCCACTCTCCAAAAGTGACTTTGCAGGTCCATGGCTATCCTGTAGGGGCCAGAGTACAAGCTTTATCTCTAGGCAGAGGAGACCCTGGTCTAAATCTAGTGTCTCACATGTATTATTAACCCTGTGACCTTAGACAAGTCAGTACTCTGAGTCTTTGTTTCTGCTCTTAAAAAATGGGGATGGACCCAGCGTGGTGGCGCACGCCTGTAATCCCAGCACTTGGGAGGCTGAGACAGGAGGATTGCGAGTTCAAAGCCAGCCTCAGCAACTTAGCGACGCCCTAAGCAACTCAGTGAGACTCTGTCTCTAAATAAAATACAAAATAGGGCTGGGGATGTGGCTCAGTGGTCGAGTGACCCTGGGTTCAATCCCCAGTACCAAAAAAATAAAAAAAATAAAAAAATTGGGGATGGTCAAAATGAAGTAGAGTTGATCTTCATGATTCATGGATTTCATATGTGCCAATTTGCACACTCATTAAAATGTATGTACAACTCCTAAATTAATACTCAGAGGAGTTCTAGTGATCATTCACAGACGTGTGCTTGTACAAAGCTGCACAAAATGTCAGTCACCAGATGTGGTGTTCCCAGCTGAGACTGAAGGAGGTGGTGACAACGTGCGTGACATCCTGCCTTCTTTCTTTCAGCTCTTACACTGTAAACTCGTGACCTTTCTGAGGTAGTTTGTGCCATGTTTTTCTCAACTTTGTGATTTTTGTTGATAATTTTCTGTTTAAAATAACCCCCATGCAAAATGCTGAAGTGCCATCTATGTGTTCCTGAGTGCTGGAAGGTTTATGTGTGTGTTACCTAGGCTTTGACCAGTCATGAGTTATGGAACTGCTGGCTGTGAGTTCAAGGTTAATGAATCAATAATATATTAAATAAGGTATCATTAAACAGAAACACACCTAAAACAAGGGCATGTCTTGATTTGTTGATGAAAATGTTGTCATCAGAGGCTCGCAGATACCTAACGCTGTATTTCTCCAAGGAACAGTTGTTTGGTATTTGCATCAACTTTCCAGAACGTAACTGTGAATGATGAGAATCAACTGTACATGGAGTGTCTGTACACTTTGGATTTAAGCCGATTTTCAAAATGTAACTTCTTATATCCGACTTGGTGCACCTAGAATATAATTGTGTGAACTTGACTCCTCTCAAGATCATTCTCAACACAGAAAAAAAGTATCATATGTTATTAAAATTTTAAAAATGCATTTATTAAGTATAGAAAGCACACTAAGCATTTTGCTAAGCAATAGATGCTCAAAAGCTGCCTGAAGTTTTGTCAGGAGGATAGGAACATAAACATCAATTCACAATGGAATGTGTCCAGCAGTGCAATGGATTATGGACAAACTGCAGTGGCAACAGGGAGAATGGACTAGCTTTAGAATGGGTGGGCAGTGTGGGGGCTTAATACAGGGTGTGGCATTTGACTGGGGCTTTAATGGACATGGTGGTGTTGGATTAGGCAAAGGGTAAAAGCAGACGAAGTGGAGAGAATTTCATGTGCAAGGAGTAAAAGAATATGTGGTTAATATGTCTGGAGGGTGGGATGCAAGATGGTGGAATGGGAAGAGAACCAGGGAGCAGGGAAGGGTACCTAGAGATGAGGCTGGCAGGACCAGCTGAGGCCATATTGTAAGGATCAGGTATTCAGAATAGTATAATAGAAACTTCTAGGCAGATTTAATTTTTTTTTTAAGTTGAACATTCCTTATCTGAAATCAAAAATGCTTCAAAATCTGAAATTTTTAAGTGCCAACATGATGCCACAGTGGGAAATTCCATGCCATGAATTTTGTTTAGTGCACAAAATTAATAAGACATTGGATGACATTACCTTCAGCCTGTGTATATAAAGTGTATATGAAAAGTAAATAAATATCTTATAGACTTGGGTCCCACCGCCAATACATCTTATTATGGGTATGCAAATATTCCAAAATCCAAAAAATTCTGATGTCCAGAATATGATGAGTCCCAAGCAATTTGGCTAAAGGATACACAAACTACATATTAAATGTGCAAAATGTAAATGTATGCATTAAAGCATTCTTTTAAACTGAATCCTCACATAATCACCAGCAGGAAATAGACAATTTCTAGCCTTCTAGAAGCTCACTTCTGCATGCTGCTTTCTCGTCATAACTATTCCTTCCCCATGAAGGTAAACTCAGTTACGAGGAGTCTTATCATTACTTCTTCACTTTTCTTTATGTTTTTATCACCTGTGACAGGCAGAATGATAATCCTTCCAAATGTGTCCATGCTTAGTCCCCAGCATCTGTGAACAGGTTACCTTCTGTGGTTGCTATGGGTTGAACATGATTAGATTCCACCAAAACTTATGCTGAGGCTTAATTCTTCAATGCAGCAGTGTTGGGAGCAGGGCCAGTTAAAAAGTGTGTCATGAGGTTGAAGTCCTCATGAATGCATCAACCATCTCTGGAGGGAGTGAGTTCTAGCTTCTCTGGGACTGGATTAGTTATCAAGAGTAGGTTGTTATAAAGCAATGTTACCTAGTGTTTTTGTCTCTTCCACATGGGCCTGCTGGCCACTGTTGCATATCCTCTTGCAATCTGGTCCCATTTCCATGATGCAGCATGAGGCCCTTGCCAGAGTGGTGGCCTAATCTAGAACTTCCTTGCCTCCCAAACCATAAGCTAATACACTTTTCTTTTTTTCATTGTTAATTGCTCAATCTTAGGTATTCTGTTATATCATTAGAAAATAGACTAAGATGTTGGCCAGAGACTGCAGATATGAAAAAGGCAAAGATCTTGCAACAGAGAGACTATCATGGATTATCTGTCAGGCCCAATGTAATCACAAGGTTCTCACAAGTGAAGGAGAGGCAGGATGGTCAGAGAAGGAGATGTGAAGCAGAGGTTGGAATGACCTGATTGCTGGAAAGGGGTTATGTGCAAAAATATACAGTAAGCCTCTAGAAACTGGAAAAGACAAAGAGTAGATTGTCCCCCAGAGCATCCAGAAGAAACATGGTTCTGCAGTCCCCTTAACTTTATCCTCATAAGACTCATTTCAGACTTCTCACCTCCAGAGCTCTATGATAATAAGTATGTGCTGTTTTTAAGTCACTGAGTTCATGGCAATTGGATACAAGAGCAGTAGGTTAATGATCTACCACCTGAATGTACATTCCTAACGCTACTTGTAATTATTTTTTTAACTTTCTATTTAAGTAGAATCCTTGAGAATGTTCTTTTTTTATCTGCCTGGTTCTTCTGAACTCTTTGTTGAACTTAGTCCATGTATTTTAAGATAATAGAGTGACATGGCCAGATTTACATTTTGGAAGTTTACCTGGACATCAGTGCTGTGCAAGAGTGTGTGGAGCACAAAGGCTGGGGTGGTGGAACCTGGGAAGAGGCAAATGAAATGGGCTTGGCAAGAAATGACCAGAACTGGAAGTAAGACAGTGGGACCAGAGATCAGGAGGAGGGCTCCTGAGAGATAGGAGTTTAGAACACAAAACTGTATGAATCAATGCTCAGATAGATTGAGGGATGAGAAGGGAACCAAGAATAATTCCAAATAGTCCACCTTGAGCCAGTGTGTGAGTGGGGGTTGGGGGGCCCAGGAAGAATAGCCAGGATGAGAAGAAAGATAACATCTGGAGTTTGAGATGTGTGAAGCCCACAGTAGTGGGTGTTTCCAAGAAGCCTCAGCTGTGGAGACCACTTTAGCAGCTGGGTTGACCTTCATACAGATGTAGAGGGAGCAACAGAGACTTGAAAGAATGAATCTGGTCTTAAAATACAATGGTAATGTCCTGCCTTCCCTTCATAATTACTTTGTTGTTCAGTGGAAGTTAATTTTGACTCCCCCTTTTCCGCTCCTATCACATAATAGCTGCAATTACGTCTCACACTCAGGGTGATATCATTAAATATCAGCCTTTGTAGAGATGCATTTCCAGAGAGTCTTCTCAGGCAGCTGATTTAGGCACTTGTCAAGCTTATCACACGATAGATAAATGTTTTCTTCATGTAGCCTAATATAACAGGGTATCTGCCTCCGAATGGGAGTGTTTCCAGATAGTCCAGGCAAGCAGTCCGTTTATTGCATCTGACAGCTTTATTGCTTTATCAGTTATTTGCTCAGGAGGGATTTTATTATATGTAAAATACTGACATAAATTATGGGGATAAGAATTGATTTTTTTAACATAGGTTTGATTCATTTTTCATTGTTTGTATGTGCCAAGTGTGATATTGTACATTTTTTCCTCATGCATTTATTTAGTTTACAAGTTATTTCCCTGGTTTAACAGATCCTGGTATTTGGTTTTCAATTTTGTTATTTCTGTGACTGCTTATATTCTGAAACCAAGTCACATAAAAGTTATGAAAATTGCTTTGTTAACATTTGTTCATACAGATGCCTATATATGAAATATATAGCCATTAAAAGTAAATGAATTGATTCCAAGTAGAGTTCTAGAATCGGTTACTTCATAATTAGGAGAGATTTGATGCCGGTTTGTCTGCTGGCTGTTGGGTGGAGAAGCAGGTCTAGTGTTTGGTTGGGTAAAGTTGTCTAGACCATCAAATTAGGTTGATCCAGGGATCCCACCTAGCAAGGAGACTGGGGGCCATTCTCATGGGGACTGGCACACCTGGGTCTCCAGACACGGAGGTTTAGGAAGAGTGTTGGTAGTGAGGTTCAATAGGCAGATAGATACTGAGCCTGGAGAGCTGGCGGCAGACTGCATGAATCCACTCACAGAAAGGTGTAGCAGCCACTGGTGTTAGCCTGGCCAGACCCCTTTGGTCTCTTTTACCAGTTTTGTCTGTCCATGATTTTCTGCTCGAATCATCACAGATCACCTTTAGGTTCCCAGAGCCTTACCACAACAGAGAGCCTAAAATTCTCAGAAGTTGCATCCTCTGGGGGCAGTTCCCTGCTCCCTCCCACTCTTAGCAATGACAGATGGAGGGATACAAAGGTCCAGCATCTCTGCCTTGAGGTGAGACAGGTGCTCTATATACTTCACAGCTCCCTCTGAGAACAGCCTGAAGCCAGACGTCACCTGAAATCACACCTTCCCTTGCCCTCTTTCCCTGTCTAATCCTGCTTCCCTGACTCCTCTTTTCATATCTCTTAGGAGCAGTCCCTTCATGAATCACTTGAACTTGCATTCAGAGCTCAGAACCTGCTTCTGGGAGAACCTGCCCTAAGACAGTAACTAACAGACAAGGGAGTAGAGTTATAAGAACAAGGGTATGAATGATCATAGCAATAATGACCCACCTCATACAAATTCTTATTGTTTTCCAGGCTTATGGTCAATTTCCTTCTACAGGTTTTTTTTTTTTTTTTTTTTTTTTCTTTTTTTTTTTTTTTTTTGAGATACCAGGGATTGAACTCAGGGGAAATTGACTTGACCACTGAGCCACATCCCCAGCCTTATTTTACATTTTATTTATAGGGTCTCACTGGGTTGCTTAGCGCCTCGCTGTTGCTGAGGCTGGCTTTGAACTCGAGATCCTCCTGCCTCAGCCTCACAAGCCACTGGGATTTCAGGCATGCACCACCACCCCTGACTTCCATAGGGTTTTTTGTTTAATTATTTCAGGAGTCCAATAGGAAATATGTTATCATCATAGTCATCACCATCTCTATCTTATAGTTGAAAAAATGGAGGCTTACGGATATTAGGCAGAATGGTTAAGATCTTATGGCTAAAAGGTAGGAAATAAAGCTTTAGAGAGGGGTCAGTAGGACCATTATGACATATTAAATTTTAAAGGCCGATTTTAGGGTTACTTGTCTTTAGGTGCTCCACCCCAGCCAGAGTCTGGCTCTCAGCCTACACGTGGAGTGATGTAGATCTACCTGCTTGCTCTCAGGAGATGAAGCAAAGCCGGTCATTCCAGTGATTCTAGTCCAGAGTCTTGCAAATAAATAATTTGTGGTTATCAGGAAGCTTAATTTGAGTCTGAATGGTTTGGGGCTGATATAATACTATTGCTGGAACAGAACAATGGCAATGTTGCTTGGTGTCTGGTACTCACATGCTAATTATATTGACTGAGCGTTTTGAATGTGTGGACATGTTCAGGCTGTCTATGCAGGTGAGGAGGATACTGCATGTATGTGAAGCAGGGTCTGGGTAGAAACCTTGGATTTTTCAACCAGGATTGAAAAGGTGGCTTGTGTGCCTGGGGGACCACAACCTCCATGCCTGAAACCTTTCATTATGCAAAAATGTTTACAATTTTAAGTATGTGGTAGAAGAATCATATATTGAGTTAAGATGCCTGAACTATTTAATAGAGAATTTCAAGATGTTTCTTCTGTGGTCTGCGAATGCCAGGCTGAGTCATGTGGTTTAGAATTTCTCCTCTAACTCCTCCACCAAGGAGTTTTAAACTGGAGAAAAGCATTTTTAAAAAACCTCCCCAGGAACTTAATTTCAGTGCTCCTCATCTGAAAAACCAAATTAACAGATGATTTTCAGAAAAGATGCCTCTTTCCCTGGGACCCTCAATCCTTTTCCTTGATGAAAATCGTATGTGTTTTGATGTCAATGTATCTGATACAAAGCCATGGAGAAAAAATTTCGTAAATACATTTCACTATTTTCTATACGTTAAGGTCATGGTGTTAGTGAAAAATTCACAGATCATAAGAACACAGCCCGGTGAATGTTTCCCATGTAAGCCCATCCACACAACCAACTCCAAGTTCAAGAAACACATCTTGGCCAGAATTCTGGGACTGCTCCCATGCCTTTTTCAGTCACTAACCAACCCCCTCATCAAGGGCAACCACTGTCCTGACTTCTATCTTCACAGTTGAGGAATACCTGCCTTTACACCTGCTGTAGACGGGAGCAACTATATGTATTCTTTTGAGTCAGACTCTTTCACCCAATTCTATTTGTGAGAATCATCTACAGTGTATGGAATTGTAGTCTGTTCATTCTCTCTGTTGTATAATAACCCCACTGTATGAACATGCCTCAGCTTTTCTGTTCTATTGGAGGGAACTCTTCGGCTTGTTAGTTTTGTTGCCAGTTGTTCTGGACATTACCAAGCATGTTATTATGAATATTCTTTCTTATATTTTTGCTGAACGTGTATAAGCATTTTTGATGGCTACATACCTAATTGTTGGAAGGCTGGGTCCTAATGCATGCATATATTTAGCTTTCCTCAACATTGCCAAATAGATTTCCAAAGGGGTTGTATGGGAATATTGCACTTGAACACGTGAAAGAAGGCATGGAAAGTCTCCAGGCATTTTAGAAAGCCTCTTGTTTAGTGATCTGGTGGGTATGAACCAGGGTTATTAGTACATACTAATTTAAAGATAACAGAAGTGAGAAAATCATGCTTAGTAGTAAAAGAATCCCGAACTGTGGGAAGGCAAGTGGGTCTGCAGGATCTGGGCAGAAAAGAGGCACAGTCTCCTGCTGGCAAATAGAGGATAAAGCTGTACATGAGGAAGACCCATATCCAGCTGGTTGAGCACCCAGGAATCTGGAGCTTTGTATTAGCATTGACTACCTGACCAGAGGCCCTGCACTCCTTAGAGAAGGGGAATTGGTCAGAACTGTCAAAATCAAGTCCTGGCAGGGGGATACAGGTGATTAGGCTCAGAATTGCACAGTAAGAATCTAGGGTTGGCCATAATCCATTTGGTCTGAGAATCAGAAATGTGGTTAAGAAATGATTTGTAACAAGGAGCAGATAAAACCACTGTGGTTATAATTGTTAAAGAATGTTCCTTATATTTGACTCTCCCCATAATTGCCTTTACTTATCGTCTTTAGACACAAGGATAGCTTTTTGAGTGGTTTCTGCCGTGTAGAATAAGAAGTGGGTAATTTGCAGACAAAGCCAAGAAAATCACTAAGGGAGATTGGTCACAAAGCATCTTGGTATATTTCACTTAGTCCTGCAGATCTAGAATTTTGAAGGCAAGAGAAATCGGATGGAGAGCAACTTTCAGGGAGAAAACATTAGTAATTAGTTCAAACTGGACAGGGAGAAAGGTAGAATACTGAATAGCACTTGTAGCGTTCTCTCCTGCCCATACTTCCGTTTGATTCTGCATTTACAATTCCCAGAGTGTATAATTACGTGTATGTAATAGACTTGTTCCATTTTGATCTTCTAGTCAATCCAATAATATCAATGAGTTTCCACTGTTTGATCATCAATGGAACATTATATTTGATGATTGCTGTATGTTATATACCTATAAAAAGAAGAAGTTCAAAGGGAAGAGGGCTGCTGTGGGGAGGGGGTTAATGATGAATAATCTGAGTTGTTTCAGGGTGGTAGTACTGAGACAGGGGAACACACAGATGGCCATTTTATTCCTTGGTCCTGGACTTGCCTCCCACTTGGACAGAAGGATTCTCCTGCCTGGGTTCCCAGTATTGGGCTCAGAGCTCAAGTCAAACCCTGAAGTTATAAAGATTGTACATTTCCCTGATCTTGACCTCTATGCATAAAAATCTTTTAGGACCCTCACCTGGGAAAAGGAGATTAGTGAAGGACAGTATTCCCCACTGTCATCTCCCATTTTCTCAGTGCTAATAATTCCCTCTTAAATCACTATTAGAACAGTTTTGGATTCACAGCAAAGCTGAGTAGAAAGTGCATGGAATTCCCATGTGCTAGAGAATGTGTGCACAATCTCCCAGCTATCAACATCCCACACCAGAGTGTCGCATTTTGTTATAATGGACAGGTCTCCTTTGACATATCATAATCACCCAAAGCATGTAGCTTGCATTAGGGTTTGCTCTTTGTGTTATATACGTCCTTTGGGTTTTGATAAATGTACTGTGGCATGTATCTGACATTGTAGTGTCTTACAGAATATTCTCACTGCCCTTAAAATCCTCTCTGCTCCCCTCCCTTTACCTTAACCGTGGCAACCACTGAATTTTTTATTATTTTCATAGCTTCACCTTTTTCAAAATGTCATCTAGTTGGAATCCCTCAGAATGTAGCCTTTTCTGATTGGCTGCTTTTCCTTTGGAATATGCATTTAAGGTCCCTCCCTGGTCTCTCATGACCTGATAGCTCATTTCTTTCTAGACTGGAATGACATTCCATTGTCTGAGTGTACCACAGTTTGTTTATCCATTCACCTTCTGAAGGACATCTTGGTTGTTTCCAAATTTTGACAATTATGAATAAAGCTGCTATAAAAATCCATATGCCATAGGTTTTGTAAGAAATTGTTTTCCAAACTGGCTGTACCAATTTGCATTCCTGCCATCAATGAATGAGAGTTCCTGTCACTCCACGTCTTTTCTAGCCAACAGTTGGTAGTGTGAATGTTTTGGATTTGGGCCATTCTCATAGGTGTGTGGTGGTATCTCATCATTATTTTGATTTGTATTTCTTTGATAACATATGATGTGGACTTATTTTCACACTCACTTGCCATCAGTGTATCTCCTTTGGTGAGATGTCTATTTAGAAATTTTGTCCATTTTTAGTTGCATTTTTTGTCTTCTTATTGGTGAGTTTTGAGAGAGATGTCAGGTATAGCTTTCTCAAATACTTTCTCCTAGCTTGACTAATTCTCTTGACTAGTTAGGACTCTTAAGGGATTTCTATCTGATTGCTTCATGCCAGAGTAAACCAGCCCCACCCCCAAATTTCTTAAAAGAGGACTCTTTTTCCTTGCCTGATTGTCCCAGTAGAGGCCTCAGTACAAACTTCATGAGAAATGATGAGAGCAGACATCCTTCTTGGTTCCTGATCTAGGAAGAAAATATTCAGTCTTTTGCCATTAGTATGATATTTGCTGGAGGATTTGTTCGTGTTGTGTGTGTGTAATGTACTTTACTAAGTTGAAGAAGTCCCCTTCTACCTGCAGATGTTGGAGCCAGGTGCACTGGGACACATCTGGAATTCCAATGACTCAGGAGGCTAAGGCAGGAGCTTCATAAGCTCAAGGCAGTCTCATCTACTCATCGAGATCCTGTCTCAAAGTGAAATAAAAAGGGCTGGGGATGTAGCTCAGAGGTAGAGCCCCTCTGGTTTCAATCTCCACTACCGTCAAAAATAAAAACATACATAAATAAAAACAGTTGGATATTTTTTACTGGGAATAAATATTGAATTTTTAAATGCTCTTTGTGCATCTATAGAAAAAAAGATGATTTTGTTTCTTTTTAGCTTGTCAATATGGTGAACCAAATTATCTTATTTTAAAATGTCAAACCAACCTTTTGTTTTGGGGATAAATTCTACTTGGTCATCATGCATTTTTCATTTTATATATGATTGGTATAATTTTGCCATAATTTTGCTTAGAGTTTTTGCATGCTTTTTAGGAATATTAGCCTGTAGGGTTTTTTTCTTTCTCTACAATCATTGTCTCACTTTGGTATCAGGGTAATATCCTTGGAACAAGTTGAAAGCCTTCTCTACAATGGCATGGAAGTGTTGGTCTAGAATTGGCATCATTTCCTTATAAGGTTTAGTAGAATTCACCAGGGAGTACCTCTGGGCCTAAGGATTTCTACATGGGAAGGTTTTAAACTCTATGTTCAATTTAAAAAAATGTTAGAATCAAGATGTTCATGACACTCATGTGAGCTTCCATCACTTGTGAGTTTGAAGGAATCAGTCCAATTTTTCTAAGTGTCAAGTGTGTTGTTACTAAGTTCTCCCCAAGCAGAGTGGAAGCGAGTGGGGGAAGGAAAGATAGTGGACTGAGACTGACATTATTACCCTATGTACACGTATGATCACACAAATGGTGTGAACGCACATTGTGTACAACCTTAGAAATGAGAAGTTGTACCCCATTTGTGTAAATGAATCAAAATGCAGTCTATAAAAATAAAAAAATAAAAAATTGAAAAAAAAAACAAGTTCCCCCAGTATTCCATTATTCTTTTAATATCAATAGAATCCTTAATGATGGTCACATCACTTATTCCTGATTTTTAAAATTTATTTATTTTTTTGTGACGAGGTTGGGTAAATGTTCATCAACTTTGCTGATCTTCTTAACATACTAGCTTTAGGTTTCCTTGGTTTTCTCTACTGGTTTGCTGTCTTCTGTTTCATTCCTTGCCTTTCTGATCTTTGTAACTTTGGTTTTAATTTGCTCCATCAGACCTAATGTCTGGTACTATACATTTCCCCCCATATGCTACTTCATTCAGTATAAACTCACCAAATTTGATATGCTGTGTTTTCATTTCATTCAATTCAAAATACTTTCTAACTCCCCCCTGAGTCTTCTTTTACTGATAGGCTATTAGCAATGTGTTATTTTGTTTCTAAACATTTGGGGATTTTTCCAGAGATCTTTACTGGTTTCTATCTTAATTTCATCACAATTCAGACATACTTTTAATGGCTTGAATCCTTTTAGATTTATTGAGCCTTGCTTATGGCCTTGAGTATATCCATCTTGGTGAATGTTTCATGTGCCCTCAAAAAGAGTGGATTCTGCTGTGCTGGGTAGGGCACTCTGTGTGTCCACTGGCTGTGGTCTTGTCCATGTCTCTGGGGCCTTTGCTGTTGCTGTGGGCTTGCCGTTGAAAGCATGGCATGGAGAGCATCTCCTATACTTGTGGTATACTTTCTCATTTTAGATCTCTCATTGCTTCACATATTTTGAAGTTTCTTATGAGCAGCATAAACTTTTGGAATCATGTCCTCCTGGAGAATTGATTTCTTTACATATGATCAATGACTTTATTTTTGATCATTTTTATTGTTCTGAAATCTCCAGCATTAATAAAGATACCAGCATTATTTGATTTATACTAACATGACATAGCCATTGCTTTTAAACTATTGATAACTTTCCATTTCCTGTGTGTTTCTGATAGGCAATGCTTAGTCTGGACTTGCTTTTAAATCCAATGTGAAATCTCTTTCCTTTAATTGTGCATTTAGATAATCCATACTTAATGTGCTTATTGATACAATGAATGTTAAGTCTATCATCTCTTTTTTTGTTTTCCACTTTTATAGCCTGTTCTTTGTTCCCCTCTCCTTTTATACTGCCTTATTTTGCACCACTGAGATTTTTATAATTCTATTTATATCCTTTGTTCACTCATTGGCATAATCACTGCTTTCTTAATTTGCTGGTTCCATCAGGTTTTTGTGTATAAGTGATATTTATACTACTCTCCAGGTAATATATGAAACTTAAAATAATATTATTTTATTTTCATCTTCTTAGTCTTTATGCTTTCATTGTCATAAATATTATTTTCATGTTAAGCTATATATTTATAATTTTTGTGTAAATCATCAAATATCTTCTAAGAAATTTTATAAGGTAAATATATTTACCCATGTACTTACCATTTCCATTGCTCTCTCTTTGTAGATCCATATTTCTACCTGGAATAATTTTCCTTTGCCTTTAATATTTCCTGTAGGTGACCTCTCTCAGCTTCTCTATGACCTTTACTTTTGAAAGATGCTGTTGCCAGATACTGAATTCCATGTTGTATTTTTTTTTCAGTTCTTTTAAGATGTTGCTCCACTGCATTCATGCTTACAGTGTTCATGATGAGAAATCTACTGTCATCCTTACCTCTCTTTCTCTGTACATGTCTTTTTCTCTCTATTTGCTTTGTTTTAAGTAATTTAAGTAATATATGAGTTGGCATAGTTTTCTTCTCTTCCTTCTTCTCCTTCTTCAGTACTTTAAGTTCCTGGAGCTTCTCAGATCCTTGAATTTATGTTATTTACCATATTTGGAAACATTTTGGCCATTACTCATTCAATTTTTTTTTCTGTCCTAGTGTCTCTCCATTTCCCTAATGAGTGCAATTATGCATTTGTTAGATGGCTTGAAATTGCCCCATAGTTCATTGATTCTCTCCATGCTTTTTGTCTTGTTTTTCTCTTTGGTTTGTTTTGAACTTTTTTCCTTTTGTGGCGTCTTCAAATTCACTTATCTGTTGTGCTGTGATGTCTATCTGCCGGTGGCCTCATTCAATGTATTTCTCATCTCAGACATTGTAGTTTTAACCACTAAAACTTCAATTTGGGTCCCTTCAAAAATACCTTCCTGCCAGACATGGTCACGTACTCTTGAAATTCCAGCAGCTCAGGAGGCTGAGGCAGGAGGATGGCCAGTTCAAAGCCAGACTCAGCAACTTAGCGAGGCCCTAAGCAACTCAGTGAGACCCTGTCTCTAAATAAATTACAAAATAGGGCTGGGATGTGGCTCAGTGGTAGAGTGGCCCTGGGTTCAATCCCTGGTACCCACCCTGCCAAAAAAAAAAACCAAAAAACTTTATTTTCTACTTACTGTTTGGAACATGTAACAAACCATTATAATAGCTGGCTTAATATCTTTATCTGTTAATTCTAACATCCAAGGTCAGTTTGCGGTTTGACTGATTGATTTTTCTCCTCATTGTATATCTTATTTTTCTGCTTTTTTAAATGCCTGATCTTATTTTACTAGATGACAGCTATTGTAAATTTTACCTCATATAGAAGTGGGCTATTTCTGTATTCCTATAAATATGATTGAGTTTTGTTATGGGAAACATTTACGTTACTTGGAAACAGCTTGATTCTTTCAAATCTCACTATTTAGGTTTGTTAGGTGGGACCCGTGTGTTATTTAGTCTAGAGCTAATTATTCCTCGCCATAGTGGGAAGGCAGCTCGGAGTAGTCTACCCAGTCTGAATTATGAGATTTCCAGACTGGTTGGTGGGACCAGGATCTGCTCCCAGCCCATCGTGAGAACCGGGCACTGTAGGGAGAGGTCCTTTCCCAGCCATGGGCAGTGTCCTCACATGCGGGCACTGATCAGTTCTGTTCTGAGCACTCAGAGACTCTGTTAACCCTGACTCTCCCTGTGCCTCTCTTCCCTCCCCAGTGCTTGGAATGTGAGCTCTGAACACAGTGGTCTTCCCAGATTCTCAGCTGTTTTCTTACCTCAAATTGCGTGTTGGACTCTGCCTAGGTTCTCCTCCTCTATACCAAGCCTGGAGCCTCTCTCAAGGCCCTGAGCTGGGACCATCGCCTTATTTGTTCCCTATTTCTCGGGGATCCCTATTATTTATTGCCTAATCCTCAGTGTCTTCAAACTCATTGTTTTATATTTTGTCTCATTGTTTTCTGGTTGTTTCAGGTGGGAATATAAATGTTGTCTCTGTTATTTCATTTTGTCCAGAAGCAGAAGTTCTTATTCTTAGACTTATTTAACTATAACCATATGAGTCCTAACATTTTAACTCTTGAGAGAATTTTCCAATTGTCTGTCACTGCCTTTAAAGACCTGCTTTAGTCGGTCCTTCTTTCTTGTTATCCTGTCCTGGCCCCTCTTGACTTTTGTGAGTTGAAGATGCCCTACTGTTATAGTTTGGAGCTGGAATGTCCCCAGAGTTTCACGAGTTGAAGACTGGGTCCCTAATGCAATAATGGTTGCAGGTTGGACTTTGGGGATGAAACAGGCTCAGGAGGGTGCTAACCTCATCCATGGGTTCATAATTGGATGGGCATTGGGAGCTGGTGGAGAGTAGGAGGCCGGGCTTGGTTGGAGGAGGTGAGTCACTGGGATATGCCTAGAAGGGCATGTCTTGTTCCCAGACCCTCCCTTGCTCTTTCTCTGCTTTTTGGTTACCATGAGGTGAGCAGCTTTGTTCTGTCACACCCTCCCTATGATGACATTCTGTCCCGCTACAAACCCACAGTGATGGAACCAAGTGACTACGGATGGAAACCAATGAAACCATAAGCCAAAATAAATATTTCCTCCTTTAAGTTGCTGTGTCAGGTGTTTGTCTCAGTGGCACAAAGCTATCTAATACAACCTAAATTAAAGTGAAATCCAGCAAAAATTTTTTTTTCTATTGCAGCCATAGAAGAGAATAGAGAACCTTTCTCAGGAAGATAAGAGCAAGTATCCCTTTGCTTTGCACAAGAATTTTTCATTCAGCAAAATATCTAGTTGTATATCCTCCATATGAGGAATACCAGCATTTACCCTTGAATTAGAACTGAAAGAGATTGGGGTAGAAAGGAGAAGTCCAGGGATTCCAACATGATTCCTCTGGCTCTACTGAATCCCTGTGAGAAGAGGGGTCTTAGCAATGATGGCTCCTTCTCTTGAGAGGGTACCTCAGAAGTCACAGGAAAATGGACTTGAATAGATTATCCACATACACTCATGTGATAGATACATAAAATGATTTCTTGATATTCTGATCATGTTTTAGAAAGGGATTTGTAGAGCCAAATCATGATTAAAATAGATGAACTAAATATGCCAAGAGCATAATATTGAAAAATAGTTTTTCCTATGGAGTGTCATTCTTATCTCCACAGTCAATATTTGATGCATACTCATTTGCTGTTTCCTCATATTCAGTCAAGGAGGAAAAAGGTGGATTCATCTCTGGGTGATTGAGCAGCACAGCATTCCTCTGCAGCATTAGGAGAAAGATGAATTGTGGGAGAATGTGCACTTTCAACAGTCATTTTGATTAGTAAGAGGCCTCCTGATGAAGTCAAAAGGATTGGCATTGAGTTGATAGAAGCACTATTGTTTCTTAGGAGCGTTGAGTGATTGACACTTGGTAAGAAGTAAAACTCTCCTAGTTACTCTAAAAGACTAAGTAGAGAACAAAAGGTAGCATACTGTTTGCCTTTTTAAAAGAATCCCAATTAAAAAGTCACTATTGGTTTCATAGGGGATGTTGATGAACTGAATTGGCATGGCGTACAATAAGTAGAAAGACTGGAATGAAAATAGATAGATCATGATTAATGGCAGGGAAGAAAAACCAAGTGATTCAGGAGAAATAAGACTGGGAGGAGGTTTCTACCAGAGTCAAAGTGGTTTCTCACATGGAGTGCTCACTTGGTCAACATGCACATGCCAAGTGCTGAGCTAGAAGGTGTCCAAAGACTCGTGAGACCTCCTGGCTGTGAAGACTTCACTCTACTTGGAGGTTCTACTTGGAGGTTCTACTTGGAGGTATTGGACGCAACTTCAAACATATGAGAGGTTGCAAATGTGACCTGAGGTATTCTGGGAAGTCACCACTGAAGAGCTGATTCTAGAAGAAGGAATAGCATCTGTGTTAGGTGATGTTCTAATAACTGGCAATACAGCAGTTAAGAAACGGACACTGCTCTCGTGAAATTTAATTCTCGAGGGATCAATTAAATTGCATGCCAAAGACAAAACTGAGCAGAGTAAAATTTTTAAATAGATAGATGACAGGTCAACTTCTCTCTCCTCAAGAAAACACTCTTTCTCATAGATAAAAGGTTAATAAAGTGCCTCAACACATTTGGCATTTTATATACAAGGGATTTTATATACATCATGCCCTTCCTCCTGAAACACATTCCTTCCTGTCACTTGCAAATGAGAAAGAAGAGTTTTAGTCAAATTATTCTGTTCCTCTAAGATGAAAATGCTTGGACTCTAACCTAGGTCTACCAGATACTAGTGTCTATGTTCTTCCCAGGACACAATGGGACCCTGACTTTAGTAAGTGTCATTTTCCAATGGCATTTTAGCCACTTCACCTTTGAGTCATCACTGTCAGAGTACTCTTACTCTGGCTCCTTTGAAGAGGTGTCAGGATGTTAAAAGACCGCAGTCTCTTTGCTTTATAGGTCAAAGTAGATAAGAGACAGAGGGCAACTGAAGCTCATTCTGGAATCATCGCAGAACATCTCTTCCTCTTCCATGGTGGGACTGATTGCAGCTGTGGAGTGTCAGGAGAACTTGGTCTTGGCTTGCTTGGCCTGCAAGGCCCTCCAGAGTAGGTTTGGATGATTCATCAGGAAATGAAACTCCCTCCCTCCAGTAGTTTGCAGAGCAGTGGGGGATGATTTGGAACCCTGCCGATCACTCCCAGAATTGAAGTCACTGTGTTTATATTAAAAACTCAAATGTAGGGCACAGGCCAGGGAATATTTTGAGCTTGCTATTTGTCCAGAGTGCTGTAGAATAAAGATTTGATTTAATTGCTCCCATGCCTGCCTATGATGTATTTAAGCACGCATAAAACTTTCACTAGGGTTGATGTTTTCCTGAAAAGTGACAAAAACTTTTCCGTGAAGAGGTGGAAGCATGCGCTAGCTGAGAGGAAGACAGCAGAGACTCCATGGTGAAATGCTGGGGGTCCTTTCACTTCTCAACAGTTCTCTATGTATTTGAGCTCCATTTGAGGGGGGACTGCAGGGCAGCTTTCAAGAAACTGGGCTTCAAAGCACCCAAGAGGCTCCTGAAAGTGAAAGGAGTCCCATGACCAGTAGGACTCTCTTTAAGAAACTCTAAATGCATGACCTTGAGAAAAGGTGCACTTTCATGAAGAGAAAAATCCCCCACAGTATCAGGCAGGATAGTGAAGCCAGAGGAGTCTGGCAGTGGCATCAAGCTGCGCTGTAAATCCTAGACATTCACCAACCCCGCGCTGCAGAATCTCTCCCAAGTTTGGCTTTGTTTTCTATCAATGGTGTTAACAGCTCTGCCAATGTTCAGCATTTGTGCAAGGAGGACAATACTCAGAGAGAAAAATCAGTACGGTATTGTTTTATTTTCACGCCATATCCAGACAGATCTTATCATTTCTTTGTAATACATTTGTCATTTTAGTCTGAATAAATGCAAGGCTATGAGAAAATGCTGATACCAGTTGTCAGGGAAAACTATTTACAATTGTCCCTCCCTTCTTTCTTTAGACATTTTCATTATAATCTTTTCAGCTTCACAGAGAGATGAACAAAACTCGTGCCCTGAGTATAAAGCAGAGAATGATTGAACTGCCTTGATTTTGACCTTCACTGTGAAGGTTAACTGAGGGGAAATATGGTAGACTTACATAGTGTGCTTAATGTTTTCTGGGAGAGGAGGTACTTTTCCTTACCTCTTATTATATTTAATGGGATTGGTCTTGCATAAAGTCACTAAGTTCGTTCGTTCATTCATTCATTCATTCATTCATTCCCTCCCCCATCATTTAGAAGTGCTGGTTTTGATCAAGACACTGGATGGTTTCTGGAGATATGACCATGAACATCACCTCTGAGGTCTTTCTTTAGCCTAACATGGAAGATGTTCTGAAAGGCAAGAGGAAAGCCTACTAACAGAATCAGGGCTTTTGAGGCAAAAGAAGAGAAATCCTTCAGGCTATAGTTTTCCCTACCAGATATTCTTACACATCTCTCCCAGAAGGGTCCTGCAAATTGAGAATTAATCTCTCACCAATTTTTTTTTTTCATACCTGGGATTGAACCAAACCTAGGGTGCTTAACCACTGAGCCACACTCTGAGCCCTTCTGTTTTATATATTTTATTTAGAGACAGGGTCTTGCTAAGTTGCTTAGGGCCTCACTAAGTTCTGAGGTTGGAGATCCTCCTGCCTCAGCCTCCCAGGATGCTCGGATTACAGGCGTGTGCCACTGTTCTTTGTTTAAATTTCTTATCTTTGATTTTCCATTTTCAGACAAAATACCCTTATTTTTATAAGTCTCAGTATAAGCCATTTAGAATATATGAGATGCAAGAAATCAAATATTGTTAACTCCCTTTTCTTTTGATTTTGCTAAACACCTTTGTTTGTTTTAAGGATAAAGGAAATTGATGGACTTAATTAATATCGGTGTTAACAGGCACCATAAGAATAGTTCTTGAAACATCAGGCAATTTTTTCCTGGGGTTTAATACTGATTTTGGTTTAGTATTTAAGTCTTTTTTTTTTCTTTCTGATATCTTTATCACTGCATGAAGGACTTACCTCAGTCTTCTGTGTGAATTTTATCAAATCCTTACAAGCATTTAGGCTTTATTCTAAACCAGCATATTCCAAACTTCAGTCACTTGTGTAAAACCTTAGCATTATTTTTCTATGTACTTATACCAGGGTTTTTCTTCAATTATTCTGTTATAATGATATCACATTGACTACTACAAATCTAATATATTATTTAAACTGACTTTGTTTGTCTTAACTTGAACTAGTTTATCTTTAAAAGAAACTTCATGTGACTACCATGGAGGGAATACTGGTTTTGCTTACAATAAATAGAAAGTAATAGCAATGAAAATAAAATGTAAGCTGACATTTCTAAATTGTATCCAGGTACTGTCGGAGAGTTTAGAGTCTTCTCTCTTTAGGTTAAACCAGCAGGCATAGCCCATGATGAATGATGTGAAAGATATACTCAGAACCACCTACAACTTATTGTTAGATATGGGGACAGGGGCTAGAAAGAGCCACGTGTGATTCAGGGTGTTTAATCCTATGTCTGGGTGTCTGGGATCCCAGGTCATCTTCCCAGCCTCCTTGGAATTCTAGGCTTTTGTTAGGGGGATCTTCAGCCTGAGGTGGCTACCTTCCCCATCACTGAGGGGTTTTTGTAGTAAACAAGACATTGCTTATTTCCAACAACTTTTTCTCTACCCCATGATCTGTACTAATTAGTTTCACCCACCATTCAGAGATGGGGAATAATTTAAGAGAACCCACATACTTCCTGAACGGCTATAACACCTGCGACCTCTGGCTCCTGTCATCACCTTCCTATCCATGCTTCCTGTATTAATTCTTCTCCTTTTAAATTAACAGTTTGATTCTTAAAAATAAACTTTACAGTATGTGGATATGAGGGATGGTTTCCAGCCAGCGTAACAGAAGGCAATAACCCCGGATCATGACTCAACTCCCTCCAGTAATACACTACCTGGCAATAGTGACAACAGGAAGTCATTTTTCAGGCCCAGGTTTCTCCATTTCATCTAGAAATTTAAATATCTTATTTTTAATAGAGAGAAAGATGAGCTGAGAAGATGGTGATGGATCAACTGGATGACACCATGAGCCAGCCAAAGCTTTTAAACATGACATTTTTTAAACCATGGGTGAGGAGAAGAGCAGAGGCAGGAAGAAGAGAGAAGAGCAAACTGCAGGTTTACAAAAGCAGGCCAGATTGCAGTGATCACAGCACATTCTTCCCTGAGCCCGAGAGCCAGTCCAAAGTTGCTTCCGGTCTGTCCATCCAGCGATATTGTCACGTTGCAGAGAAATGGACTTAGAGTCAGAAATGATTGCTTGTTGACAGTGACAGGAAATAGTCAATTCCTTATGACAAATTCATCCTGTGGCATCTTTACAGAGAAGCTTTTTGTTTCAGGGAAGTAGTAAGTGCAGAGATAGAAATCGCTAAGAATGACCGAGGTCAGGAGAGAGAAAGACTATTCAGGTATGTGCTAGTGAAATATGAGGGTGGGTGGATTCTGAACAGAATATTCCAGGCTTTCAGAGATGATGGAGTGCAGAGTTTTAGAAAATGTGCATATAGCAGTAAGCTGGCGGTTGGGATCATTGTTTGAAAAAAAATAGAACCCTTTATTAAACATATTTTCCTAAAGGAAGAATACTTCAAAAAATGTGAACAGGGAAGAGGAAGCTTGGAGCTAACATGTACAGTAGTATAGTAATGTTTTTTTCCTTTACAGAGTTAAGAATTCCTGTGGATAGAGTGATATCTTCCAATGTGTCTTGGCTGTCTTTTTTCCTTTCCCAGGAATCTTATACTTAAAACATAAAAGCAAACAAGCAACAAAAGATGGAAAATGACAATGGGAACTCCTGAGAGTAATCAAAGGAGTTTTAAGAATTGATCTCATTTCACCATTTGCTGTGTTGTCTGTTTGCCTACTTTGCAAATAACAAAAACACTGCAGAAGCTGATTCTTAACAGTTCTACGTGGCTCTCAGACTACCGGAGCTGGAGAGGATAAAGGATGATGGATAATCAGTTATAGAAAATCTTCATTTAGGAAGGAGTGGATTACTGCTAAATTGTCTACTGATTTTTTTCAAAAGATGCTATGCAAAGCTTTTGGTCAGAAAAACAGCCTCTAGCAAGCAATGCATTTTCACATAAAGGAAACTTCCCTAGAAAAGATGGTTATGAATTTAATTACAAGCTCTTCTCTTTGCATAAATTTGGTTTAGTCTAAATAAGACTTGAAACACAGGAACAATGTCCATGGAGTACAATTCACCAATTGTTACTTTTAATTATGTTCACATGCATAATTCATAGATACACTGCATGGACAAGAAGAGAAAAAAGATAAGAAGGAACAAAAGAGATGAATTTTCCATCAAACAATTACTATATAAATAGACAACATATTTAATACATTAGTTAGCAAAGTGATTCTTTGTTCTTGCCAGTCTGGAGCTTAAAAATGATAAAGAATCCCCAAACATAACATTGTAACATTTTGCCAATGTCTCTCTCAAATGAAAGAAAGAGGGATTACCATATTTTTATTGGAAAAAAGTCTGAAAAGATGTTTCCTCTCAAAATGTGGAGATTTAGGTATGGTTGACATATCATTGTAATACATAATATTGAAATAGATTCTAGTGTGACTTTTTAATGTGGAAACATTTAAGTATGGCATTATTTCCTTGTTAGTAGACACAGTCACTCTCCTTTTTCTTCTTTTTAAGTAGTAAGGATTGTCATTTTATATTGTGTAAAGTGTTTGTTTTTAAAACTTAGTTAACAGTATGTGCATTTTTTGGGGTGGAGGGATAAAAACAGGTTGCAGAAACCATTACTAGAGAATGCAAACTATTTCTCTGGCAACATACATGTTACAAAAGCAGTTGATTCAATAGATTTGATGATAGTCTCATCTCGGTTGCAAAGATTTAATAAAATACTGGTTAACAAAATTGCATATTAAATACTGAATAGAGCTTTGTGTTAAAGCACTTTTATTGCAAATTCTTATTTTTATGAGGAAAAAAAAACCCTTTTGATTCATAGTGCAGTGTTTAGAGAACCAAATGAATAGCACCACTTGCATCCAGGACCAATTTCAGAACCACTGAGTGCTAGAGAAGGAGTCAGGCACATCATGACCAAAACGTCAGTTTCATCTCTGGTAGGACTGTGCATCTTGGTTCAGATATGTGGCAACAGAGTCCTCCTTAACACTGAATGTTAGGATGAGGCAAGTTTACCACTCAGCCTTAAGCAGAGTTCCAACTGTGGACTCTCTGCTGCCTCATCAGCAGGGCCTTTCTGGTACAAGTAGATGCTAAGGGAACAGGGAAAAATTTGCACAGCTTACAGACAACAGCCTATGAAAATTAAAAGACGGGACCAAGCCACACCTGCTCAGATCCTTCTCCTAAACCTTCCAGTCAGATGCCTCTCTGTGGGAGGGAGGAGGCAGAATCACCCTGTGTATGGAACTGAGAGTCTAGTATTTACAGTAAAGGGCCAATGTCTTTGCCTTACAAGTTGCTTAAATCTTTACTTATCATGCCTGTTTTTCCATAGAAGGAAACAATGTAAATATGGGATAAGAGTGTCTACGGGGAAAGGAATATTTAACCCCAATTACCTTATGAGAAACTAAATTTATTTAAAATACAAAGCAGTCTATATGCCACGGCCCTGAAAGGAAACTCTCCCCATAGAAAATTCTTTGGTTTCTTGTGATCAGCATTTGGTGCCTGATATTTTTCTGAAAAACAATGAAAATAGTGTGTATCTCAAAAACCTGTGTCAAGGATTAAGCAGGGTGATGCATATCTGTGCTTTGAAGAATGTCTTTATCGGGAAATGCTGTTATCAATGATGTCATCATCGTCGTCATCATCATAATTATTATCATCATTATTTTGTAGCTCAGGTCAAGACCTATGGACAAGGGATGAGGATTCCATGAAGAAGCATAATCTGTTAGAAGAAAGGTTCCCTTTCATTTAGCCAATAAGCAATTATAAAGAGCTCACGACACACCTGGTATTGCTTTGTGCCCACAGTGTGACTCTGGGTATAAGTATAAAGTGTGACACATATTTGTTCAAAGTTTACAATGTACACAATTGCATAAGTAGCTCAACCAGCATACAATAGAGCCAGGAAACAGTTCTACAAGGATCCGAAGACCAGGGGCCTTCTCAGGGGAGCAGCCTTCCCATCTGACCTTGGAAGTCCAACAGGATGTGTCCTGGAAAGATCAGTATAAGCAAAGGCAAGGATTTAGGAATAGGGGTGTTTAGAGGCTCATGGGTGAACTGGACTGATTGGGCTATGATGCCCTTATCTTGTGGAAATAATCTCAAAACCGCAGTTAGTCCTGGAGGATGCTGGAGGGAAGATGTTGGCTTCATCCTCTGCACCCAGTGAGGCCCCTTCAGCTCCAACAGCCTCTGGCTGCTCTGCCTCACCATCTATGCCTGTGCCGGGGGTCTAGCCTCAGCTCACCCCTTTCCTTTCTGCTCTGAAATTTTATCTCTTTGTCATAGTCCATCTGGGCTGTCATTGAAATAATGCTATAAGTGGGGTGGCTTATAAACAACAGGAATTTATTCCTTTCAGTTCTGGAGGCTGGGAAGCCCCATATCAAGGCCCTGGAAGGCTTAATGTGACTTCATTAAACTTGTGGTTTCTCATGATGGAAAAGGGACAAAGCTGTCCTCGTGGCCTTAACCCAACCACAAGGGTGCTCTAACCTCCTCCCAAAGGTCCCACCTCATTGGTGATTAGCTTTTCCACATGAGAATTTGGGGAGGGAACATAAACATTCAGTTCACAGCATCATCTTTTTTTAAGGCCTGTTTTTTTTTTTTTTAAATCATTTGCTTGCTTATTCTTTTTTTTTCTTTTAAATATGCAGATTCAGTAAAACTTTTTGAGTCTACTTTGTTGTGAATGATTTTCCCCTTCTTTATTGGTGGTAAAGAACATAAATATCTGAGTCACAAGCCAGACTAACTGACCATCTGTGTGACCACAGGTTGACTCTTAATCCCTCAGGACCTCGGTTTCCACAACTGCTCAATGATTAGCTTGAACCAGATGAGCACTAATGACTCCCCCAACTCTGTTGACCTTTGTCCTAAGATTTTATCTGTTAGCTTTTGCTATTCATTTTTTACAATAAATCTGATTTTTCCCATGGGAATTAAAGCCCATTGACAGCAGGGACTTAGGGACCCGTCCTAAGTGACTTGTGATCACCTATCCCAGTGACTTGTGATTATAATCATTGCCACCCTGTAGGACCTGGAAAATCTCACTGCTACCTATTCTTACCTATCTGGAAGTGTGAACCTCATCTCCCTGTCCCTTCCACTTTTGATCTCTGTGTAATACGAACAGCAGGTATTTCATGTTGACTTTTAGTGAGCATTGGTATTTGTACTTTAGAAAGGAGACTCCACTGGATATTCCAGGTGAGCATCCAGAAGTGCTGCCAAGGTGAGTGTCATTTGCCCTCATTCTGCAAGTAGGACTGCTCTGTGAAGCGTGATGCAAGAAAAATAAAACTCCCCAGACCTAAATAAGACTTCAAAATGTGCCTTCTATCACATGCCCATGTGTTCTTTTCTAGTATTTTTTGCTCAGGGAACTGCCTTACCCCTTGGGCATGAAATGCTGTCAGAGTTTTGGAGAGTTTTGTTTTTAATGCCGTATCCTTTTTATGCCAATTAGAGATAATCTCCTTGGGCTCTTAAGTAATTTGTCTATGTAATCTCAGGCACACTGAAAAGAGTCACAAATCCTCCGCTGATTGGAAGATGTAGTGGAAACTACTCAGGCACAGTTAAAAACTAGTCAAAACTTTTAAGTCAAGGTGATGTCTCTTTTTTCCCCTTCTTTTGCCAAATAAAGAGGCTTCCTACACAGATGTATGCACAAATTAATTTAAAACCAGGTTGATGGGGATTTTTCCTTGAATTTACAAAATATACATGGTTACACATGCCCAATATCCTCAGCTGAACAATCTTAATGAACCTAGGAATCAGTGAATTTCTCAAGGAGACATAATGCTGAGGTTGGATTTTTGAGAGCCTTTTGCTTTCTCATGGTTCTTTCCCATCCCAGGTATTTAGAAGGATTAACAGCCTAGAGTTTATAAGAAGCTCTCCTCAGGAAGAGACCAGAGTGGCTTAATGAATTCCTAATTGATTAGAATAATGATGTTTGTCATCCTACCTTTATTTATTATTTTACAACACCTGAAAATGATCCTATCACTACTCACTACTGAAGGAGTAAACCTCACAAGGAGGAATATATAATTTTTCTTTTTCTTTTTTTTTTTTTTTTTTTTTGAGATGCTGGGGATTGAACCCAGTGCCTTGTGCATGCGAGGCAAGCACTTTACCAACTGAGCTATATCCCCAGCCCCCTAATTTTTTGATCTGGAATGATTAGTTTTAGTAATCTTAAGAGAGTCACTGTGTATGCTGCATCTGTGTATGATATGTCAAAACACTCTCTACTGTCATGTGTATCTAAAAAAGGACAAATAAAAGAAAAGAAAAGAAAGGAAGGCACTGTGACTAGTGTACCCAGGAGAGGAGGGGTGGGGTCTCAAGGCCCCTGCCACATGCCCCACAGCTGCTGTGGCCTATTTCTAGAAACCACCAGACCCAGAGCACACATTTTTGGCAGCTTTATTTGAGTTCAACTCCTTGACTGAAAAATGTGAATTCATCTTGCTTTTGAGTCTTGAATTGATGTATATAAAACTATTTAAAATCCAAATTCTGTCAACTGTACCAGATGGAGTTCATGGATTAATGTCCCAGTTTTATCAACTGAGCCTTTCTTTACCTTTTGTGGGGTACATTTGCCCTCACCATTCTTTTGCATAAATACAACACTGTGTTTTCATGCATGCAATATGGATATTATTTCTCATTTATTCAAATTATGCTTTGTGATCTATGTTTATTTCTTTAGCAAACATTATTCGATTTATTATATGCTACATAGTCACAATATAAGTAGGCATCCAAAGACATGTAGAAACAGATGGTCAAAAATGTTATTCAACTTTTCCTTTTTTCAATCTACACAAACACACACTGAGCCAGGGAAACTCCAAACATCTCCAACATGGTATTCCCATTGCTTCTATATCCTCTTGTTTTTGTTTTTGTTTTGTTTTGGTGTCCACAAGAGATCTTTGTTCTTCTCTTGCAAGAAAATATGGGTTCCCCTAAAGAGCTACCAGGATTAATCAGAGTTTATTAAAAAATACATATCTCAAATATACTAGTTTTTCAATACACTAGCCATAACTTGTTTAGTAAATGGGAAGACCAGGTGCCATTCACAAGAGCAGAAAACAAAAGTGCATTGCCCTGTGTACATGTATGATTGCACGGATGGTGTGACTCTACTTCATGTACAAGCAGAGAAACACCAGCTGTCCTCCATTTGTGTACAATGAATCAAAATAAATAAATTCAAAAAAAAGAGCAAAAATATTTTTTACAAGAAGGGTACGAAACTTCTAAACTATTTAATAAATTTTAAAATTTTATCTAGGGATTCCAATCAGACAAATAAGCATAGTGATATATTTCTGGGTAGAAATAATAAACATTTATGCAAATTGCCCATGAATATAATTTTGGAATTGCTGCAAACTCCATTAATTGCTTGGGGTTATTTTTGATTGGTGTAATGACGTGACTAAGTGATGTGACTATGTATATGTTTTAGAAAAAATATGAAGCAAATATACCAGCATCTTACAATCATACTCTCTTAAGACTTTTAAGTTTCAAATTTCCTGAAACAAACATGCTTACTTATAGTTTGCTATTTTCTGATTGAAAAATCAATTTTTGCAAGGAATTCAGTGTAGTAATCTCTGGATCTTTCCAGAGTTTAAATTCCTGTGACAGTGCATGATACAAAGAAGGTCCCCTGTGTCCCAGTTGGCATTATAGATGGAATATTGGACATATGGTCTTTGAGAAGTATGCAGTATGATTTGGAGATCATGCATACAGAAAAAAAAAAACGTTTCCAACTCAACATATGAAGGAATGCAAATTAGCAGAGGACAAAAGAAGTCAATAAGGGCAGAGGAGAGACATAAATCATGAAAAATTTCTCTAGGAGATATGCAGTGACATTACCAGGGAGGTGGAGGTCATGGTTTTTTTTCCCCAGTCTAATTTGCATAGGTTATTATCTTCTGCACAACCCTCATGAAATAGGAGCCAAATAGCAGAGGGATGGCAGGTCATCTTTGACACCAACTGCTACTTCTTGTAGAAGAAGGACAGTTATGTTGGGAGGGGATGAGCTGAACTCTGGAGGGTGGGTGGTATGTAGGCTGGGAGGTGAGGGAACAGACATGGGAATTCAGACGTTATTTTACCTTGACGTCTTTTCACCATGACAGGATATTCAGGCAGGACTTTTTTCAAATGATCAGACCGGTTATTGTTTATAACTTGTACAGATAGTGCTGTGATTATTTTTGATCTCAAAAGTCATTAAAACATACAGAGAGCTTATCTAAGTGATAAGAAATTCAGCAGCAATTAATAGAAGGGAGAAAAATGGTTCTGAGATGTTCCACTCAAGAAAGCATATCACTAATATTATACTAGAGACAAAACAATGTGCATCAATTTTGCTTTCCAAACAAACTAAACAAAAACAATTTCACTCATGAGCTGAGATGCTCCCTGCATAGAGGTAAACCACACCCACAATGATGTCGCTTCTGAGGACTGAGGCTTCAAACAGAAAGACTCCCAGAGCTTCACCTTCCTCCAAGCCCAAGTGATCTCCATGGATGGATTTTCAGGCCATTGGAAAGGAGAAGAAACTGTTCATTTCTTGCTCTTTGGGTTTTGGGAAGACCTTTCAGTTTTATGTAATGCAAGAAGGGTGCAGTTTGGGGTGGGAAGTCTTCACAGCTTCAGCACGCTGCCTCTGAGGGATTTGTAGCACTGTTTTAGATTTCGGCTTCCTGCCTCACATTTCTGCTTTGGTTTCCTGATGTTTCAGCATCATACCAAATGGCTTTTCAGAACAGAGTTCTGTTTAAGCACTTTCTTTTATTAAATGTAGTTCGTTTAGTAGGGCTGGATTATATTACATAAAACTATGTTGACTAATTACTAAGCATCATCTTGTCATGGCAACTTATATGTGCATGTGTACAAGTGCAATCAATCATTGGTGTGGAGTAATGAATTGCCATAAAATATGTATTGCTACAGTCAAATGAGTTGTAATTACTTCGTCATCATAGACCTCTCAGGTCTACCCAACAGCACCACAGCTGTCTGGATGACCAAATATGCAGACAATCTCACAGCTGGGCTGATACACACAAAACAAAACATCAGGTTGAATTATTCTCCACCCATCCTCCCAAACCCCTTGTTGCCATATAGAAATTATAGAGGGTTGAGCATCTATGTTCTCTTTGCATTAGGGTTTCCTGGGAGGAATGTATCTATTTTTTGTTTAGACGATCATTTTCCTAATTTCTAATCACCTCTCAAATGGGGTCATGGGTTTTTCTGCTTGTTTTATAATACTTTGTTTCCCATAATTTCCAGAGACTAAAGATAATTACATAAATTTTGTAAATTACATACTAACAATAATTACTTTTTAATATGTTTATAATAGCAACTCAGACTGTACACATTGCTAAGTAACACCGGTTAGCTACAATCACTTCACAATGTTAAGTGAGACGATATGAATTCCTGAGCACGTTTCCTCTATCCAGGATGTCCATAGCCTCTCCATCAGTAGAATTTTCCAGATGAGTAGAATGAGACCTACTGAGACTCAGGAAGTTACCAGGGCTACACAACTGGAGTAAGGTGGGGTCAGAATTCAGCCTCAGAGACTATGACCCCAGGACCCTGCTCTCAACGAGTGTGCTGGGCTTTGGCATGTCTCTGCTCCTCCCTGGTGGGACAGCCTGCACATGCCATTCATTGTTTACCCAATTTCCTTCTAGAGTGCAGAATTGGGAGGCAGGGGCATATTTTTACCCTTTTGCCACTATAAATCTAGCTTCTGGAATTAGGCCAGAAAAACAGCAGGCATTTGACATCTATCAAGTGAAGAAATGAAGGATGATGGAAATGTTGTGTGTCTTGTTCAGATTGTTTTCAGATGGCTCCTTGCCATGGGTCTGTGCTTGAGATCTGCGAAGAGAAAGACCGGGGCAAACTGGAGAGCTGGGAGCAGGGCTGTGCTGCCTGGAACTCTCTGGCGTGAGCCCTGTTGACACCGAGGTGGGGAGAGAGGCCAGAGGACATGTTCAGCCAGAGGCACTCAGAATCACAGTGCTGGTCCCAGCAGCAAGGGCAACATGAAGGTGTCCCTATCTGATAGGATGTTCCCTGCCTATCAGATGATGTTGTAGCATTCCTGTCCAAATGATGTCCAAGTGGCATGGCATGGCTTTTACACTGTGGCCCTTCCCCTGGAGGACACTGTCACTGTGCTCTCTGGGCCTGGAAACATTGCTGTGGGACATGAGTGCATTAGGGTGGAACCGGTGGTAGAGTCCATATTCTGGTAGAATGGGCTGCATTTGGGATCACATTGAATATATTTTCTAAGAACTAGAAAAATGCAGAAGGATGAAGAGGCTGGAGATCCCTTTTAGTAGGTCAAGGCAGAGTAAGATAAATACTGATTTCACTTTTACACTCACTGCTGGGGCCTGAGGATATATAGATTACCCTTAATCATGTTTACAGGCAAATGACCTTGGGACAGGTCGACCTACTAAAACTTGGGTCTTGAAAACACATGTTTGCATTGCATACCTGCATGTGTTGTGTTGGAAATGTGCTTTCAGAGGAAGAGATGCCCAAATTATGTGGCTCTTTGGCCATGCAAATAACTAGCTTGCAATAAATGAGAATTTTATTGATGCAACTATAGTTCTGGGAAACACATCAAGTCACTTGGTTAAAATGTCTGTATCTTTTAATAAAAGTTGAAAATGTTCCTCTTAATTAAAGTGAGTCTATAGGAAATGAAACAGAACTGATGGATCATGAGTTGGAGGAGTGAATTCTAGAGTTTGCCAGGATCACACTTTCTCTGGGGTCCAATCACTTTATTAAAAACCAAACCTGCCTTACTGAGTAGACAAGAGCTGTTGGGACACCGCTCTCTGCAAATGTTTTCCTCAGATTTGAGTCTGATCAGGAGTTGAGAACTTTCTCTAGCTGGCAACTGTGTTTGTGGAAGGGCAGCGATATTTTTGTTCAAGTGCAGAGGGAGAGAGTCAAGAAAGATGATAAGGATTTTCAAAAATACCATGCTTCAGAGTAAAGAGTATTCTGAAGGTCATTCTGACCTTCAAGGAAGGGGCAGGGGACAACCCTCCCAACTTTCCTGCTCCGATTCTGTGTGATGTGGCTTTCTGCACCGTTACCATATGCATCCCTGTAGTTGGACTGGTCCCTGCAGGAGGCCTCCTTAATTAGGTAGCTGCACAAATCCTCTTTCTTCTCTCCTGCTACTGCCTAGGCTGTTCTCCTTCTCTAATCTCTATTGCTAGCACCCTGCAGGGCATCTACAAACTTCCTCTTGTCCTCCCTTCCCCACTTCTTTCCTTCAGGACCATAAAGATCTAGGGAAGTGACAGGGGAGGCAGAAGTGGGTGGACATGTGGAATGAGGGGAAAGGGCTCCATGTCCCCTTGTGTCCTCTGCTGTCACTACTCAGTATCCTCATCAGTTTCCCCAGTCTCAATCCACCAACTCAAACCTTCTGCTAGCATTGCAGGACCTCATCCACACCCAGGTCAGCACTTGGCCTTGACTGTGTAACTATATACCTTGAATAGCTAGATCCAAGACTGAACTTTTCTTATAAAGCAAGGTAAACTGGGCAGAGGATAGAGCTTAGTGGCAGAACACTTTCTCAACATGTGTGGGCCTCTGAGTTTGATCCCCTGCATGACAAACAAACAAACAAAAAACTTCTCTTTCATGTACCCTACCCAAAGACCTCTGTGCATAGGAAAGAACCTTTCTGTTCCAATACTCTCAGTTTTTTGGGGGGGATACCAGGGATTGAATCTAGGGGTGCTTGACAACTGAGTCACATCCTAAGCCCTTTTTATTTTTTATTTTGAGACAGGGACTTGCTAAGTTGCTAAGCCTGACTTTGACCTTGTGATCCTCCTGCCTCAGCCTCCTGAGCCACTGGAGTTACAGGCATGTGCCACTGTGCCCGACATCTAATACTTGTACTTATAGAGGTAACAGCATTACCACAATTGAAAAGAGCAAAGGTGGATGAAGCTAGAAATGGGAGGGAAAGAAAGGCTGAGGTGATATGTCTTGTCTTCCACTGGCTGGAAAGGGAGAAGAGCCAGACTGGAAGTAGTAGATGATGGAAACAGAAAGAGAAGAGACAGATCACATTCTGGGAAGTTCTTAAGGAAGAGAAGGGCACCTGGTTTGAGCTTGGAAAAGGAACATTCCTAGGGAGGAATAAGAGGTCTTCATCCACTTGACCTCTGCCTGGTTCCCTTCCCTGCCTTCCCCTTCTCTTCTCTCTTCCTTTGGTCTGGGTTGCTGCTGCCATTGGCTCTCAGCTGGAGGGCAGTAATCCTGTCTTGTAGTGACGGGGAGCTGGGAGGTCATTGGAGACTGGATATCCCACATCTTTAGAAACACTATGGACATCTCAGAGCAGAGGAATTCCCATAAGGTGTGATATTAAAAGGGTTAAATACAGATTTCATGCTCTAATTATTATGGAATACATGTTATAGAATAAACAAATTTTGAGGACTTCACTGAGAAGCTGATTGTGTAACAGGAGGGCTGCTGTGAGTTCCAAATGGCTGCCTTTGCAGAGAGGGCCATTTCTAAATCACCCCTGTCTAGCACAGGAAAAATAATGCCTTTAAAAACATGTCATTTTGTTTTCTAAATAAATATTCACTTTCACACCTAATTTTGCTTTTCCAATTTGACATTCTTTTCCTTAAAGTGTTATCTTCCAAATGATGTAAGATCCACCTTCCTCAAAACCTGGATCCACCCATATTGAAATCCTCTCTGGGAAGCCATCTATTTGGAACTTAGAATAGTCCACCTGTTACATAATATCAAACTGGAGATTTTTATATTAAAGGACAGATGGTGAAGGTTCATATGAACAAACAGAATTACAACCAAATAATTCTTTGAAATGTGCTGACATTATGGAACACAAATATGTAAATATTTCCTGAATCAAGTTTCTATCATGTAAAAATATTTTATGCCCCTCAGTGGAGCAGAATATATTCTTCTTTATGATAATTCGCCAACTGAGATCTAATTTCAAAATTCTCCATAATCAAATGCAAATCAAAACTACACTGAGATTTCATCTTACTCCAGTTAGAATGGCAGCCATCAAGAATACAAACAAAAATATATGCTGGAGAGGATGTGGAGAAGAAGAAATACTTTTACACTGCTGGTGGGATTGCAAATTAGTACAACCAGTAATGGAAATAAGTAGGGAGGTTTCCTCAAAAGACTAGGAATAAAACCGTCATGTGACCCAGCTCTATCACTCCTCAGCATTTATCCTGAGGAATTAAAGGCAGCATACTATGGTGATAACATAATACCCATGTTTACAGAAGCACAACTCACAATAGCCAAACTATGGAACCTGCCTCCGTGTTCATCAATGGATGAATGGATAAACCAAATGTGGCATATATACACAATGGAGTTTTATTCAGCCATAAAGAAAGGTTAAATTTTGTTATTTGCAGGAAAATGAATGGAACTGGAGACCATTATTTTAAGTGAGACAAGCCCAACTTGGAAAGTCAAGGGTAGTGTTTTCTTTCATATGTGGAAGCTAGAGAGGGAAAAAAGAAAAGAAAGGTGGGTGGATATCATGAAAATCAAAGGGAGATGGAAGGAACAGCGGAAAGGGAGCAGGGAAAAAATGAGGGGAGGGAAAGTATAATACTGGGAAATGATAGTGGCCAAATTATATTGTGTCCATGTGCATGAATATGTAACAATGAATTCCATCATTTTGTATAATTAATATGCATCAATAAATACATGGAAAGAGGAAAGGGAAGTTCTCCCTAATCCACTCTCTAGTCATTCAGTCTGCAAGCTGGACCACAACTGCCTCATTATGGTGAACAGGTCATACACCTAGTATATACTCAAGATTTTTCATTACCTCTTTGCTACTCAAAGTGAAGTCCATCAATCCTCTGCATCAACATATCCCAGGGTCTTGTTAGAAATTCAGAGTCTTTCAGTTTGAGATTGGTTGAACCAGAATCTGTGCTTTTAACAACATTTCCAGGTGTTTTGAAAAATATAGTAATCTTACTATTGTAACACAGCATAAAATTTGTTCCTAAGGTCTGGACCTGGTATGTTCACCATATCAAATCAAGTGCTTGGTGACCTTCACTGAGTTTTCTTGTAGTTCTGAAATTTTTCCTTTCTGTCCAGTTTTCCATGTGAAGAGGATGTCTTGTGGTGTTGGTCTCCCAAGAGACCTACACAGGAGAGAACTCCAAATGCATTGGAGAGAGGGAGCTGTGTCTGGAAGTGGTTTTCATGGCCTCTCCAGAATCATGGCCTCTCTATATTGCTTCTTCTTTGTTCTCTAAATGGACAAGAGAATTTTTTCAAGTCAACATTTTTGGATAACAGGGAGGACTGCAGTTGGTTAAGGGTTGGGAGCAAGTTTGACAACTGGTTCTTCTGGAAACATCCAGCTCTGGTTCTCTGTGCTCCCATACCATCGATGGGATCCCATACCATCAACCATTCCTCTATTAGTAGAATTCATTTCATTCTGTCTTCTGTTATATTTGCTGTATGACTCCCTCTCCAACTGGACACGAACTTTTGGAGACAAAATAACCCACATTCATTTTTATTCCCCCTCCTCAGTTCTATTTTTAGTATAAACCCTCACATATACCACATGTTTAGGAAATTCACATGTCAGAAATCTACTATGTACTGCTCTGTAGGCTGCCAATCTCCCTCTTTTTGAAATTAGACTTGTCATGGAGGCAAAAATGATTATGACATGTGGATTGGAGAGAAAAATTGAATAATACGCCTTGGTTACTGACTAGTAGAATGCTAAAGCTGTGTTTTCAGTCTCCGTTATCACAGATGGACTATAGCACTCTCAAATTTGATCTAGTAACATTCATTAAAAACTGTGAATGAACCAGATGGTAAGAGCATGCTGGGGAGAGTGAGCTTAGATGTGATAGAGTAATAATTTTCTTTTCAAATGTTATGACCTTTCCAAGAATGTCTTCCATGCCTCACTTCACTATTTTACAACATCCATAAACAAAGACACAGGTAGCCTCCTCGGCTTGAATCCAGCCTTTATCACTTACTAGCCCTGTAATGAGTCTATATCTTGAATCCTTTTTGTAAACGTACAGATATTTAGAAAATAATGATTAACTGAGACACTAAATGGTGTCTGACACATAGGTGAAACATACATGCTTGATGCTATTATTATCCTTCAATGAAAAGAATAAAAATAAGAAGCTGTGGTTCAGCTCAGAAATGCAAACACCTGTGTGTTTTGCATGCCCACTGGGTTTTGAGGATATACACCCTCAGATAATTCCCATTTAGTCAGTCAAGACTTTAGCTACTGGACTGAGTGCTGATCCTCATAGATCTGAAGCTTCTGCACGAAGCTGTGAGTTCTGCTGGGGTTGTTTAATGATCTCTGTTCTTGTTCTTGAAGACCTGTCCTTGGCCCACATGGTAGACAGACCCTGAGGTGACTTCTATTAAGTCCTCTCTTCCTGGCACCTGTATCTTATGCAACCCTTTAGTAGTGTAGGCACCACCTAGGATTTCTTTCAACAAATAGAATATGGCAAAGGTGATGGAATGCCACACCTGCAGTGATTTCATTGTGCCATATGACTCTTTTTTAGCAGATGTAGGCAGATGTTCCCAGCTGGCTTGAGGAAGTGAGCAGCCACATTGAGGAAGCCAACAAGGCACAAGACTGTGGGCCTCCAACCTCGAGGACTCGAGGGTGGCCTCCAGCCAACACCCAGAAAAAAGCCAACCACCGCAAGGAAACAAATTCTGCCAACAACCTGAGTGAGCTTGGAAACAAGGTCTTTCTCTGTCAGGCCTCCAAATGAAAGGCAGCTCCGCCAACATCTTGATTGTAGCTTGTGGGACTCTGTGTAGGAGATCTGTCTAAGCCATGCCCAGACTCCTGACCCACAAAAATGTGACATAATAAATGTGTGCAGCTTTCAGTCACTGAGTGTGTAATTTGTCACAGTCATAGAAAACTACTATGGTACAGTTTCCAGCATGTAAATCAGGCTCACATGTGGCAATGGGTCCAGCAGTCTAAGATCTGTGCTGTGTCTTCTGAGCTATTTTCTGGTAGATGGGGGCTTTTGAGGGGGGCTTGCCAGAACTAGTCAAACTATTTTTTAGAGGGGGTAACAGGGATTGAACCCAGGGGCATTCAACCACTGAGACACATCCCCAGCCCTATTTTGTATTTTATTTAGAGACAGGGTCTCACTGAGTTGCTTAGGGCGTCATTAAGTTACTGAGGCTGGCTTTGAACTCATGATCCTCCTGACTCAGCCTCCCGAGCTGCTGGCACTACAGAGGTGTATCACCACATCCAGCTGGTCGAACTATTTTTAAGCCCAACTATACCTCATAATTAGGAGTTAGTTTGGAGTTGTGTTGGAGCTAGAACTAGATGTTGTTGTTTTAAATCACATCACATTTTTTTTTCAGTTTCTTTGACTTTAAAAAATATTAAGATATTTTAATTTTAGAATAATTCAGATTTATGCAGACAGCATGGAGAACTCCTATAACCCCCCATTCTCACTGTTATTAAAATATAAATGTATCACATTAATGTGGAACATTTGTTATAATTTATTAGTCAATATTGATACCTTATTATTCATTAACTAAAGTATAATGTATATCCAGCATGAGAGTGTCACACAGAATTTCTACCATGCTGACAATACTCTGCCATGCCTGTTTATTCATCCCCTTCTCTAGTTCCTAGGAACCATTGAATTTTACTTTCACCATAGTTTTGCCTTTTCTGGTTTGCCAAATAGTGGAAATCAAACAAAACCTAACTTCTTCGGATTGGCAACATCATCCAGCAATATGCATTTAAAGATTCTTCTAATTTTTTTCTGGTTTAATAGCTTGTTTACTTTTATTGCTGAATAATATTTCATTGTCAAGTTATACCACAGTTTGTTTATCCATTCATCTATTAAAGGACATCTTGGATCCCTCCAGATTTTGGCAATTGTAAAAAAAAAAAATACTGTAATCATTTGTGTGCAGTTATTTGGGTGGACACAAGTTCTCAATCTAATTGGGTGAGTACCTAGTAACCTGATAACCAGATCATGTGGGAAGAGTATATCCAAAGTTCCTTTGGATATTTTACACTGCCACAGCTAGTGAATGAGACTTTCTGAAGCTCCATATCTGTGCTGGGCAGCATTTTGTGCTGTTGGTGTTTTGGATTTTAGTTGTTCCAATAGGTGTGTAGTGGTAACTCCTGGATTTAATTTGCATTCCCCTAATGATGTATGATATGGGCATCTTTTCACATGCTTACTTGCCATCTGTATGTGTTTTTTGGTGAGTTGTCTGTTCAGATCCTTTGCTTATTTTAAAATTATGTTGTTTCTTTTCTTACTGAGTTTTAAGTGTTCTTTTAGGTGGAAGTCCTTTATCAGTTACATCTTTAGCAAAACATTCTCCTTATCTGTTTTCATTATCTTAACAGTGTCTTTTGCAGAATGGAAGTTTTAAATTTTGATGAGAAATTATTTGTTTTCTAGGGTCATGATGGATTGAGATAGCCTTATGATAGAGGTATCTCCTGGTCTTGAAGACTCTGCAAAAAGAAGCAGCTGTGTGTTGCTATCCATACTTGTTCCTGTTGGTTAGTTTCTGAGACTTCTACTATATATTTAAATATATGGAAGAACAGAAAGTTTAGCCAAAACTTACAGTTTTGAAGCTCAGCGTGACACTCAATCCCCAAAGGGCAAATATTTGAGTGGCAGTTTAAGTCCACACTATGTTTTTTTCCTTAATAATTCAGCTTTAATAAGATCATATGAAGAAAAACTACAGATAATTTCATTTTTGTTCTCTAAATTTGAATCACTTTGACTTGTAGTTTTTCGAGAGGAACTAAGTAGTTAACTACTTAGTCTTATCTTGTAGAACAAGAGTAAACAAAGAGTAAACTTAGAATGTAGGAGTGGTTTATTTGAGAGTTGGACTCTAAGTGTTTATTGCTGTTATTTTTTTTAACTACAGAGATTCCCAGTTGTTCAAGCCCACCTTATTTACTCTTTGTATAACTTATTTTTATGGCAAAACAAGCTCTTCATTGTTTGGTTGTAACTTTTCTCCCCAGCATTATTCCGCTCCACTTCCACTCTCTCTACACCTATTTTTGGTGGTGCTCAAAAGTCCTCACACTCTGGACCTCTGTTTTCACTGCTTGAAATGCCTTTTTCATCTGACCTTTGTTTCCTTGAAAATTCCATTTGTCCATCAAGACTGGTTCCAATGATCACTTCAGACTAAAGTAGACACTTGCATACAGAACTTAATTCTTCACCATGATAGCTGTGATCACTTTGTGGTATTGTTGACCTGTCACACTTTTCCCCAAGGGAGGAAACTTCTAAAAGGAGGGAACTTTAGTCTTTTTCTTTTCACTTTTTCCCTACTAGCATCTACTGGGATGTTTGACTCATAGAAGCTGCTCAAGAAATGCTTTCTGGAATATTCCAGAGAGTGGAGCTGTCTTTGGCAATCCCTCTCCGTTGCTGGGAAAGCATCTGGTTATGTTACTGTTCATGGAGCTTTCATGAATGCCACTCACAGCAGACTCAAAATCTTTTCCAATGATTACTGATTTTATGTAATTGAAGTAAAGAGGATGGATTATTTTTCTCTTTCTGCCAGTTGTTTAGCAGATGTTAGCCAAGTTGCACATGCATGTCAAGTTACATGCAAAGCATACCAGTTGTTTAATGTTGGATAATCTTAAAAGGCAAAAGAAGAAACTGAAAATGATGACCTTTCTCTAGGGATCATTATATTTCTTGGTGACATGTTGCTATGCAGTAAAATAAATAAAAAAATAAAATTTCTTCTGGAAAAGTAAGCAGGGGAGAAGATTCCTTATTGATGAACATTGTTCAATGTTCTTTGAAGCACATTACCCACATGCTTTAGAGTAATATTGTGAAGATACACATGTCAGTTGTGACTATCTTATAGTATAGTACTTGCTTCATATAGATATTTACTACCTACTAGGTATTTGTTGAATAAACAAATTCATACAAGTACTTAATGACAAACCAAATAATTATTGGCTCAGATTGATTCATATAGATATGTATCGACTCAATAGATACTTGTTGAATAAACAAAGGTACAAATTAAATGGATTAATGAATGTAGGAGAGCTCTTCACACTCTACACTTTATCTAAGTGTGGCAAAACCATTTTTAGTTTCTCTATTCTTTTAAGGTTTCTTGTGAGGTTAGATAAGGTTAGGTAAGAAGGGGCAATGAATAGCCTTTCACATTCAGCTGAGGATTGTTGATCTATATGCTCCCAATCTCACATTTGAAAGTAGGATCTCCGATGCAGCAAGGTTCAGAGGTGGGGTTTTTAGCCAATGATTGGATTATGAGAGCTCTGAGCTCATCAGTGGATTAACACAACTGATGGTGGACCTAGCTGGAGGAAGGAGGTCCCTGGGGTGTGCCCTGGAATGGTTTATCTTTTCTCTGGTCCTGTTGTCCATCTCTGCTTCCCAGCTGCCATGAGGTAAGCAGTTTAATTCCACCATGCCCTTCCACCATGATGTTCTGGCTCATGTCAGGCCCAAAGGAATGGAGCCAGCCAGCCATGGATTAAATCCTCTGAAACTATGAGCCAAAATAAATGCTTCCTCCTTTAAATTATTCTTGTCAGGAATTTTGGCCACAGTGGCAAAAATCTAACACATGTGCCTCGTAATAAGGGTTTGTCAACGAGAGCCACTGAATTGATTGTACCCATTCATGGACTGTGTGTTAAGTTTTCTATCTTCTCTTAATCTCACAAATGATTCACATGGTTGACTCATGGTCACTACTCCCAGAAATGATCATTTGGCCACAGGGGAAATAAAATGCCCTATAAAACAGGCAGAATACCATGACAGGAATGAGCTGGAGGTGGGAAGTGGGGAAGTAGTCTGATTGGCACACTCTCAGTCCTTCACATTGTTCATCTGACTTAAGTTCATGGCTGATCATCTATCCTATTTTTTATTTATTCATTCACCTCTCCATTCATTATATAAACATGTATTGACCACTATTTTATGAAGTGTCTTACTGGATACAAGAAATATAACAATGAGTAAAAACAAATGCCATTTCTGGTAGTAAATAAATCAATGAATGTAAAATTACAATTATCTTAAGAGTTAGGCAGCAACAGACCAAAGCCTATGGAATACTCATTTTGACCCTCAGTGTCTCTTATGCTGCCTGGTGCCTACTAAGTCCTTATTGGCCTTAGGGATTGATCAGAAGAACCTTATGATGTAGTACAAAAAATCCATTTATTTTGCATATATCTACCTACTCATGTTTTTCAAATACTTGTTCACAATCCTGATTGCCAATTGACAGCTCTGTAATTTTTCTTAAAGAATCTTTAGTTAATTTTGAGGGCATAGAATATTCAAGGCTAGTCAAAACTATTAAGGTTTGCCTGGTGTTAGATTTTGACACAAATCTTTATCTCTGGCTTCTTGTCTGTTTCAACTTTCCACAAAACCATGATGATTTAGAGTCAATATGTTGTAGAAGGATGTGTGTGGAGTTTACAGTTTGGCCTGGATCTGTTAACTCTGAGACCTTGAAATAATAATAGGAACCCTATCACTTAGAATTGTGAGTTGTTTGAGACTATGTTATGCAAACGTAGATGTATAATAATTACATTAAACATTGATGGGGTGTACCCTGAAAGGGTTTATTTTTTTTCCTGAGCACATAGCAACACATGGAGAGGAGAAATATGAATTTGGAGCTTCTAAAATAGCAGTCACAGCAAAGGAAGGTATGTTGATTTTTATTCATTTTAATATTATAAATTGTATGTGCAAATAGTTATAGTCAAATAGTTCTTCAATATTTGTTATGGAAAGTAGCATACATCTCTCAACTACTTCACATTTTTCCCACCTCAGAGGAAAATACTTCCAACTTCTCTAGATGATGATCCTGATACTCTACTTTATTTCATTTCTCAAATAACAGTCTTGCACTGATAGTTTTTTAAAATTTTACTTAAAAAACCTTTCTTGTCTTCCTCACCCATACACTTCTTATTCTTCCATTTCACTAATAGAGTTGTGCCTTTCTTTTCCTTTCTTCCTTTCTTCTTAAGTAAAGAATGGAGATTTCTTTAGTTCACAGTTCTGGAGGTCAGGAAGTCCAAGAGCATGGTGCCAGCATCTGTTAAGAGCCTTCTTGGTGCATTCAAGCTATGTTTTTTTTTGTTTGTTTTTTGTTCTATATGTAGGATTTACATATTTATGAATAAGTCAATAATACTTGTATCAGAGTTCCATAGCAAATTATAGCTCTTCTTATACCCCCTTCTTGTAGGTAAGAATCATCTTGCTTTATGTATGTCAATTTTCTATGTATTTATAAGGAATTAAATCTCAAAATTTTTGCCAATGTTTAACTCTTGTCAGGAATTTAGAGTCATCAACTGTTATCTCAGTTTCCCCTTCCTCAAGATGTATGTCCTGGAAGCTTCTGACCTTCCTATGAACAGAGTACTATTTATGCTGATTCCTATCATCCTGGGATATTCTGTATCACCCTGGTAATTTAAGTTAACTATTTCCTATGGTGAATGTTTTCTTTCCTCTATCTTATGTCAGTCTGGCACCAAAATATAAACAGCTTCTCTTGATTAAAGTTGCTTATCTCCTGCACAGAGTTTCATTGCAGGTCTGGATTCCTCTGAATGACTTTTCACCAGCTTTATTGGACCAGGGTCCCAGGTGATTTTCATAGTATGCTACCAGCACATAGACATGTATTTCCATAATTGCATGGAACGAAGAATTGAGAGATGTATTCTGAATTTTGGTCTAGAAGTAGCTCTATCTAATCATTGCCCAAACAAAATCACATGGTCATTCCTATCTATAGGGTTCTGATAAAGGCCTGCTTGAAAAGGGAGAACAGAAAATATTAATAGAGAAGCTAAATAGTACCACAACCTCTTGCAACACTTCAGATACTTTCAAAAGCTTCCCTTCCTTAATCCAGACACATTGTAATCATCAGTTCTGTGAGCAGCTTCATTGGGGAGCAACCTGGGAGCACATTAACTTGAGCCTACACTGCATGCTTCTCGCTTTTGGTCAGATTTCATCTGATATCTCAGTGGCTAATGCTACTGGAACTTCCCTTGGTCACTCCTGGAAGGGCAGGAGGATTGGCTTTGAAAAAGGCTTTGACAAACATTGGACAGGCATTAAAGGATAAATGCTTGATTATTTCTTCACCTGGATGGACATCCTCAAAAATACTCTGCTTTCCCTGAGTTGCTCCCCTGCCACTCTTCTTCCTGCACCAAGCCTTGTAGCAACACATTACCTGTCTCAGGGTCTGCTTTCTGGACACCATGGCCATTGGTTTTTCTCTCTCTTATATTGGAAAATGGGTGCTTTGTAAGGCTGAGTACAGGGTGTGGAGCTAAGATTTTTGCAAGCTTGATGTCTGAAAACACTATTTTGTTGTAATAATTGATGAGAGTTTGGCTTTCAATGGGATTCAAGGTTGGAAATTATTTTTCTTCAGAATCCTGAAGGCATTGCTTCATTATTTTCTAGCTTCCAGTTGTCAAGAGATCTAAAAACCATTTCTGATCCACTTATGTATCTCTGAGGCCTTTTGGGATCATCTCTCTCTTCATCTGAAATCTTTGATTCTGTTTTGGTAGATTTATCATCCACTGTGCTAGGCATTCCATTTTCTTGGATTAGTCTTTTGCGTTCTTTTCATCTCTGTTTTCGCTGTGTTCTCTCTCTGGCAATTAACTGCATCACTTAGATACCAAACCTTCTAAACTTGTCCCCTAATTGCTTGTTGTTTTTGTGTCTTCTTTCTTTGTACCTATGCTGGAAGATCTCTCCAACTTTAATCATTCAAGTCATTTATTGAATTTTTCATTTCCGCTCTCAAATTTTAAATTTCTTAGAATGTTTTTCCCTTTCTTCTTGATTTGAAAAAAGGAAAGAAAAGAAAATTTTTTAAAATCCCTGTTTTTGTTTGGTGTTTGTGGTATTCTTTCCTATTTCTGCCACAATTGCAGGAGTTAAGTGGCACCAAGGTATGGAGCTGCGAGTGGGTTCTCAGAATGGGTTTTTCCCTTAACACTTTTCTTCTGTTCTCAGAACAGGGTTTCCCACCTGACCATGGCTTGGCCTGTCTTACTCCAGGGCATTTGAGACTCTCACCACTTCTTTAGTAGACTTTCACACCATCCTCTATGCTTTCACTAGTTTTAACCATCCTTCTGGAGGAATTTATTTTTTTAAAAAACTTATTCCTTCAATTTGGAATAATTCTTCAATAGAAAATCTGGTTAGTTGTCTACTTTTCCCACTGCTGCCATAGGATTCAGTTTCTTAGGTTTGCATGATTCATCATTGGCTTATTTGCTTTTCAGTTTCCAAAGTGTCGGTGTGATAACTTCGACCGTCATTGACATCCTTGTAGATCATAACTACAGAAAACTCTCTTCACTGTCATTTTAGTTGGCTGTTGAGAGTATATAAAAATAGGAGATTATGTTTGATCAGTCATCTTTACACAGAAGTCTTCAGATTATCTATTTTATAGATCATATTTTCATAATGCATTAACACCAAAGCTGGCAAATTTATTTTTTGGAAGAAGCTAATATTATGAGAATTATAATTGGTGTTCAATGTACTGATGTGATAACATACTAAAAGTGCCAAATATTAGCCTGTCCCACAGCTAAGGTTGTATGTTTCATGAAGTTGAATAATGGGACTATACAAGCTTCATTATACTGGAGATTTGGGGTGGCAAAGCCTCCCGCCTTAGCACTATTGACATTTTAGGCTGAGTAATTTAGGCTGGATAATTTGCTTTGAGTGGATGTCCTGTGCACCTTTGGATGTTTAATAATATTCTGGCCCCTTCCTGCTAGCTTGTTAATAGTAATGCCAAGTTGAGACAAAAAATAAAATGTCTCTAGACATTGCCAGATGTCTCCAGGGGAGCAAAACTGCTCCTGAGTGAGCCCACCATGGTATGGTAAAGAGCAGGAGTCAAAAAAGCCTTTTCCATAAAGGACCATACCATAAATATTTTGAACTTTATGGGTGATATGGACCCTATTGTGACTACTTAACTCTGCTACTGAAACATGAAAGTGGCCATAGACAATACATAAACCAATGACTGTGTTCCAATAAAACTCTATTCACAAAGGCAGGAAGCAGACAAGATTTGGCCCATCGTTGTAGTTTGCCAACCCCTGGTAGTATACAAAGATCAGAGATTTTGGAAAGAGCTGAGTATAAACCATTTACTAGCTTTAAGATCTCAGATGAACCTAATTAAAAGAATAATGACTTTTTCATGGAGTTGTAGTGGGAATGGTGAAAACTTAAATGTGAATGTTTCTTACATGCAGTAATGCTATTTACCTTTTCTGATTTGTAACTTAAACAGTTATTAATGTATATCAGAAATCCCTTGTGATATAATCAAATATGTCTTTCTCCTCCACCAGATGGTGAGCTTCTGGAAGTGAGCAAATGAATCATGGTCATTTTTTAATGATTTTTGCTTAGTGCCTGGCGGTGTTGTTGTTTATTAAATGTTTAATTGAAGAACAAATGACTCAGTGTATTCTATTGCATTCCATGTAAATTTATCTCATACCGGGTAGAGCTGCTTAAGAAGGAACAAATTTTGATAAGACTTTTAAAAATATTGCTTCTAACACTAGAAGTGATTTTGCCTGACAATTTATAAGTGGTATCACATATAATAAATATTTTGTATTTTTCCACAGCCTCCAAAAAGACTGGAATGAAGCATTTTTCCATTATGTGTGTCCTACTAGAAGCACAAAAACATAATGATATAATTTTTATAATATTAGAATAGATTATCTTTTAGCATCTAAGACAAGGTCATGTCTTCTTATTGTGATTTCACAAATTACAAAAAAAGACCTTTCTTTTAGGGTCTAACACTCTACTGCAAGTATTTGTGGCACTTTTTTCCTCTTAATAAAATAGATTCTAAGATTCTAATTCTTCAGAATAATTGAGATTTTTTTTTTTTTGAGGCAGATTTAACGTTTTGCTTACTGCATGGAGACCGAAGGAGTCAAAATAATTGAATTGGGATAAGGAATAAAATATTTTGGAATTCTGGAACCATTGCTGGATGATAATTTTAATATATTCTCTTTTGTGCAATAAAGGAGAGGAATGTGAAGAACCGATACTCTCAATACCATGAATAAGTGAAACCGCTTTGGAGAACAGTTGCAGGCCGGGCATGCTAATTATAAGGCATAGTAAAGGAACAAAGGAAAAAAAAAGCTGGGTACTCCAAACAACTACAATATCACTAAGTTACAAAAAGTGGGAAAAAAAAAAGTTTAATAATGACCACTCTAGACATTGTTTTCTTGAGGTCTGAAGAAAAAAGAAAAGTATTAACATCTTTGAGAAATAAAGTATGAGAAATAAAATATACCAGAAGCCAAAGTCATAGAGAAAGTACCTACCTGGATAAGGAGGATCTGAATCCAGGTTAGGTGGTAAGCCAGGCAGCTGCTCAATGCATGAATCTTCTAGATACTGGTCGTGGTCCATTTTCTGATAATTTATAAAGAAATTGATTTCTCAAAGTTCCAAAGGGAGGCTGGAAGTCCAAGATTATATCTGGTGGTTATATCTAGTGGGGGTTTTCAAGTTGCATCATCCCATGGTGCAAACAGAAGGGCAAGCAAGCACCCAAAAGAGAAGATCGATCTGAATTTCATCCTCAGTCTAGGATCCCATTTCTGTAATAAGTAGCCCACTCCCACTTTAACAGCATTAATCCACTCAGAAGTAGGAGCCCTCGGGGCTTAGCCACCCCTTGAAGGTCCCACCTCTTATTCCTGTTACATTTGCATTTAAATTTCTTTTTTTTTAATGTAGAATATTTTATTTTATTTTTTATTTATTTATTTTGATTCATTGTCCACAAATGGAGTACAGCTGTTGTTTCTCTGGTTGTACACAAAGTAGATTCACACCATCTGTGCGTTCATACATGTCCACAGGGCAATGAAGTCTGTCTCATTCTGTTATTATTATTACCCCCCACCCTGACCTCACCCCTCCCTTCCCTCTATGCAACCTATCCTTTCTCCATTCTTGCCTCCCTTCCACCCTGCATTATGCATCATCATTCACTTATCAGAGAGATCATTCGGCCTTTGGATTTCTGGGATTGGCTAATCTCAGTATTTAAATTTCAATCTGAGTTGTGGAGGGGACATTCAAACCAACCATAAAAGCACACTAAAGTACACATGCTCCTCATCTTACAAAGAGGTTAGGTTCCAATAAAGCCATTGTAAGTCAAAATGCATTTAAATCACCTAAGCTAATGACCAGCATAGTTCAGCCTAGTCTACCTTCAAGATGCTTAGAGCACTTACATTACATACAGCTGTGCAAAATTATCTAGCACACAGCATATTTTATAATAAAGCATGGAATGTCTATATAATTTATTGAATACCTGTATCCAGAAAACACTGGTTACACAGTCTTTGTGGAGTATCAGTTGTTTCTCATAACTATGTGGCCAAATGGGTGCTATGGCTTATGCTGCTGTCTAGCACCCAGAGAGAGAATCTGTACTAGCATGTCATTAGCCTGGGGAAAGATCAAAATTCTAAATTTGAATTCTGGTTTCTACTGAATGTGTATCGTTTTTGCACCATTGTAATGTTGAAAACAATCACAAATCAAGCCATCAAAAGTTAGGAATCATTCTATATTATTGGGAAAAAAATCAGAAATATGGTTCCATATTTCCCCAAGTTGATCTGAACAGAGACAACAGTATAACACACTGAAAATTTATCTCTTTTTACCTTTTCTCCCTCCTTCTCTTCCTTCCTTTTTCTTTCCACTGAATTTATTTATTGATTGATTTCTTCAGTAGCAAGACTCCACTGACCATATTTGGGGGCTGAAGTCTTGCAGTGTGACTCCTTTGGTAAGAGGAAAAATGATTTCCTTTCTCTTCCAAGTAGAAAGCATAGGCCTTTGTGATCCTAGTGCCAGGGGCCATCAAGGACTTCCCAAGGAGCATAATGTTCTATTATGGGAAAACAAAACAGTGGAATGAATTTTTTTTTGTTTGGAAGTGGAGTAAGAAAAGAGGTTTAGCCCAAAAGGTAGACCAGCAAATACAATGGTGGGCCACCAAGGCACCACCAGAGCCCTCACTGAACTTCCAGGGCCAAGGCTGATGATGGATCACAGTTGATTGACACTCTAGAAATTGCCCTTGACGGAAAGAAGCTACCTCTTCCAAGGTTACACTTTTCTTTAGGGACAACCTGTACCCAAAATCTGGATGGAGCAGGAATACCATGTTTTGGTTCTTTTTTCTCAATTAGGATAATTCTTTAGTTCCAGAAGCCTCTGTTGCAGCCTAGAACAGATCAGCTTCTAACTCTGTCCAGTTTTCTTTCTGCATTCTTCACAGATGTTATTCCTAAGAAAATGCTTTGATAAACCTCCTTAATTCAAATCTCAGGATTTTGTAATATTTTTCCTTTTTATGATTTCTTGACTTATGGAAACTTGACCTTTTGGAGCCTGGTCACCCACAAGCAGGAGTAGTTACCTTTGCAAGGTATAGAGTAAATAGTCGTTACAGGGACTATGGTATAGTGTGAGTGTTGCTGGAGACCACTGATGCATTGAAGGACAAGAAAAGGCTAAAAATGATTAATCACTAATAGTCACTTGAAAGGTCTTGATTAGATGGAATCTTCTTGCTAATGTCAGAGGCCTGTTTTGGTAAGAATAGACTGAATCCGGGTAGGGGTTTTCCTTTCTCATGCACAGGACTTCAGTCAGCACCATTGAGGGCTTAGACAGTTTCATCCATAATATTGCATCAGACTCAAGGACTCATAATAAAGGAGATGTGTCAGTAACCTCATGGTCCTGGAATCCACTGATCCTATTATAAGCCATAAAAACTGATGTCCTGGTAGAAGGACAGAATGATTCTTTGAAGGCCAAGATGAGGTACCAGATTAGAGATAAGATACTGCATAGAAGAGGAGCTCTCCTCCAGGTTTTAATATTTTATGGGGCCAGGCCCCAAAGATGAGGGATACTTGGTCTAGGAGCTGAGGGGTAGAAGTAAGGAAGACCCTGCTACCATCACACCTAGTGATCTGATCCCTTAAGGAATTTGTGGCTTCCACATAAAAGTTTGTTAAAATTCCTGAATCATAAAAACCATGGGAGATAGTGAATATACCATTAAACTTTATACCTTGGTTGCCAGCCAATCACTTTGAGATCCTTGTGTCAAAAAACATCAGGGAAGGAACCAAGTCACCATCCTGGCTGAGATAATTGACCCTAACGATACACAGAAGGTAGTACAGTTACACAATGAGGGCAGGGAAGGATTTGCTTGGTTCCAAATGATTCACCAGGGCAAGTCTTGGCACACCTTGCTCATTTTGATGGTACTTGGAAAAAGCCCTTGTGTGAGAAGAACTTGTTAACCAGGATCTCAGACCTTTCAAGAATGAGAGTCCCGGTTACTCCAGTAGGTAAGTTATCAAGAGCAAAAGAGGAACTAATCAAGGATGAGAGGAACCTAGAGTGGGTATTGAAGGAGGAAGAGGACCGCTAGTAACAGTTTAAGAACCAGATGCAGAAGTGGAGGCTGTAATTTGTCCCATTAACCTTCCTCTTGTAAGCTTCTCTAGGAAAAGAAGCCAACCAAAATTTGGGAGCAGCCATATTCTCTCTCATTATGGCTTTTCATATCCACTGAATACTTAATGAGAAGGTACAAAGTCCTGGACCTTGAATGAGCTGGGACAATTCTGAAAGGTATCTTGGCTGCAGAATTCTTCGTAGGGTTGGCTGAGGTCCTCCCTGAAACTGGAGTGTAGATTAACTTTGACTTCTGCTTGGCCCTGTTTCTCTCAAACCTTGCCAGCATTATTTCTGAGTAAGTTTCCTGATAAACTTCCTGCATGCAAATCTTGAGGTCTGTTTCCTAGGGAACATAGGCTAGGACAAGTAAAAGGAATTTTACATATATTTGGAACAAACCTTTGGAAGTATTCATATATCAGTTCCTTCTACCCTGTGTGATATTGTCACTAATGTTGTCCAGCTATGGGGAAAAGAAAAACTGAAATGAAATGCAGATCCCAAATAAAGTTAAGATGTTATATTATTCTCAGGAAAATCCTTTCATTTGATCATAAATAAAGATGGTTATAATTTTTAGGAATGGAAATCCAACTCTCCTCTTAAAAAATAAAAGTTAGATATTAGAAGTACACAAAAATGAGCTTGCCTGGGTCACCCACAGGCCCCACTTTGACCCTGGGAGTAGTTTACGAAGTTAGGAGTGAACTACAGAGAAGGGAGACCCATGGGGCTTTGGTGGTTGGTTATATAGTCCCAAAGTACCCAGAGATTGATCAGCACCTGTTCCCTTTTCCAACACACCCCGCTTTCCCTGTGGCTAATAACTCCTCTGCCACTGGACATTTGTTCTAGGAAGGAGAGGAATTCCTAACATCTCCCTCCAAATGCTGTTCCCAGCACCAGGTGCCATATCCCTCTTCTACCCACTGCACTAGGGTGCACATGCCCATCTCAGCTTGACCAAACTGCTTGCCTTGTGGGCTACTGAGCCTGGAGGGTGCACCTGGAGGCAACCAGGTAGCAGGAAGTCAGATCCCCATTAACCAAGATGCTAAAAGGGCAATCGTGCCAGTGGTGACTATCCCCAAGTAATGCTGCTTGGTCTACCTTATTTCTACTCAGTCTCCATGCCCAGTGCTCAGACTCCTATTATTTCTATGAGATTCCAGCAGGCTCCTAATAAAGAATGCTTTTTGCTTAAGATGACCAGAGTTGGTTTTCATGGCTGATGATTAATTATATTGACCTATTCACTTGCCTGCCAGCTCACCACTCCCTAAAAGACGAAATGGTCATGGAAAAAGACACAGGTTTGTTAATGATTCTCTTCCTTGCCTTCTTGTAGAACTTGACTCTTCAAGTAAGTAGGAGAAGAGAAAACATAGTTCTTTGGTTAATGATGTAACCCAGACAGAGTAGCAACTGCATTTTGGAAGGTGGGGATTATCTATGCTTACACATGTGAACTTCTAAGTTTCAAAGACAAACAGACACCTGACTTGTTTTGCACATCTTGAATCTGAGATCTAGAAAAACCTGAGGACATAGACTCATAATACCAAAACAAGAAGGAACTCAGATGTCCCAGATGATGGGGCCCAACTGCTATTGAGCCTTGGGTACTTTCTGGACATTGAATACATCCCTGATGGCAGCTTGTTTACTTATCATTTGTCTCTTTCTCATAAGAAAGTGCAAAACGTGCAAAAACACTTTTGGTTTCTGTTTTTGTAATTGTTTGCAAGCTGGTTAAATGGTAATTTACTGTATTTTATTTTCTGTTTGGAGATGCTCCAGTTTCCTTAAAACATTTTCTGCAGTTTTCTTCATTTCTTATCTAATACTGGGAAATAATGCACATTCCCAAGCCTGCATGGAAGAGTCTGTTTCCTAAAGAAGCCAGCAGGGAGTGGAGTAGGTGGAATGTGCTGAGAACCACGTTCCAGAGTGTTTCTCCCACACAAATGAGAGTGAAAGGAAAGCTGTCTACCTCACAAGTAGCTAGCTCTCTCCTGCTCCACTCCACCTCCTTGCTTGGAGTTTCACAACTGAGGAAATAAGGTGTAGTCTTTTACTATGAATTTTGCAAAGTCTGTTTATTTTTACATTTGGTGAGGACATCTGGCCCCAGGGACCCTAGGGAATACTATTGAAGGACTTCCTTCTTTCTTCGGGTTCTCTATTTAGCATCCATCTGGGGATAAATACAACAAGCTATGACCTAGGTAATTCCCACATAGTTGCCCATTGGTGTGTGGGCAGAGCTTGGCCTTTCTGGATATTAGGGGCAACAATGAACTCACAGGACCTCTACCAGGATTCTTTCCAAAAATTGCCATAAGGAGGGCTGTGGTTATGGCTCAGTGGTAGTACATTTGTCTAGCATATGGCAGGCACTGGGTTTGATCCTCAGCACCACTTTTTTTTTTTTAAAAAAGGCATATATATATAAAAAAGAGAACTATAAGGGGATATTTCTGTCTTCTTGAGCCTCGCTTATACCATGTGATGACTGCGATCTTTCTCTGCCCATCATAATTCAGTTTGGATGTTAAATGTTCTTATTACTCGGTATGGATAATTTTATCTATCCTTAACTAAGAAATAAATACCTCTCTAGTTGGAATCACAGTCTTTGCAGCTTTCCACAGGGGAGAGAGAATGACACACACATGAAGACTGTCCAAGAATTTCCATTATGTCCCTCTTAGCTTGGAGAAGATTGGCTCTCGGGTAAGATCACTTATAGAACCAGTGCAGGATAATGACAGCCAGAGGAGTGATGGAGAGCGAGAGTGAGAAGGAGAGTGAAAGAGAGAGAGAGAGAGAGAGAGAAGGAAGAAATGTTTTCCTCTTATTTATGAATTTTATTAGTTCTGCCAAGCAGGATAATCTAGGTGTTATCTTAACAATATTTACAAATGAAGTGCAACGAGTCCCAATGTATAACTATGGCACCTTCTAGGGTAACGGCTAGCACAGAATGCTCAGAGCTCCACATTGCAACTCCTCCTCTTCTTCCTCTTCCCAGGTAGTTTCTTCAGCTATTGTTCAAGATTTTTGAGCACTACATTGCAGAACTCTATTTGAAAAAAGTCTGTCCTAATTAAGCAATAATATCATATGTTTGTAGTTCTAATAGCTTTATTTGGTGAAAATTTTAGACAGAGGGAGCCTCCTGGGTAGTGTGAGTTGAGAGGAGCCAACCATTTTCTGCCTCAGGGGGCCCTGCTAAGCACCTTCCTCCTTTCCCATTTATCATTTTCATTTACGTGAAGGCACTATTACTATTATGGGTCCCGGTGAGAAAAACAAAAACAAACTTTATCTGAAAGGATTACCATATTCCAATGGAATCTTCCAGTAAATGCTGAGTGGGAGCTTCTCCACAATGAAACAGAACTGAGCTAAACCCGTTCCACCAGCAAAGCTGAGTGTGGGTGAGAGCCCTCTGTAGATTATGGCTCTGTGAGGTCAGACCTGGGGCAGAGAGACATGGATGGGCGGGCAGAGGCAGGAAGAAGCATCTTCAACAGAGGACATGTCCAAGGCAGCATATTCTGCAGGTATGAGAGGCCATCTGGTACAACAAATTGCACAGGGAAGATTTGGGCATTTCTACTAGTGAATAAATGCAAGACAACTACTGGAAAGAAAGGAAAGGAAGAAGAAAGCAAGAAAGCAAGAAAGGAAGGAAGGAAGGAAGGAAGAAAAAAAGAAAGAAAGAAAGAAAGAAAGAGGAGGGAAGGAAGGAAGGAAGGAAGAAGGGAAGGAAGGAAGGAAGGAAGGAAAGAAGGAAGGAAGGAGGGAGAGAGAAAAGAAAAGAAAAGAAAGAAAAGAAAGGGAAAATGGTGGCACATAGATTATGTTCTGACTGAGCCGTGATTTTGTACAGGACTGGCTGGCTGTCATATCAAGTGCTGAATGGAATTGATGGACACTAGTGAAGGGATTTGTCTCTGATGCTTAAATAGTGCGGTATTGTGTGTGTCATGTGGGCAAACATGAATGAGAAGAAACTCTCCTAAAAATGCCATGCCCAGAGAGTTAATCAAAAATTTTAAGCCACAACTTTATTAGATTTGGGGCAAGGGCACTTCTTTTGAATCCTGTTTTAATATTCTCTCTTTATTCCTTAATAACAGTTATCAAATTTGTTTCCTTGTGTCTGCCTTTATTGATTACAAATGTTCCCAAATGTCAAGACCATAGAAAATGGCAACAAACTATCAATTCCTCATGTTAACAAGCACCACATTTATTCCAAAAGATCATGAAGACTAGGGAAAAAAAAGAGTCACCACACAGATGATTTAAATCATATAGTTTATAAAGATATAGAGAAACAGGCTTTGGTTAGGGTGCAAGCAGCTTGGAGTTGAATTTAATTTAAAGATGGACAGTTTTTCTATAGAGTAGGCATTTTGTCTTCCTAAAGCCAGAATAGATTCCATCCAGATGCTTCATGTTTTTTGCCCTGAGAGAAAACATTACATGGGAACTGAGCAGGGGAACTGAACAAAGCAACCTTGTAAATTCTAAATTTGGGTGATTGCATCATCCAAGTCCTAAACATACTAAGAGTCAAATCCAGCTTTATTTTTATTGAGCATTTGCAACTAATTCCCACTGATCAAAGACAATTTGGTCTCTTTTTTCTATTTCTCTTTTTGGCAAATAAGTGGTATTCTGGAGGGATAACTTGGGAGCACTCCTCTCTCCAATAGTCATACAAATCTGTTGTTGCAAGGGAATGTGGATTCGGGGAAAGCAGTGCATTTCGGGAATTCATTAAGTGGCTGAATTCATTAAAGGCTAGAAGGAGATAATTTAGACCTTTTTTGTTAACACAATAATTTGCAACTGTATAATTATCAGGGTTTGCTTTAGTCTGGGACAAAATCTGATATTTATACTTAAATGAAAATTATCTACCACTTATACTGACAAAAATATGAGCTACTTAGTTGTGGTTCTTGGTAAGATGAGGGGTTACAGAATCTCTGCTTTGCTTTTTCCTAATTAGGTCTTACAGTCCAGGGTGGGGGCTTGCAGAGCACAGCGATGTGGCCTAGGGTGGAGACGGTCCTGCTTAAACCATGTGGCCTAAATCGAATCTGAAACTTGAGGCTGGACAGAGAAGCTCAGATTGTACGCCTACTCATTTTGGGTCTTTCGTTTCTTTAACTGGAAAATAATGAAGACTATCACTGTGGTAAACCTAGGGGCAGATACATGTATTTTGGGGTTCAGAACTCATTCAAATTTGGAGGTGGTCTTTAAGAAAAATAATATAAGTATTATGCATTCTAGGTTGGGAATAAGGTGTTGGAAAAGTCCTGTGAAGGCCCTGAAGCTTAAACTTCATTGAAGGTAAGTCCTGGGTGCTAATGTCACCAGAAGGAAGGAAAGAGAACTCTCCAGGTTGTTCCACCAAGCCATAAAAGAGCTGCTATTTGTGCTAATGGGGTTGACTTTCAGAGGGCAGAGGAACTGACTTCTCCAGTGCCATGCCAGGAGGAGGCAGATGCCTGCTGACAAGAGAAGATTGTTCACAGGAATTTCAAGGTGCTGTCCCAGCCTGAGCCTCCACTGATAAGGCATCCTCTGTTTTGGAAACATGATTACTCCTGGATGCAAGATCCCTAGGTGGGGACCATTGTGTATTTTGGACTCCTGGGTTGCAGATAGTCCTGAGTTATATCATTCAGTTCTCACAGGAGCTCTGTGAGGTTGAGTGTTTTCAACTTCCTTTCACAGATGTGGAAATTGATGTAGCAAGAGGTTAAGTGACTAGATCAGTGTCACAGGGCCAACACTGGACTATTGAGTTCAGTTTGCATCTTTCTAGCCCTGAAGACCTTGCCCAGTTCACCCCACCTTTGCTGAAGAGTTCTTAGGGGGCTGCAGTCTGCAGAATTTCTGTAGGTAGTCTGAGCTCTCTGAATGGTCTTGCTGCAAGCTATTCAGTTAGCCACACTGCCCCATCTCTTGGGATGATGACCCAGGCACAACTATAGCACGGGGGACTCTTCCTTCCCCTCTGGATTGAAAACTGGTCCCTGGGATAAAAGCATTTACTCTGCTTTAGGGCTTAGGGAAGTTCTCATTTGTAAAGATGCCAATTAGAGATAACTTTGCATTTCATGAGGGTGGTAAATATCCTTGAAATGGTTGTAATAGCTTTCTCATAGGGTTACATTCTAAATCTACAGTCTCTGGTTGATCCTGTTTATAAAGAGCCCATTTTGTGGATTGACAAATAGGTGGGATTCCCTGAGTAATAATAATCAATGCTGGACCACACCAGACATGGGTACTGGGTAGAAAGAAAGAAAAGTACTGCTGAAGAAAAGAGAGACCAAAGATTCTGGCCCCAAATAGGATCCTTTCATTTAATTAAAAAAAAAAAATAGAGCCTGTTTCCCACAGTTTCCCATTGTCATTTTGCCTTTTCTTCTGCACTGTCCCCTTCAGACACACACACACACACACACACACACACACACACACACCCTTACAGGTAGTAGTAAAAGGTTAACTCGGATCCAATACCATGTAGATGCTTAAGTTTCTTAAAAGCCTGCTCAACCCCTGGGTGGGAGTGGAGTCCTCTTTCTCACAAATTAATCTCCATAAATTTCACATTTAGAAATGTGATCTGCTCTGAAGGAGACCAACATGAAACAGTTTTTCTCTGGGCCCACGGTGACTGACTACACTTTTCCTTTTGAAACTGTTCAGAACCACCACCGCCAAGGTTATTTCCCAGCAAGAGTGGTGGTGGGGGCGGGGTGCGGGGAAGGGTGGGACTTCTGAAGGCCTGGGAGTGGAGGCTTTCGAGGTGAAGCAAGTGGAGCGGCTCTGGCTCCTTGTAGGCTTCCCAGCCTGGAAATCAAGCAGAACTCGCTCTCATTCCTGTGACTGCATAGACGCTTGGAAACAATACCCGTGCCGGCTGGCTTGGGATACATTGAAATAGGCCTGTCAAGTGTCAGTTTATACGGGAGGCGATGGAGTGTACGCTGACATCATGTAATCAAAAGGAAAAAATTACAATGTGTGTCTAGCCTGGGAAAAATAGACTGTAAGTTAGCAAGCTGTATTTCATGCTCCCTGGACAGGGCTGGAGGCCTTCCTTTATTTACTCGTAGGGTACCTATTGAACTTCATGGTGGTGGTTTACAAATAATCAAAGTGAGGGGCTGTTTTGTGTGTTTTTAAAGACACAGGCTCTGGTGGATCAGATAAAATCCAACCCATCTCAGCAGGTACTAACTTGTTTAAGAAAACCAGCTGTCAACAGAAAAGAAACTCAGAAGGCTCACTGACTTAATCAATCTTTTGGCAGTCCCTGAGAAATTTACTTCTGGATTTTTTTTTTCTTTTTTAGTGAAACGTTAGGCAAATGCAGAGAGTCAGCTGCTTTTCATCAATTGGGAATCAATTACGAAGCTGATAGGGGTGTTTTTTTTTTTTAAATTACGCTAACAGATGGAGATGCGTGCAGTGGTAGAAGGTTTAAAGTCCTGGCTAAAAGACACACAGAGTAGGAATGGCCGGGAACAGGGCTCTAAGCAGCCATGAACAGCTAGAGAAAGCCTGAACTCTCTTCTCTCCTCTGACTACAGGCTGATGGAGCTCCCCTCCTGATAGGTCTCCCTAAAATCCTTACTTTCAGTGCCTGCCCCTGAGATTTTCCCTATGGAGCCACAGGGCAGGGTAATGGGCAAAACTATTATAGAAATTCACTCCTTGCCTTTGCCCCATTTTTGGTCTTCCAGCCTGTCCTTGGGAAACCTCTCCCAAGTCACGATTAATTTCAGGTGTGCAAGGAAAAACTCAAGTGTGTCCTTCATGGACCGATGCTGATAATGTTTCTAAACATATTTTCCAGCCACCTTGGAGTTCATAGGCCCTTGCTCTGTCAGCCCTGCTATCATCAGTGTGGTGTTAGATTGCTAAGAGTCAGCATTTTCCTGGATGGGATTTTGAAAGCATATCTCCCCCCTCCCTTCCTACCCTTGGATAGCACAAAGAGGTATTTTTGTACTGTAGATAAATTTTATAAACTTGGCTTAATTGTGAAACATAACATGCCTACCAAAAATTGGATAAGACACAGCCATGTGTATTTTCTTATATAACTCAAGAAGGTTTCTGATAGAAAGATTAAACAGAAACTTAATAAGTATAGCATCTTTGTTTTTGTCAGTGGAGGAGGAAGTGGGGTGGGAAAAAGGAATGAGATGGAAGTTTAATTCTGATGATTTACTCTATGGGGGAAAATCAGGTCCTTCTCAACCATGGTGTTTCACAGTTTCATGGAATACTTAGTAAATCAGGGTGACAGGATTTTCATCTAGCAGCCAAGTCACAACCAAACCCAAGCAGCCAGATAGGGCACTTCCTCTCTGCATAGTCCTCATGGATAAAGTCAGCTTATACAGAAGGTTTATTAGGTCAGAGGGGAGTTTCAGAAAGATGAGGGTCAAGGTGAATCTCTTATCCTCCAGAAAGCACACATTAAAACAGGTTCAATAGCAGCATTTTATGGGAAGAGGTAGTAGTGTGGTGTTTAAGAAACTGTATTCTGAATCACTATTTGATGAAGAGTCTAAGTTCTACCACTTTCTAGCTGCATGACACTGGAAGATTTGTTATTATCTAAGCCTAAGCTGCCTGAGCTGTCCAATGGGGACTTAAGGACTGTTGCATGCAGGTAGTCGATGCAAAATGTTATCACAGAGACCACCTATAATAAGAGCTCAATAAATATAAGCTGCTTCTGTTGCTGGGGCTTTCTGAGTGCTGATTTCTGTGAATTTGTGGAAGGGACCTGTATAATTCAGCCTGTCCAGAACTTAACCTCTAACCCCTTTTCCATAGATCATCAGACTGGATTCATGTTTTCTGGCATATCCTTTGGTAAGTATTGTGATCAGCGTATCTCCAAGAGATCCAGGCTCATATTCAACATTTTTTAAAAAATTTTTATTTGTTTTTTATTTCTACAGATTGCATTTGGATTCATTGTACACAAATGGGTTACGACTTTTTGTTTCTAAGGTTGTACATGATGTAGATTCATACCATTCATGTAGTCATACATGTACAAAGGGTAATGATGTCTGTCTCAGTCCACCATCTTTCATACCCCCGACTCCTGCTCCCTCTCATTTCCCTCTACGTAATCTAAAGTTCCTCCATTCTTCTCTTCCCCCACCCCCATTATGATAAGTGGGTGATGGTACATATTCAACATTTGATGGAGAAAGTCATCCTACTTCTTGTCATTTACTCAAACTCTATTCACTCTTATTAGCTCAACTCCAGTCCCTTCTCCAAGAGCCAACACTGCCCTCACCAGCCAGCACTTGGTTTCTTTCTCTCAATTCAGTTGGCCCATGTCACTCTCATTGTAATGTCACTTGGACTCTTTGTCTTGGTGTCATCTGTTTTGATGGTTCCCTTGTCATATGAACTTGACTTCTTTGATTTTATTTAGGGGGTTCTTTAGCTTAACAAACCATGCAGGACTGTTATTGGCCAAGACCTAATAGAGTATAGGTTCAGTCAACATTAGAAGCCTGGAATTGAATCTTGATGTCCTGTTCAGGAAAGTCTGAGGCTCACAACACGCTGGTCAACCTAAAGAGCTAGTGCAGTTGGTCTTTAGTCAGTGGTAGTAAGTTACCCTTTCTTCTGCTGTCTTTCCAAACCTATGTCACAGTGTCTACCTGGATTGCATGAGGAGAATGTATTTCTCTTTTCATTACTCTTCTATCTAAAGTCAGTTTTTATTGTTTCTTGGTAATATGCTTTTCTCTCTCTTTATCATTTTTATTCTTTTTAAAAATTACAATTCACACATAATAATTATGCATATTTATTGTATAAAATGTGATATTCTAATACATGTATACATTGCATAATAGTCAAATCAGGGTAATTAGCACATCCATCACCTCAAACATTTATCATTTCTTTGTGGTGAGAATATTTAAATCCATTTTCTAGTTATTTGAAACATATAATACATCTTTTAAACTGTAGTTACTCTACTATGCAATAAAACACCAGAACTTATTCTTTGTACTTGTAACTCTTCACCCTTCACCAAACCCTACATTCCTTGCTAACCCCTCCCTCTCATGAATTCTCACCTCCCAGTCTCAATACAATATTATATATTGATGCTTTGATTTAGCAGCACTTTATTAAGCACTATTTGATGCATTGTGGCTAAAAATGGTGCCTGTTGGTGGAGAACTAATTACAAAAAATAGACATAATGGAGTTTGTTGAAGAGATTCAGAGCATAGGCTCTGGATTTAAGATAATCTCCCTTTAGCTTCCTTATTTGCCAGCTATGTGACCTTGGGCATATTGCTTTGTTGTGGTGTGTATATGAGATATCCGCCAAAAGCTCACATGTAAGGCAATTCATAGGTGAAATGATCAGAATTGGAGAGTTACAACCTAATCAGTGGATTAATCCGCTGATATGGGTTAACTGGGTGGTTACTATAGGCAGGTGGGGTATGACTGGAGGAAGTAGGTTACTGGGATTTGCTTTGGGGTTTATATTTTGCAGAGAGAGTTCTGTCTTTGCTTCCTGGATCTCCTCCACATCCACCATAATACTCAGCCTCACCTCAGGCCCAGGTCTATGGAGCCAGTCAACTGTGGATTGAACCTCTGAAACCCTGCCAAAATAAACTTTTCCTCCTCAAAGTTGTTCTTACCAGATCTTTTGGTCACAGTGACACAAAACTGACTAAAGTATGCTTAAACTTTCTCTACTGAAGTTTTCCCATGAAGAATGTATCACCTCATATAGTTAATGCTAATATCAGATAAGATAATGAAATATATCTTTAGCAATTGCTTTGCATCCAATAAAGCTCATAGACATTGCCCATAATTAAGACATATTTTCTGCTTTCTTGAATCTCAACATCTGGAGCAAAAGCAGAGGGAGCTTTTTGAAAAGCAGCATTTGAGCAGGAAGTGGCAGGATGTACTGGGGTAGTTTGGAAAGGGTTCCACTGAGGACATGGTAGGAGATGACATTGGCACCATAGATGGGAAACCAGATTGGAGGGTTTGGAATCCTAAATTAAGGAATTCTCTAGGTAGCAGGAAGTCACTGAATTTAAAACATGCTAGTAATATGTGCAGTTTTGTGTTTCTAGAAGCTAACTTTGGGAATAGTGAGGAGGAGGAATTGGAGCAGAGAGACAATAGAAGCAGAGAAACCAATTAAGAGATTAAATTCTACCATCATTCTTTTTTCTGTTTCTATTTCCCTGGATTCTTTTTTACATAATAGGAATTTTTCATGCAACTTACATTGGTAATCATTGGTGAGACTCTCCTTGGACTTTTTAATCTTCCTCTGTCAGACTAGACCTATTTGGTTCACCTGACCCCGAGGAGTAAATTCAGAAACAAAATAGATCATACATTTCATGTTTTATTTATAAGCCTCAACTCCCATAGTTGCTGACCACTACTATAATGTTGCTTCAGGGAATTGCTCTATCTCTCTCTTTGCTCCATCTCTCTCTTTGCTCCCAGTTTGTGTTAAGAGTTCTCAGTTTAGGACCCAATTCCAATGGCAAGTGCTATATTTATACTCAAAAAGGAAAAAGTAAATAAAAAGAGAGATTTAGATAACTATCATCTTTCCATGCATAATCTTGTGGAAGCAGAATTGGCCTCTGTTCCCACACCCTCTGAAAAAAAAACACTATTTATGCCAGATGCAGTTGTGTGAAGCAAACTTTGAATTTAGTTAAATGCACAGCACTGTCTACTGATGACCTTTCAATTGCATGCCAGCACCTCCCTATTAAGCTCTCATTCTGCTTAAATAGAGCACCAATACCTCCCGGTACCTCGATTTTGAAAAACAAACTGAATCATCAAATAAGACCTTGGGGACTTGGGCTCTATCTAATGCTATACTCTTTTTTTTAAAATTGATTCACTTTTCTGCCAACCCAATATGTCCATGAAATAGTCTAGCTGCTGCTACAAGAACAATTATTATTCTGCCTGAGGTTATCCGTATGGTCTCAAGGCCCTGCAAACATCCATTTATACTGAGATGAATTGGAGATAAAGCAGTCATGAGTTGGCACTTCAGGCAGACAAGGGTGGTCAGACATGCCACATTGTGACAGCTGGAGCACTGCCCCACGGCCTGATGGGAGAACATGCTTCTGAGTTTCCCACAGACCAGTATGCATGGGAACCTGCTCAGTTTTACCCAAAGACAAACACCATAAAAGGCCTTTGAGTCCAAGTTGTCCAGATTTTCAAACTGACAGACCTGAAGTCTGTAAGCAAACATGGAAGTCCCCGTGGAAACTCCAATTCACTTGTGCTATGTCTTTCCCTATAATCTAACGCCAAGATGCAATTAGACATAATTTGAGATATACATAATTGCAACTCATTCAGAAGAGATTATTTTTTGAGAGGTTCAAAATGAGAAAATGTGCACATTCCTTTATAGGTTTCATTGGAGCAAGTTGATTTAAATAAAACCACACACACACACACACACCCTGCAGTGATTGATGTACCCAGAACAATAGGTACTGTTGACTTTTATAGAAATATGCATACTAAAATATTCTAAAGTACTATTAATTGCATTCATTAGTAATTAGTAATTTCAAGAGAAATTGTAAATGTCATTTCAGTAGTCATTTTGCAATTTATATATAAAATCCCAGTCAATATTTGGCTTTATAAGGCAAACGAAGTGTTTGTAAGTCTTAACTGGATGTATTTGTATTGCATATTTGCAATTGAGTTCCAAATGATCTACAAAGTCATCTTAGGTAAAGGTGACAGAAGTCTGAGGGACCTCATAATACATTGCCTAGCAGGGCAATAAGTATTACCATCTGAAGCTGTAAAAACAAGGATGTCTATATTTTCAAGGAAAAACAGAAACAGGAAATTTTTAATCCCATCATAAAATGAGTTGCAAGAAAATTATATTCCAATCCTTTCCAAAGTACTGTGGAACATGCAGTGTAACTAGATTAACCACTCAGTACATTAAAGACAAAGGTAAACATTGTTTAATTAAAATATTTGTTTTGTTTATCAAATTGATCATCTTGTTAGAATAAAAGTGTTAAATGTTTGAATTGAATTCCAGTTCAGTCAGAATTATCAATCATCATTCTTGTATTTTCATATAGTAATCATAAAAATGAAGAATTGTGTTTTATACAGAGAGTTTCAACTAAAAGATAACAAAATTACATCCAATTCAGTTTTTGACTTTGGTTTCAGTGAGGTATACAAATCCCCTTTTGTCACAAATGGAGAATCACAGGTCAATGATTTCAGGACAGCAAACACTCATTCTTCCAAAACTTCTCAATTCCTAGATTATCTAAAGTCTTGACATTGCCCCTGAAGATCTACTTGGGTCTTGAGAGATGGTTTGGCCTCTCACCAAAGTGAAAAATAAAGTCAGTCCATTCAGATTCAGATCTTTCTGAAAAAAGTCAAAGTTCTTCTGTTTCACTTGGGGAATTCCCAATCTGTTCTAGGTCTGAGACTTCCAAGTGTCTAAGCAACATCTGGTGACTGGGTAGGAGCCATGGGAACCTACAGCCAAGTGCTACTGGGAAGTAGCCCAGAAAGGCCCAGTGTTTGTTTATATCAATTGAACTTCAGTGAACACTCCTCTACTTTTGAGCAATGAAATATGACTAAGTTAGAATGTTATTATTAGCAATAAGAACTATATTTTTATTACATTGTGAATTTCAGCTCTGACCAAAATTAGATACTGAATTGGAATTAACCTCTCCCTTGCTCATGGTCAGTTTGAGGGGCTTTAAGTAACATTTAGTTCTCAAAGTTCTGAGGAATAGAAGTCTGAAATCAGGGGTGTTAGCATGATTGGGTTCTGGTGAGAACCCTCCTTCTGGTTCACAGATGACTGCTTTTTCATTTGTGCCCATTGAGAGAAATCTCATGAAAGACTCATGATCTCTTAGTCTCTTCTAGGAGGGGGCATTTAATCTCACCATAAGGGCTCCATTCTCATGACCTAATTGACTCCCAAAGATCTCACCTACCAATGTCATCATATTGGAGGTTAAAATGTCAACCCATGACATTTGGAAGGACACAAACATTCAATCCATAACACCTAAGATCCAAAAACACTTTATTTCTGTAATTTATGAATAGTGAGTTGCAATCTTTCTTTATTAGTCTAGAAACAGAGACATGACATATAGTTCTTTGTCAGACCCTCAGTCCTTCTCATCTTGGTATTAACACACTTCATAATCATCCCCATCCTGTATCTTTACTCTCTCTTTTCACCTTTCCTAGCACTCTGTTTCTTAGCCATATCAGGTTTCCAACTTTGGCATCGTGTTCTTTGTTTGCCTGCATTATTCCTTCTGTCCTCTGCTGTTGTCCATTGTGGACAATCATCTTCCAGGGTTCATCAAGATCAGCCATTCCCATATTTGCTTTCCCAATCCCCACAGAATGGAAGACACCCCTTTGCTTTGTTTCTTTCATACTTTATATTTCCTCCACCATGGTATTTGCCACATTTTAACTAGTGAGATAGAAGAGCTTCTTGTTTCCTGTGCTACCTCTTGTGTTTTTTGAAGTCTGATAAACTATCCTTGGGTAGGAGAGCTGGGATCTGAAAGGCCAGGGTGTTTGATGACTTCTCCATGTTTGTGAGGAGTCATGAGAATAATGATAGTAGTTGAGGGATAGAGGAAGGCTAAATGCTGGTGACCAAAGCCCTCTATGAATGATGAGAGTGACCAGGAGGTTAGTAGACAACCATGTGGATTGGAGGACAGGGGTGGTACCTTTTCAGGATGTGAGCCTCAGAGATAGTGGTTTTGGCAGGAGGTAGAGGGCAGTGCTGGATCATAAGTGGTGATAAGAATCAGGGAGGTTGTCCTGACACATGGATGTCAAAATTCAAAACATCTTCTCTGTGAGCAGATTTCAAAGCAATACCTGAAGGACAAAGTGAGTTTTACTTAAGATAGGAAGTAAGGACAAACTTTCTGCAAAAATGTGGAGGACATAGTGGAGTTCACAATTGACCAAAAGGAAATTCTAGGGACAATGGAGGGTTGGAGAGGGAGGGAAAGAAAGGGTAGTGAGTCACAAGAATTATGCAGAGCAGGATGGAGATGGCACATGGGGGACAGGACTTTTACTGGAAGGCAAGAGGACAGTGGTTTGAAGCATCATACATGGGCTTGATGGTCTCTGCTGTGTGACTGGACAACTGGAGCAATTGCCATGGTCAGATGCTTTCCTCCTGGGAGGCATGTCACAGGACTGGAGTTTCCTGAGTCCACTTGGGATGTTGGTGACTCATTGGCTAAGACTTAATTCTGGCTCTGTGTCCCAGGAGTGCACAAAGGGAGTGGACAGGTTGACTTCACTGGGTTTCCATTTCCCTGCAGAGAGCACAGGATTAGATTGAATACTCCTGGAGATTGATTCTAACTATTATTCTATGAAAAGCTCTGTTTACCTTTTCAGGAAATTGAGGCAATTGTATTTCTTGAGTTATTTTACCTAAGGAGGGCTATTTCCTAAAGACTAAAATAAAGTAATATATCATTTTTCTACTTTTATTGAGCACCTGCTATGTTCCATGTTGATGGGTCATAGAAGAAATGAATACATTTTGTGCTAAGTCCTTTCAAACTCTTAGGAGAAGTGACATGTGCTCAGGAACAAATGGCCCCTCTGGTGTGCCATGTCCTACAGGCCACCAATTCGACTTCCCCATTGGATAGGGAAATGCTGCCAGTGGAAGGCTTCTGTTGAAGTCATGCACCTTCATACAAAACTTTAAAATGAGACCTCCTCTCCACACACTCTCGAGAATTCATTGATCAATGTCTTTATCACTCATCATTACTATTGGCCCCCATTATCTTACAGCATCTGGACCTGGGACTCCAGTGTTTTAACATTCCAGGTTCAGGTCAGTTTTAAAGCCCCTTGGTCTTAAGATGTGCAATTTCAGCAGTGCCAGGGTTGGAGCAGGTGAAATATTCGTACAGCTCCCTCTTCCCTTGACTTTGACTACTTTATTTCCTCCCCCCCGAGAAACCTTAGAAGAAGTGAGAAGATTTTTCTTGGTCCCTGTTCATAGCAAGGGGAAGAAATTCATGTAGCTTTTGGCCAATTGATCTTAAAAATGGTTGCTTAGGTATTCAAGCATCTTAATATGAAATCATACCAGAGAATTCTTAGCTAGGGGCCAGAAGATCTTTGTTTTTCAGTTTGGTTCAAACATTAATTCATTGCATGACCTACAAAAAGTTACTTCTGTCGCTGGGATCTCCTCCTTTGGAAAATGAGAGGTTTCGATTAGGAGGTCTCAATTCCCTTCCAGTGGGAACATCTGTGACTCTAAAAGTCTTTCTTTGAAGTGTCACGTAGGAAACTGATTATTAGGTGTTTGAACAATTTGTGTTCTGAGCATTACTCAATATATTGGGTCATTCCATTCACATTGAAAGCTACGTTTTTAAAGTGCTAAAAACTTTGTTCAGTTATTTTTCAGAATTAGTTCCGCCTCTATGCCCAGACACGTGTCTGGAAGTGAAGAGAGGTGAGTAAAGGGGCAAGATACAGCATTCAGCAGTGCCATTGATTTGTGTGTAAGGCTGTTTTGATGAAAGCGCACATGCCTGAGTCCCTGGAAACCCGAGGAGGAAAGTACTAAATGTGTTTCAGAACTGGCTGAGGATAAATTCAAGCCAGGCTGGCTACAAGAAGGCATGTGTCAGCATTTGTTATGTTGGAGTGTCCTGTTCTGAGACTGCCCTTGATCACTTTAGCTTTGCCACATCCCCCCGGCCACCAATCGGTCATCCCTGTCCAATAGTTAAATTGCCCAGGGATGAGGCTGCCTATTTTGGTCACAAAGGAAGAGTTTGTGCCCAAACTGGCAATATCTAAGGAATGGCTGGTTTTATTTGTTTATTTTGTAGTTTCATCTGTTTTCACATCATTCGTCTGAACCATTTCTCCTCAATATTGTGGAAGTTATTCAACTATCCAGAATCTTTGCTTATTTCCCAAATGTGTTTCATTGACTTCGGAGTTGTAGTGAGACTTCTGAGAGATAATGTTCGTGAGAACCTGTTTTAAACTGTTAAACACACTGTGCATGTTGATTATTATGTCCAGTCGAACGAGGAATGGATCATAAAGTTATTTTTCTTTCCCAAAGCCCTAACTACAATAATTTTCCAGGCATTAGGTTTTTTTTTTTTTTTGGTCATCTCTGCCATGTGAAGCATAATCTACTCCATCTACTTCTAGTGAATTTGCCAATTTGGTAGCTGTGGATCAGATTGGCCAAATTTTCCGTAAATCCATTCTGAGCAATACATTTGTTATTGTTGGAACTCCAGGCCATTAATTGGTCTTTGCAGCTGCCAAGACTTTACCACAATTGAAGAAATAACCATGGAAGTCAATCTGAATTCCTTTGCATTTGTTCATTTGAATTTGATCCTCGAAGTATTTGTTTTACTCATTTTGCTGCCTAATTTGCCTAAAATAAATCAGGAATCAGTCAGCACTCAAATCCTGGGGTAATTGGAGTTTTTGGTGTCAGCAGTAGCATTGACATCTATTCCATCATGAGTTCTTACAATTTTATTTTGTGTGTTAAAAAAATTTTGGAACCAAGAGAGTTCCTTTTGCCTTCAATTACAAGTAATATTTGAGAGTATTTTTAGTTCATCTATAAATGGATAAAAAATACTGCTGTCTGCTTGAGACAAAAAGCTATTTGTTTTCATGTCTGCCTTACCTGGAGAAAATAAGGTGGAAAATGGATTGGATGGATAGCTTTCAATTTATTACCACAGAAGTATGTATGGTATCTTTCCAAACCATTATGTGATTTTAATGCAACAAGCTTAGAGGACAAGTAAGCATTTCGATATAACCCTTAGACAAAATATTGTCCTTTCTCATTTCAACAATTAAATTGATTCTTATAAGAGCAATTAAAGGTATACAATCCAGAGGATGGGTGTGATTGAACTGAATTGCTAGTTAACAATGGTGCCCGTATAGATCTGTGTAGTACTTTGTCCTAGGCGATTGTAGGAAAACAAAATAAAAGGTGGAAATTTGGGTAAGTGAGACTTTCATTTACTCAATGGAGTTGGTAAAGGTTTGAGTAGTCAGGGATCCCTCCTCATCATTAGAGTACTGATCAGAGAGGTATTTACCCTCAGGCAAAGGAAATCCATTCAACTCTCTCCCTGATATATACTTTGGGAGCTGGGTCTGTAACAATGACTTCTCCTGCCTCACCCCTTGATCACCAGTGCTGATTCATGGGACAGCAGAGAAGGTATGAGGCTAGCCTGTGCCATTGGGCTTGTCCTGAGTGGGCAGAAACAGGACAGGGGCTGCATGGTGCCTGGATAACCAGTGAGGTGGCTCAGTGGTAAATGGGTCACCATAGTAAGAATAGTTTCTTCTTTTTGGGGGTGATATAGGAAGGTGCAAAGAACCAGGAACTGGGCAGAAGCTTAGGCCAACGCTCCCTGTTTGTTCTTTTCCATTTTGACTCTATTTTTTTGATAATTGTTATAGTTTAGATGTGAGGTGTCCCCCAAAAGCTCATATGTGAGACAGGAAAGAAGGCTTAGAGGTGAACTGATTGGGTTAAGGGACTCAAAACCCAATCAGTACATTAACCCCTTGATAGGGATTAACTGGGTGGTAACTGTAGACAGATAGGGTGTGGCTAGAGGAGGTGGGTCCTTGGGGGTGTGCCTTTGGGATATAAATTTTGTCCCTGAAAAGGAGCTGTGTCTTTCTCTGCTTTCTGGTCATCGTGTCCTGAGCTGCTTTCCTCCACCACATGCTTCCACCATGATGTTCTGTCTCACATGTTGTTTGAGCCATGAGGAGTGGAATCGGCCATCTATGACTGAGACCTCTGAAACTGAGCAACAGATAAACTTTCCTTCCTCTACAATAATTGTTGTCAGATGGCAGCAATGAAAAACCTAACTTAAACAATAATAATTTCTCTGAAAAAATAGATAGCTTTGTTCTTATAACTGTTTGCAATAGTGTTTGCAACACCTCACATCTAAAAGAGGGTTAACCTAGAAGCCAAAACATTTGACCTTTATTTCCCAAAGACCATACACAAGACCTGTAGCAGCTGAACCAAATGCCCTTGCCCAGATGTTATCTCCAGTTATTTGGTCCAACTAGTTAATGTAGAGAATTGCTGCCCTGCTCATTAGGAAAAAATGGCGACCTCGAATAGAGGGCTTTAGTGATATCCAAATTTAGATCACACAACAAAAGCTATATAAAAAGTTAATTATTATGGTTATATAAGGAGAATATCCATAAGATTGATTGAATTTCTTAGATTTTGCCCAAATATCTAGGTATCATATTGATATTAGGTACAATGTAATTGAACAAGAGTGTCCAAACCTGGAAGGTCTGTTAAAGGGTCTTTTGTTTAAAGTTTTATCTTAGAGTTTTCCTAGATTATTTGAAGTCTTGGCATTGCCACTGGAGATCTACTTGGGTCTTGAGAGACAGATTGACCTCTCACCACACAATGTTTCTGCAAATGCTGCAAAGTTTTAAGATCAGACAGAACAGGGAGGAGTGCTTCAGGGCAGAGGAAGTTAATTTCAGTTTCTGCCATGTGCCCACCACCCTAGCTTTTCACCCTGGGTAGGGAATGCTGAACCTTTGGAGCTCCATGGCAAATGTTAGATGCCCTGAGAGGACTCAATGCAGAGTGCTGCAGTCTCACACACCTGGAGGAACAGGGAATAGAACAGGTTCTGCAGAAAGTCACTGAGGCAGAAGCCCTCCTCAAAGACTGGTTCAAAACACTGTGACATGAATGTGATATACTTTCCATAGGAAGAAGCAGTCAGAATATGAGGCAAGACACCCATGCTGGAGAGGATGCAAGACCAGAAAGGATGAGCTAGGGATGGTATGCTCCCAAACTAATGAACCAGAGATTTCTATCAAAATACACCATACAGTCTTCAACTAATTATACAAACATTTATTTCCTATTGGTGTTCATTTTGCCATTATCAGCAAATAGCAGAGGGTCTTCATGAAGAAGTCCAAGTAGAAGAAATCCCTCCAGTGTTAGTAAGAAGGAATATCTTCCCCAAGAGCTCATCCTTTAGAGTCAAGAGCTTTGTGTGTAGACTTGGCAAAGCTGCACAAGCCACAGACATGACCTGAAGCAGCTCTAAGTCCCCTTAGAGAATTCTGTCTTAATGAGGTTTGCAGAAATGTGGATTCAACAGAGGTCAGCAAAGTAGGGCTAATGGGCCAAATCTGTCTTAAAATTTTATGGGAATATAGCCCTACTCATCTTTGTGTATTGACTTTGGCTGATTCTGTGCTACAACGACAGAGCTGAGCAGTTGTGATAGAGACCTTATGACTTATAAAGCTGAAAATATTTGAATTTTGTCCTTTACAGAAAACATTTGCCAAATCCTGGGATAGACTAACTGGAATATCACTTGGCATGAAATATCAACTAGACAACTACAGCTAGAACCATAGAAATTCATCCATTCTCTTTATTTACCTACTTTTGTTTATTTATAAACTTTCACAGAGAGCATCTACTATGTGCTAGGAACTATTCTGGGATGCTTAAGTGAACAAAAAAAATTAGACAAAAATTCATCTCCATGGACCTTACTATCTCTCAAGGGAGAGGAAGACCATAAATAATATTAATGATAAATAAGCTAGTTATATTACATAAAATAATAAGTGCCATAGCAAAATACAGGGCAGGAATATAGAGGTGGGAAATCCTTGGAAGGGGCTGCAATTTGTGGGAATCTAAGGGAAACTGTGAGAAGGTAGCATCTGAACAAAGATGTAGAAGGAGAGGGAATGAGCCCGTGGGTCCCAGAGAAGAGCATCTCATGCTTGGGGACAGACAGGGCAAAGGCCCTGCATACCCTACACAGGCCCTGCACAGGTTCTCCTCTTAGCCATCATTTTGAGGCCACAAGTTTCTTTTCAGCTTCATGAAAATAATCTTGAACACCTTTCCCCTTCCCCAGGCAAGTTTCGAAAGCTCCTGCAAATTTTCCAAAAATTGCACTCAATTCCTAGTGATTTCAACACACCAAATCCAAGAAGGAGCTGGAAATTTGTATTTTGTGAAATGCAGGAGTAGCTTAGGTTTCCCAGGTGCCTGTGTTTGGGAATCACCGATCTAAATCAAAACAAGAATGCCCTCCAAATATGCTGAGAGTCACTCAGCCTCTGCTTAAATACTTCCAGTAATGAGAAGCTATTAACTCTTTTAGAGAGTTCACTCCATAAAATATTTATAACATTTAATTAATTTATTCATTTATTCAACAAAAAATGTGTAGCCTCCTACTGTGAGTCAGGTACTAGAGAGGCAAGAGCACGTGTTTTATGCTTTCATTGTTTTTTATTTGTTTCTGATTTCAAAATGTATACATTTTGATTTTAGAGAAAATGGGAAAAAGCAGCAAAACACACCTAAGTTAAAAATTGCTCTTTATTTTACAGGAGGTAATAATAATATTTTGGAATATTTTTCTTCATTTTTCTCTCTCCATCTTTCTACATTTAAAAAATCAAGATCTCTTTTTCACCTAATATTTTAAATATTTCTGCAGTTTTGAAACATTTTCTGCTATGAATTTTTAAATAACACCATAGTATTATATTTCACATATATGTGTCAAAATTTTATATATGTATATTTTTTATATCAATCTAATTTTTCACTATTCCAAAACTTCTTGCAATAATTTCTTATATTTTGCACATTTCTAATTATTAAATAGTTCATTTGAATTGTCAACTTGATTGGATTAAGAGATGCCAATGATTAAGAGGCTGCTGGGTGTGTCCATGAGAGTGTGTCTAGGAAAGATTGGAATGTGGGATAGTGAACTGAAGTGGAGACCCTCCTTAAGCTTGGGCAGCACCATCCAATAGGATGGAATAAAAGCTTGAAGAACAAAGAAGCAGATGCAGATGCAAGCTCAACTCTTCTTGAACAGGTTCTTGATTTTTGCTTTGATCGTCTGAGGATATCAGACTCTCACTTCTTCACTCTTCCAAAGCAGATGCTGCCAGTGATTCTCCAGGTGGTTTCCAGGAGCCTTGGTCTCAGACGAGGGTAGCACTGTTGATCCTTCTTGTTCTGGGGCTTCTGCCTCTTGGACTGCACAGCTGCTGGTTCTTTCAGTTCTCCAGCTGCAGATGGCCATTGTGGACTACCCAGCTTCTAGATGTGTAAGCCAATCTAATAAATCCCCTTTTAATAATCATACTTCTGGTTGATTCTGTTCCTCTAGTGAATCCTGACTAATACATTGGGCAAATGTCTATAATTGTAATTTCTGGATTAAAGGATATGGGTTTTTTTAGTTTTCTGAACTACTTTGCCAAATTGCCTCTCTAGGAAGAATAATCCAATTTCCATCCCCATTTCAATTATATGAAAATATCCATGTCTGCATACCCTTGGCAATACTGGTATTTCATTCTTTTGTTTAAAAAGCTGTAATTACTAGTAAATTCTTTCTTCTACCGGATTGAAATTTGCAAATCCAAATCTTCAAACTGTTGATCTTACTTTTGTCTTCTAGAGCTTTGTGGGGTAAATTCAGTCCCTTTTCTCTGAAATGGAATTTTAAATATTTGAAAATGATTATCACACCTCCGTGCTTGTCTCCAGTTATAAGGTTTTTTCTTTGCTCTCATAATTACTCCTACATCCTATTTTCTAGACCTTTCACAGTCTCTTCTCCCTGTTTGTCATGAGCCTTCATTAGTCAGTCCTTCTCTGAAAATGTGGTGCAAGGATCACTATAGACTGAATATGTCCTCCCAGTTTCCCCTGTCAAAATTTAATCCCCAGTGAGATGATGTTTGAAAGTAAGGCTTTAGGGAGTTGGATTTTGACAGAATTCTGCCTTCATTATCTCGATTAGTGTTCTTATAAAAGGAACCCCAGAGAGTTCCCTTACCTCTTCTGCTGTGTGAGAACACAGGGAGAAGATGTCCAGCTGAACCAGGAAGCGGGTTTTCTCCAGACACCAAATCTGCAGGTGGCTTGAGTTTGGTTTCTCAGCCTCCACAATTTGTATTGTTTAAACACCAATATAAAACACAATTTGTATTGTTTAAAAACTACCAAGCCTATGGTAATTTGTATAGTAGGCCAAATGGACAAAAACAAGGACTAAACTGAAGACTGGTTCTGAAAGAACACTGCCTTCCCTGTTTTGAATATGGTACTTCTATTGGTGTGAGCTATACAGCCTTTCCTCTTTCTTGGCAGCCATGCCAAGTCACTAACCGATGAAGGGACTGACAGCAAGCCAATTTCCCAAGCATTGTACAAATGATCTCGTGGTGATGGCAGGCATCAATGCACTTCTATGATGCAAGCCCCAGTGCAGGGCTCACTAGGAATCAGAGCAATCTTTAATTCTAGCTTGTCCAGTTCTTTTTGAAAACTAATTTTTATCACCAGATGCATCTCTTATACAAACATGAAAAGAATATCTCTTAACTTGCAGTAATTAAAAAAAATAAAAATAGTGGGTTGATGCCTATTGAAGAGTCCTGCCACACACACCCTACTCATATGTTATGGGTTCATTAATCAACAGACTGCAAGTACAATGATTAGTCCAGCCACACTACTAGCAGTAGCATCCAGCATGAGTGTGTATATGTGCATGCAAGTGCCTGTCACCAAGGTTTCAGAGGATGAGTTTGTAAAACAAACCACAAACACAATATTTTAAACTTGCTGAAATAAAAGTATGTTTTGGCATGATATTTCCAAGACCACCTTACATATGATTTATTTTTCTGTTTTTCTTTTTTTTAAATGGGGATGAGTTCAGCATGACCAACTGATTGCCCATATTGGATCCTTGATCTCAACCTTATTTCAGAATATTTCCAGGGTCAACCTCAAGCTCAGCTGTATGTAGTTTCTAGTTTCTAACCTTATTCCTCAATTTTGAGCACATCTACCAGGACTCCTTGTTTTTACAGTAAAATAAGTACATTTTTAAAAAGTGGCTTGATGTGTATCTTATTTGGGTGTGATGACTTCTATTCATTTCAAGGAGATATCTTGTTTCATATCTTCCAGCATCTTTAGCTCTGATTCCCTGATAATTGTGCTTATTACCTCTGTTTTCCAATTTGAAAATGATATGGTAAATAAAGAAGAGAAAGAAGACGATACTAAGTATGAGTTATGGACTTCTGTCTTTTTAAATAATATGCTATTCATGTCAACTAGTAAATTTGACTTCCTCAGTCTTAATATTGTGGACAATAATGAGCCAGTGTATTATTCTTAATACTTTGACTATATCTATATTTTAACTCAAATTTTACCTTCCTAAATGAAATCAATGACCTTTTTCATAGCAGATCTATACATTTCATATAATTCATGTTACTTCTAAATGGTTCAGTTCTGGTGGTTTTTCATGTGAACAGACCAGTCCCATGGCCTTGATTCTTCACATGTATCTTGCTTTTAAGTTTTCAAAGCATTTGGTACTTTTTATCTTAAAAACTAGATCTAGTCATAGACTGAATTGGATCATAAGTCCAAGTTACCTTCTGGTTCATGTGATGCTGAATGAGGTGATACATTTATATGCACACTCTCACACTCTGGACTCTTTGGAGAGTGTATTTGTTTCTACACAGTATGAAATAAATATAGAACAAAAAATGATTGGCTTCTCACTAAATATAGAAAGGGAACTCTTAAACAAGACTGTAATTTTTGATTATAGTCTTTTTCTAGGGTGACTACCCATCTCCATTTGATAGGACTAGTATGTTTCCTGAGATATGGGACTTTCACTGTGCTGATTGGAAAAGTGCTGGGACAGCTGGGATGAGCTGGTCATCTTGTCTTCTAGTTCTCCCCAGATGACCTCCTCCTTTTGAAACCTAGAATGACTGACTAATTTCCAATTCCAACATGATCAGTTTTTATTGACCAATTTCATTTTGTTCTGTTTTCCAGATACTGTTCCTGATTACTACACAGAATACCCTTTCCTTTTTAAAGCTGCCCTCTCTCTGTGTCCTTCTCCCCCCCCCCATCCCCCTCTCTCTCTCCTACTTGTGTTTTCCCTCATGAGAGAACATCTAAGGCCAAAAAAGTTACCTCGATTGTTCCCTTTTCATGTTTGGTATATAGCTATAAAATTATCATTAATGTTTCCAGATAATTTGCGTCTCTGTCTTCATTAGGAAATTCATCTAATCTCTACACCAATGGCCCCATTTTTTTGTGATTTGGATTCCAAATTGAGGTAGATACATTTTATGCCATGCTTTTGAAAACATAAGTAACCAGCACAGCACAACTCCTTGGACATAGTAACATGATCTTGATGCTAACAAATGACTGATCCTTCAGTGGATTGACAGATCCTGGGTTCCAATTATTGAAGTGTTGACTCCATTCAATCTTACTTGTCTTGGTATGTAATGATCAAGCATTGAAAATTGGTTGTTTATATGCCAACATAGTCCACAAGATGATCATATCACAAAACATTTATAACCTGGAAGAGACCTTAGACATTACCACCAAAAAAATATTGATTTTTTCACTTGATGAAGCTAATATCTAATGAGATCAGAAGAATTTCCTAATATTACAAATACAGGTAGTGGCTGAGTACATATCTCCACCACCCAAGATCCACAGCCTCTTTCTCTCCTCTACATTGTCCAGGAAAACTTGAGGAAAAGAAACGAAGTAATAAATCAGAGAGTCTTGATGATCCTTCCTCCTCATAGTCCTATCTGGAAGAAAGAGGCTTGACACAACTCTGTAAAGTTTTTTCTTTCTTTTCATTCTTCTTTGACTTCCTTTGAGGTCTGAGAGGTTTGCCAGCAACCAACACTGGGGTCACAGGCTTTCATTCCTTCTCACTCTTGCCCAGAGTCTGTGCTAATTTATATTTAGTCTTCTGCAGTTCATTACCTTGGCCATCAGTTTTCAATTTCTGCAATTCCCAGCTCAACTAGGCTCTATAGCCACCCAGAGCATTGACCTCATTGGCCAATGGAAAGCAAAAATGGCAGATATGGGAACCACCATGCATGTAGGTCCCTCTCCACATGTTGGCCTTTTCCCATGGCTTCCAATCTTGCTAACCAGCAACTTATTATCTGTTTAGTGCAAAGCCTCTAGGTCATCACCAATGCTGTCGAACACAATATGCTCTTAAAGCTTAACTCCCATAAGGTTTGCCTTTTGTCATGTTTTCCATACTGTATAGAGTTCCCCAATACTTTTCATTCCACTTTTCCTAATATGAGCATCTCATATAATCATGGTGCCTTTTCCAAAGTAAGAAATGAATTGATACATTGTTATTGGCTGAACTGCAGCTTTTATTTGTATTTTACTAGTTTTCTACTGATACCCTTTGTCTATTCGAGGATTTGATCCATGGTAGCACACTGCATTTAGCCATCATGTCTTCATATTCTTCTTTGATCTGGGACAATTCTGAAATCCTTTCTTAATTTTTCATGATCTTGACAGTTTGAGGAGTACTGATCAGTATTTTGTAGGACATTCTAGTCTTAGTCAGTTGGATGGCTATAACAGAATGTCATTGAGAGGGTGATTTAACAACAAACATGTATTTCTCACAGTTTTGGAGGCTGGACAGTTCAAAATCAAGGTGTTGGCAGATCTGATGTCTCTAAAGTTCCTGCTTCCAGGCTACAGATGGCTTTGTTATTGTGTGTTCACATGGATCAAGGTGAAAAAGACTTGTATCTTCTTGTAAGGGCACTAATCCTAGTCTTTAGGGCTCTACTTCCAAAGACCTCATGATTACCCTTCAAAGGTCTTACCTCCTAATACTGCCACATTGGGAGTTAGGATGTCAATATATAAATTTGGGGAAGGGAATATATTCAGTCCATAGCATCTCTTAATTTGTGTTTATCTGATATATTTCTTATGATCAGTTGGGATATAGTTTGGAGGAAAATATGGAGGGGAAGTGTTCTCATTACAGAACAATAGGTAGTAACATAATGACATTATACAATTGGAGGTGTTCCTTTGATCACTTTGTTAAAGCAGTGTCTGGCAAGTTTCTCCTTTTCAAATTTACTGTTTTTTTCTCATTTCATGCTCTATTGTTTCAAAATGAATCACCAAGTTCAATCCACACTCAGGGGTCAAGAGAATTAAAGCATAAACTAAACTCTCTTAATCTCTCTCTGTCGAGTGGTTCCATCTTGAATTCCACAAATCTCCATTGCTAGATGGACCACATTTATTCTGACACTTTCCTGATCATTGTTTGTGAACTTTCCTCTTTCCCTTTCCTTAAGAATACCTCCTACAGTTTCTCAGTTCCCCTGTATTCTGCATGTGATCTCATCAGCAGCAATCTGATTTTGTCCCTATCTGATGAAACTTAGCATGGTGTAGCACAACTTCTTTATTTTCCCTAGTTCCCCAAGTTTTGATTTGAAAGAGGAAATGTGTTGGGTTAGAAAGGTATTCATGGAGAAAAAAGAAGTTTAGGTTAGACTTAGTAGATTAACAGTTAAAATAACTAAGTCCATCCCCAAAACAAGTTTGTTGTTTATAGAGATACATGGGTTGAAATTGAAATGAGCCTACAAATTTCTATCTAACAGACACTCATAGGGAAAAAACAAAACAAAATACTGAAGCGCTGTGAAAAACAAAGTTTTGTAGCAAGATTGCCCAGAGGATGCAATAGTTAAGTGCCTGGTTTTAAATTTCAGCTTAGTACTTATTAGTTATATGATCATGAAAAAATTATTTACCTGCTCTGTGCTCATCTACAAAACAGATATGATTAGCACCTCCAACAATGACAGAAATGAGTAATAAATGAATTAATCCATGCAAGGTAATTTGCAGAATGGACTACCTGGTACATAAGCCTTCAGTCACTATTATTATTCATGATAGTTTAAGTATTGAATCAAGCCACGAGTTGTTTTGTAAAGTAAAACCATTCCACAAAGAAAACACAAAAGAAATTAACCCAACAGATTAACTGCAGAATAGAGAAAGGTTCCTATCTACTAAATAATTCTGTTTTAAAATGCAATTATTAATTATTCTTAACTTTTATGATATTTTTTCCTAGAGTTTGGGTTTGAAAATTTAAAATAATTTCAACGAAGTACCTCTGCAATGATTAAATATGAAAATAAGGCCATGGTCAAAAGTTTTGGCCTCTGCTCTCTTGGTAAACAGTTTTCCAGATACTTCTTGATAGAGATTCCCAGGCCTTTGGGTATCCTGGCTCTGAATTTAAATTATGCATATACCCTCAGCAGTATCTCAATCTTTACCAATGGTGATATTTATCTAGGCATTAATTTGGGATTTTCCTAAAGACAAATTAATTAAACCATACATCTTTACCAATTAGACTTCTTCCTCATTGGTAAATATGGTCATGAATTATTTGTAGACACAGTTTTGAAATTAGCCACCAACAACTCTTCTGCAAAGTAATTTAGCTAGCGAATTAAAAAAATCATGTGTGACTACAAGTAGCTGATCCAAAAGAAATGCTGAGCTGGGTTGCCATGTGTTAGCTTCATTATGCAAATAGGTGTCCCAAGAGAGCCATCCCGAAGACTATTAGCCTCTTTCACCTTTAATAACCTAAGATCTCCTGTACGTGATGTGTGCAGATGAAAATATGTTCCGCCTGTGGGTAAAGGTGTTATTAATGCATAATTCTTTAGCTTCTTTCTCCCTACACTGGAATTCTATTTTGGCAAACCTCTTGGGTTTGGTTGTCAGAGAGATAAAACTTGTGAGTACTGCAATGAAATCTTGAGTGAATCTTGGTAAATTTAGAGGGCCAAGTTACTCTTTGTGGAAAGCTGTCTTTGTCAATAATACTACACGTCCCCTCTCCTGTTATACAACTGATTGTGCTGCAAAGCTCCAACTGGTTGTCCCTTGGAGGAAACATTTTAACTACGATCCTATGTTTGTAGATGTGCATTTGAGATGCAGCCCTTGGCATAGGAGCACCTGGTTCTCAGGTAGTGTCAGTCTTATTCAGATAGTGCTGTTTTCTGGAAGAAAGCCAGCGATGGCCCTTGGAAGGCTCAGGGAGAGTATTACCATTCAGTTACTGAATGGTCACTTCCAAAAATAAAATGAAACTTATAGCCTTCTGAGAAGGTATGAGCTTGATGCAGGTGTGCTAACTTGCCTTCTGTGACATTGAGAAGGTGTGATAGTTCATGGGTCTGAAAAACTTACACGCATGTTCCCTGAAGTTCATCACTGGTAGATTCAACCTTGGAAAATTTTGATTAGACTATTAGTATAAGTGTTAAACCAGATAGGCAGGATTTCTCAGCTCTGCTGATAAAGTTTAATTAGTGATTTTTAGAGAAAATGAATTAATATATTTTTCTCCATTCTTTCTTCTACCCTTCCTTCTGGTAAATATTCATTATCTGTTGAATACTGAATGTTCCCCAAAGTTTCATATCCTGTCCTAGAGACTTGATTACCAACCTGTGGTGCCATTGGGTGTGAGTGCTGGGGTGGAACTGCTCGGAGGTGGTGACCTGTCATTGGGAGTGTTCCTTTAAAGAGGATTGTGGAACCTCAGCCCCTTCTTGATCTGTCTTTTTGGTTCTTGGCCACCACGATTTGAGCAGCTTCATTCCACCCCACACGTCCTGCCATTATGCATTGCTTTGTCACAGGCACAAAAGAAACTGAGCCAACCCACCAGAGGTGGAAACTTCTGATTCCATGAGCCAAAATAAACCTCTCTTCCTTGTAAGTCCATTATCAAAGGTATTTTGTTAGAGCCACAGGGAGCAGACTTACACTTTCACAAGGAGGGTTTGGAAGTAAGAAGACAGACTCTTTTTTGGGATGGCCCAATGCAGAGAGCCACAGCATTGACCTTTCATGCATTTGAAAACTCTTTGTAACTTGACTTTACCTCATGTGATGGCAATATATGTCTGAGCAGTTCCTGGAAGATGTGCTAGTTATGCACGTCCCAGGTATTAACAATGTCAAAAATCAAAGAAAAGCTATATTAAATATTCAAAGCTATTTGGTGATTTGTTTCTTTTATTATCTTGCTTAAATAACTTGCTGCATTTCATCCAAAGATTTTCTTTTTTTTTTTTCCTGTATCTGTTCCATCCTCTTCTTCCCCACCTCTTCAATGGATCCTCACTTTGTAAATTGCTGTGTTCATCAATGTTCATACATTACACAATTTGGCGCTTTTATATTTTCCTCTACTCTGCTTTGCTGGAGTCTGAATTTCCTTCAAATCATTCTTTTTGAGGCATTTTGCTATATTTATTTTCCTCACATTACTTCTTATTATCTTGCTTGTGATTCTGCCTTCCAGTGAGATCTATTTACTGGTTTACTTTTGATTCTCACCCTTTAGGACTCATATTTCCTTACTTTTCTGATGTCATTCATGTCCAAGAACATGCTTGTTCAGACAAACCTAATCATATAACATATTCGACATGATCTCTTTAATCTGAGTATTGCTTCTTCACAGGTGAGGAACTGAGGCATAAATAGGCCAGTCAATTTTCCAAAGATCATACCATAGAGTAATAGAAGATTGAATTTTGTACTCAAGCATTCTGATTGTAAAAAAGGAACAAAAAATATTTAGCCAACTGTCTTAGCCCATTTCGTGAGGCTATCAAAGAATACCCAAGACTGTGTGATTTCTAAAGAAGAGATTTATTTCCTAAAGTTCTAAAAATTGGGCCATCCAGGATTGAGGGGCCAGTATCTGTTGCATCCCATAGCAGAAGGTAGAGGGCAAGAGGGAGAGAAAGAGGGGGATATGCAGAGAGGGAGAAGAGGGGCAAACTCGCCTTTTTATTAGGAACCCATTTCTGTGACATCTAATCCACCCCTGCAATAACAACATTAATCCACTCCTGAGGGCAGGTCCCCCAGGACCTAATTATCTTAAGAGGTCCTGCCTCTCAACTATGGTGCTTTGGGGATTAAGTTTTCAACATGTGACCACATTGGACATATTCAAATCATAGCACCAGTGAAATTCCACTATTAAATAGGGGGCTTCTGAACCAGCAATCTGGATATATCTGGGAAGTGGTTAGGAATTCAGAATTTCAGATTCTTCCAAGACCTACTGAATTAGCATCTGCATTTTACCTGTGTGTATGTGTGTGTACACATATAACAATTATATACATCAATATATATACATATTATATGTATAATTTTAAATTGACACATAGCAATTGTGCATATGAGTGGGGTACAATGTGATATTTCAATGCTTGTACATAATGTATACTGATTGGATCGGGGTAATCAGCATACCCACCAACCTAACCATTGATCATTTAGTGTCCGTCAACCTAACCATTGGTCATTTAGTGTCCGTCCATATCTTATCCAGATCCCAGTGACTCATATTGACAATAACACTTGAGCGACCTTGAACTAGACCTCTGGGTATTGAGGAAATACACGCTGAAACATACTGCATAGCACTGGTAAGTTTTCTTTGTGTCTGTGATGTCCCTTCTGCGTCCTAGCTGCCTGATTGCAGTACTTGAGAACACAGACACAGCCTGGGCCTTGGTCTCAGTATCTGTCTCATCTCTATTATGAAATTTAGATTTCAGATAAGTTGCACTTGTAGAGATTTTCAAGTAGCTAATGACAAAACAAGTGAGGCATTCTTTTCTAGGCAATTAGTTTTCTCTGTGCTTATTTATTGGTGGTTCGCTGATTCAATTTAATATCTGTAAACTTGCTGGTGACTGTGGGAGCCTCAGAGCTTAACTATATTTAGTTGATGTCTGTTTCTTGAATATATTGTCTGTGATTTTCCAAGCACAGAGTGAAATATACCGAAGTGCTTCATGGGATATTTCAATATCCAAAATGATTTTTATTGTTTCCCCAAACTGCAATAAAAGAGGTGTTATCTCCTTCATTCCTGACTGGATTTTAAATTTAGAGGAAGACCAGTATGTGAGTTTGACATCCAGAGGTGTAAAGCTAAATCTATTTGATATCAGAATTCAAATGAATCACCGGCATGGGAAATAGTTAGGAATATTTTCTTCTGGGGAGAAAGTGTTGTCAGATTTAACCACTATCATATCAGTTCATGTATGAGGTGCACAACCCAGTTAAGGATTTCAGAGGACAAGAGCAGAGTAAGCATGAAAAATGGGTGTTAAAGCAATTTCTATCTAGAGAATAGAGAAAATAAAAATAAACCTTGATGAATCAAAAATGCTTTTGGATATTTTTGTCTTTTTTTTCATTTTTCATTTCCAAATAGATAGCCTTCTGATTTGAAAGACTATCAAGGAGGAATTGTCTGTGGGAGGCATGCAGGAATCCTGACAATTCATGCATATTTCAGTGGTTAGAGTCTGAATTTTCTTATGTTCCGGGATGTTTGCACCAATTGAGAGCAGATCCTCTGGAATGTGCATTTTTCCAGAGAATACATGACCATCCAGAGATACTCTGTAACTTGGAAGCCCTGTTCAGCATGATTTGGACCCAGAATCAGTGCTGCCATTACTAAGCACCATGGCAAGCTCATACAAGTCAATCTCTAGGAGGCCCTCTCCTGTGATCATTCTAATGTCTCAGGCCTAAACATTAGGATAAATGGTAAAATTATATGCCTCCTTATCCACAATTCCTCAAACCCACCCTTTCTACCTTTAATGTAGTAGAGAGTCTGAATGTGACCAAAAGGCCCCCAGACAAAGGCCACAACTCTGAGGCCCCCATGTTCAGAAACTTGCAGAAAAGCCTCTTGAGAACCTGACATGAGATACATCCCCTGCTCATTCACCTGCACTTCCAACTCACTTCACCTACTCATAGCAGATTAGGAAGCAGATGAGAAAATCAACAACCTGCAACATCACTCCTAGCAGAACTGGGCAAGAAATAATGGTTGATGTGGTTTCCCCCCCTCACCCCTCCTGGACTCGTTCTCCATATGTCCACAACTTCATTCAGAGCAGTTATAGATTGTGGCCATCAGCTGTGCTGGCAGCTGTCCTAGCACACATTCTCACTTTGGTGACCTTCTGGAGGGAGACCTTCTACTCTCCTCCATGTTTCCATCCCACCTCTGAAGATTTATTGCCTGGATCTGCTAAGATTCTTTAGCTGTTCTCCACGATGATACCTTAACAACTCCAGAAAATTATGCCACTTTGGAAGGCAAGATAAAAATGTATCTTACTTCCACTTTGCTCTGCTGATGGGTTTACCTTACCTTCAATTTTAAAATCGAGGTGAGTGAAGGCAAGGTCTTTGACATTTGTGGCAATGCTATTGTTAGCTCAGTTTCATTGTTTAGGAGGTGCAAATTGATACTCTTTCAGGAAAAAATCTAAAATTCCCTGGCTTCTATGCTAAATATATACACAACTTCACATTTGAAATAGAGGGTTGTCTTAGTACCTGAAGTGATAGTTGTGTTGAAAACCTAAGTTGAAAATTCACAGTGATTCCCCGCAGAGTACAGATGATAATATTTTACAGTAGAAATAGCCTAGAATATGCTGGTTTTGTTATACTCTAATTTCCATCCTTCTTAGAATTATCTGCCCCTGACTCTTGAAAAATAAAAGAGAACATGTGCATGGAATCCTGGCTGCATTGAAAAATGGTTCAGGTGTGCTTTTAGTCATTTTAAGCAAAAAAGACATTTTAGAAAGGCTTCAAGTTTGTACCTTTCATATATTGTTTTCCTTTATGAAGATTTCCGCACACCTTTGATAGCTCTTCCTTGAAAGAAATTCAATGAAAAATGATAGCATCTTAAATGTGGATGATTCATGGATATTAAGCATAGGATTATGGTTTTTAGGTGTATCTGAAAAAAAGGATATGCAGAGTATGGTCTGTGACCCTTCTAATTGCTCTACCCCTACTTGACTTCTTCTCATGCTGGCCCTGAACAAGGGCCACATGTCTGTCAACTTCCTAACGTCTTGGATTTCCATGAGAAAAACATTTCCTGCTTAGCAACTTCCAACATGGTGGAGATCTTTAAAGCCTGCACTTGGGTAAGAGTCTTCGCATAAATAGGTGGTAGTTGTCCACGCTATACCACAATTGATTTCACCCATTCATTCAGTCGATTAACTCAGCAAATATTGAGTGTCATTATGGATTCCTTTTCCTAGGTCTTGGCAATATAACAGTGAACAAGGAAAAGTCCTTGCTCTTAGGAGGCTTGCTTTTTGGTACTGGAGTTAAAAAATAAGCAAACATATGCAGGGATGAGTACTGTATAGAGAAGTTAGAGCCAGGAAGGAGGTTGGAGAATAGGGAGACTTCTCTGCACAGTGGGGTTAGGGAAGGAGTATTCGAGTAGTTGATATCTGAGCAGAGATCTGCATAAACATTGCAAATGAGCAGTGATAAGCCAGAGAGTTCAGTCTGGAAGAGCATTCTGGACATAAAGAATAACATGTATAAAGATTCTGGAGGTAGGACTGAGTTTGATGTCTTGGAGGAGTGCCATCCAATAGAAATATACTAAGAGCCATGTATGAAATTTGAAGATTTTAGCAGTTGCATTACAAAAGTAAAAATTAAATTAAATTAAAAAGTAAAAAAATAAACAAGCAAAGTTTATTTTAATTATGTAGTTTATCATTTAAGCATGGTATCAATATAAAATTTATAAGTATAAAATTTTGCATCCTTTTTATGTTGTTTTTTTTCAGAGTTGGGCATTTTATACTTAAAGTATGTCTGAACTTGGAGGCTAAGTTTTCATTGGAAATGATTGATCTGTATTTTGATTCAAGAAGTTTATAATCTGTAGATTCACATGTTCGTGTTTTCTGAACATCCTTAAAAATTTCTTTTTCTTTTAAAGTACTTAATCAATTTGGACTTGTTTTTTAAATTTAATTTAAGGGTGATTAGATAAAATAAGACCTTAATCTCACCCTCTGGATTTCCAGAGTTCTGTAGGCACACATGACTAGTGGTTTCAGAATTAGAAAGTAACGTGGTCAGTGTCTGGAAGAGAGCAAAGCTGTAGGACAACCAGAGGTCATATGACAAAGGACGTTGGGAGCTGTGGAAAAGTATTTGGATTTTACTTGGCTTTGACAGGAAGCCACCAAAGGTGTGCTTTTAGGGGTGAGTGACATCTCTGATGTGTGCTTTAAAGAGATCCACTCTGGTTTGGTAGAGGAGACAGGAGGACAGGGACCTGCTGGGAGATCATTAGGTAGTTAGGTGGGGGAGGTGGAGGTGGACTAGGTTAGTCCTAGAGAAGGAGTGAGAAGATTTTGGTCTCAGGGCACGTTCTAAAACTAGGGCTGGCAGTTTATGCTGCTGTGTTATTTCAGGATAGATAGCGAAGAGGAATCAGAGGTGCCTCCTAAGATTTTGGCTGGAGTAACTGAATGGATAGTCATGGCATAGTTGACATGAAAATGACTGAGGTAGTGATACTGCCTGCTCTTCATCTTAAATCCTCCTCTATTCTATATCTGAGATGTGTATTAGTGGCCCCACCAACAATAATCATGCCAGGAATCTGATACCTCAGATACCAAATTCTTTTAAATGATTTTCACATACAGTCCCGTTTTCTCTTTTCCTTCTGCCCTACTCACTAATAACTGTCTTAGGCAAACTCTAAAGAATTCCCACTTGGAAATAGATAAATTGACTCTGCATCCAATTGATTCCCCCTTGAGTTTGTCAATCATGCTTTCTGGAGAGTTAGGTTTTAAAACACTCTCCCTACTGCTTTCTAAGTCTTTCCTGTGAGGCATCACATACATGGTGCGCACAGACTTTAGGACAGGACACGTCCGAGGTTCCTCACTCACCTTCTTTTCCCCCTTGGCCCCTCCCCAGACTTACTTTCCATCAATACCACGTCACCCAGGTTTCCCCGACACACCTCACATTGCATGCCTGTGTGAACTGCTTGGATGGTCTATCCTCTACACATCCACTTCCACACCTACCTTCTTTCCATTCCAAGCCCTGCTGAAGTTCACTTCCTTGGGGGAAACTGCTCTGAGGGAAGAAGCAGCATTCTGTGTAGTTTTGCCCTCTGGCCCTTGGGCAAACTTTATCTTTGCCCTTGGTATAAGTGTGGTCACTCCTCGTTTATATGTCTATGAACAACTTTACAGGAAGTCTGTTGCTTGAAGGGTGAGGCTGCCTTCTCTTCATCTTTCCATCCTCAGAGCCTGACAACCTGGTACTGTTTGGGATGTGGAATGGCAGTTTGTCTGCCATGTCCATGGGTTCTGTGTCTATGGCTTCAACCAACTCAGGATGGAAAATATTAGAAAAAAATTACTTCTCTGCTGAACATATATTTCTTGTCATTATTTCCTAAACAACTCAGTGTAATAGCTATTTACATATTGCTCACATGGTATTGGGTACTGCAAGTGGTCTAGAGATGACAAAGTATATGGGAGGATGTGCCTGCAATACATGCCAGTACGATGACATTTATATAATGGGCTTGAGAATCTTAGATTTTGGTATCTGTCAGAGGTCCTGAGACTAATTTGCCATGGATTACAGGAGCTGGCTCTATTTTAAGAGACAAGGAAAACTAGTTCTATGTTTGCATTAAAGTAAGAATAAATTTGGAAATAAGAATTCTAAGGCAATTTTACATTGGTATGAGCTGTACCAAGCTCCACCAAAGGACAAAGTGTGTGTAGAAAAGCCCCTGAGAGATGTTAATCTACGCAAAGTGCTTCCTGTTGACAGATGCTCTTGAAGACCTCTCACTCTATTTTCCTTCAGCTATCTTATTGTGTGGCATTGTCTCATATGTGTCCTTGACCCGAGTCAAGGTAAGTCTTCCAGCTGCCTTCTTCATACTGTTGATGAGGTACTTAACTTCTTTGTAAACACCATTTTCCAAATTCATTTAATTCATTCAACAACCAAGCCATTATCCATAGAGGCAGCAAGCATCTTTGGTCCATAGCATGGACTCAAGTCAGTTGGACAAATTTTTGTGCACGTTATTTAACAACTTTATGCATCTTTAAAATGGAACTCTAAATAGCACCCACATTACAGGATTGTAATGAACATTGGTAAGTCAATATTTATAACTGATTTGTACCATTTTCCGCCTGTAATTTCTACATCTTCCAAATCAAATGTCTCTCCTCAGTGATGTATTTTCAAAGGTGGAGTCATCTGTCTGAAAATAAAGAACTAACTACATGTTAGCTTTTTTCAGCTTCTGCCACTGGTACCCTTGCCATCTTGGGTCCAGCATGAACCTGTTGGTTCTTCAGGTTGCTTAAAATGGGGTTGATGATAATAATACCACCTTGAAGGACTTATGGGAAGATCTAGTGGGATTGCATGTGCATTACATATATACAATTATAATTATAACCTGGAAACACAGAAGTAACAGAATAATAAAAGTAGCTGCCGCCTCTGGACCATCTTCAAATCACCCTGGTAACTTGTTTCAAAGAAGGCCACACTTACCACCACTGTCTGACTCTTTGTCTAAGTAAAAGGTGTCCCAGGAGCCACATCTAACATTCCCTCCTTTACCAAAATGAAGAAATAGAGACATCGAGGGTCTGGAATCCATTTAAGTCCTGGAATTCTTCAATCCTCTCTCATGATTAAACACAGTCAAGTACTACAAACTAGTAAGACCACATGTCAAATCTCAGCTTTCGTCTGCATGAACTTGACTCCTGGGATCTTAGTGATTTCTACCGTGCTTCTATTTTCTCCTCCTATCCCAGCCACACCTACCCATTCCACCATCTCCTTGGCTAAAATCTCATCTCAGGATTGTGCAAGATTCAGACTTTTCTCTCCCCGGTGTTCCCTTTGTTTAATTCTTGCTTGCACAGAGAATATTATAAAGACAATTGGATCCTTTGTAATCTCAATCAATGAATGCCTAATTATTTATTTTTTAAAATCTGCTTCTTCCTAGGATTTGGATAATTGGTCAGTAGCCCCACAATCTGGGTAATCAAAAATTTGAAAAGTGTTATTTTGACATACTTGAAAAATTTATTTTGAAAATAGAAGGTGGGAATTAATTTCATTTGTCACATTAGGTTTTCCTTTGGCTTTAATGATCACTCCAAGACTTCAGCAGCATCATGCAATTTGTGGTGAATCTTTCTATTTAAATGATTGCAGTAGAAAAAGAAAGGTCAGAGTCCAGAAGGAGAACAGCAGGGAAATACTACTTAAGATAATGTTCAGACAAGATCTCTGGAGTTAACAGATTTTAATTCTGAATATATTCAACAGTAATTTTCTAAAAAAGTCTGTTACCCACTTCAATGATTATGATATACTTAACAAATAAATCACAGTTGAATTCATAGTCCCAAATTATTTATTGTAAAGCAACAAACATGGCAATATGTTTTCTATGCCTTTCCAATTAGAGTTTAGATCAATTTATCTTTGTGATGATATTGCCTAGTTGAATTTTTAGACTATATTATGACATGTTACTGGAGCCAACTAGCTGGAACACAAGGTTCCCGAGACTCAACATTCATTATTTATCCATTTATCTAATAAACCTTTACGTCCCACATGTCCCTGTTCAGATTTGAATGGGGCCTCAGAAGCACAACCTGCTTTAAATTTATGACACAAGAATTACTTATGACAAAAAAGGATGACAAAAAAAAATTCATCCATTCCGCCCTGCAGCAAGATAAATGACAACATTTTTTTAAAAAAGAAAGAAATAGCATTCCTCTCCCTTTCTTAGAAGAAAAATTAGTCTTAAGAAAAAGAAATTCATAAAAAAGAAGAGAGAAAAATTGATTTGGGGATGCAAGATGGGATTGAGTTGTAATAGAAAAGTTGTGGGTCTTTTCCTACTGAAAGCAGAGACAATTGATTCTTGAGCTAACTTTCTCTCCTTCTTCTTCCCTCCCTCCCCTTGGGAAGGAAATATAGATACTAGGTGACATGTCTCTTTTGATTTGCCACACTATGTCTTAATTATCAGTGAGGGAAGATCAGGCAGTGGTATTTTCTAACTTCAAAGACTTCAACAGCTCGAGCAGCAAGAAGTGGCTCAGATGTTCCCGGATGCCGAGTGACAACAATATGGTGTCTTCATATTTTAGGAGTGTCAGCTCATTTTTTATTTGTGGCACATCAAAGTGAAAATGAGGACATGAGGAGGGTTTTTGTGCTTTGTGATTCTCTTCTTAAGTGACAGCAATGTCATCCAATTCAATGCCCAGGCTGGAGTACTTAAAGAACAATTCTTTTGAATTTAATATTTCTCATCCTAATGAACTTGGGAAAAAATAGTTACCAAGACAAACTGGAACAGAAAAGAAGCATGCTTATTGAGAATACAGTTAGAGATTCGAGGAGGATATTTGAAGTAATGTAAATATTGCTAGGTACTTATATCACCTAATATTAATAATAATCAGGCAAGAGTCTCAATAGGAATAATAGCAGTAGAAGTGGCAGTGGCACCAGAAGCATCTAGTATTTATTGGGTATTTACTAGTTTAGTTTCCAGACATTCTGCTAATTATTCTTACAGATTATGGGGCTGAACTACTGTTGTAAGTATCATGTCGTGTGGATATGGACTCTAATGTAGGCATGGGGCCCAGAGCCTACTCTCATGACTACCAAGAGTCAGAGGGAGTCTCATCCTGCACAGGAGTTAGGCTCTCAATTCAGGACATGGGACACGGAGAAAACACCAAAAATAGTCAAAATCACCCTTAGGATACTGTTTACTTGCTCCTAAAATACAGAATATACGTTTTTTTCCAGAAGTGTGGGAATAACCTCCCATAAATGCTTGTAGGAATGTTTAAAACATAAAAGAATACACATGAAACTTTTGATTGCTTTCAGGTTCAAAAGAAGAGCAGAATTCATAACTGCCTTAGCTTATACAATGTTGATATATAATATGATTTCAGTGAAACATGGAGATGATCATCCTGGATGCTGGTTCCTTGGCTTGAAAAGCGGGTACACAATGCAGAGGTTGTAATCATTGGGTGGATTTCTGCTCTTCCTCTTTCCACTGGGGAAAGGCACATCCCGTGGTGGCCAAGGGAAAGTGCAGTGTGGGGGAAGGAAAGGCTGCCAGGGGTTTCTCAGGGGTTTAGATCCTATGGTACTTGCTTGATTCCCCTCCCAAATGCCTTGTTTGCTTCTCACAACCTCTATGTGTGCTCAAAAATCCTTTTTTGTTAGAACAAGTGGATGTTAACATTCAAAGTCACACATTCACTAAGTTTTAAGGGCTTGCTAAGAATTCCATGGGAAGCTCTGCTTCTGCTGACCTTTGGTTAGGTGGTGATCATTCCTTCCTAAGTGAAAAAGAGGAGCTTCATAAATTGTACTGGGGTAATCTGAGTCACCAGGCTTGGCCTCTGATTCTCTGGGGAGGCCCTGCCTGAGCCATGAGGGGAGGGGTTCCAGGACAGCATTTCCACCCTGTCCTCCAGAACAAGAATGCATGCATTCTGGGCAAGTTGGGTACTTCTGCTTGAGAAGAGAGGACACCCACATCTCAACGTCTAAATTGAGAAAAAAATGGTTGTTTTGGATGTCATCACTGCCAGTCACTCCTGGAATAGAAAAGGGAGTCTGCTTCCATGAACTGCCAGGGAAGAAGTGAGTCCCAGGGCTTGACACTTGTCTCTTCTGTACCTTCTAGCTGAGGGCAAGGGAGAATTCCACTTTCCAGGTTTTTTAAACAAACAAAAAGAAACCTCATAAGTAGAGAATGGAGAAACCTGTAGAGATAATATATGATTACTTCTTTACATGCTCTTAGAAAAGTAAAAGGAACTTTCTGGAAAAATCCTTTTAACTAATGGCTGGTCCCTGGAGTGTTGAATATTTCACACATGGTAAGAAGGACCACTTAATTATTTCCAACAAAAAAGAGAATGTTGCTCCTTAAGTATCTGCGTGTTCTGTATCCCTATCAACTGGCCTTTGTTGTGTTTGTGTGATTGTGTGTCTCACAATCCCTCAGTCACTCCATGGTGGTCTGCCCCAGACTTCCCATGATTACCAGATTTGAGGATAGGGCCCCTCCTTTAAAGGAATCAAATTAACCAAGATAGGTTTGTGTATAGTATATCAGGACCCGTGCCCTGGAACTTCTTACACAACACATTTCTACCAAGACATGGACGGGTATTTGTGTTTATTAACTACTGAGACAAGAACTGAAGACCTTGTTGTCCTTTTTTGTTAATCTAAATTGCTGAGGGTGAAATCAATCATATCACTCTCCATTGCACCTTTGGTACAAGCAAGATCATTTTCCTGTTATTCTGTTTGGTTGTTTCCATTCTCCTTGTTTTCCTCACTTTATGCATACATTGTAATTTTATCATCAAATGTGTATTGTATGTTTGCTCACGTGAATATTGATTGATTGATGGATTGATTGATTTTGCCAGTACTGGGAATTGAACCCAGGAGTACTCTACTACAGAGCCATATTCCAGCCCTTTTCATTTTTCATTTTTTAATTTTTTCAAGGAACTTCAGGGCTTTATTCTACAATATGGAGGAAATACACTTTGCCCACTTGCCCCAGAGATAAATTGTTATGACTCAGGAACTGGTCAGAAATGCCCTTTGTGGATGCCACGTGGGGCTGAAAAGACAAACCAGAGCCCAAAAATTCTAAGCTTGCTATGTTGCTGAGGTTGACCTTGAATATGTGCCATTCCTGCTTCGGTCTGTCAAGTAGCTGGAATTACAGGAGTTCACCACTGCTATGGGAGTTGACCCACTGAAGGTTTTTAAAAATGGTTTTGGATTATCAATCTCATTTTGTCTCTCATTTACCTTTCCCTTTACACTGTGTTTGTTGGACCCATCCATGTGACTTCTAACTGCTTTCAGTATGTCACAGAGTTCATCTGCCCCCTTTGCTCTCCCTTGTCTCCAAATTCCACCCTGATGAATAGAGTTATAATAAACAGTCATGACTATTCAGTTGTGGAGATACTCAATAATTTCCTTGGAATATTTACCTGGGAGCAGAATTGCTGGATAGAAGATTAAAACAATACTTAATTTAGTATATTTTATCAACCATATTAGGCTAGCATCCTCTTATCTATAATCAATTCTCCAAATTCAAATTATAAATGATCTAATTTTTACATTGAGTTTCTGATCTGTAAAATGGGACTGTGCAAGGTTTAGAATATACAGTATATGCAGGGTGCTTGGCATAGGCTAATCATGTAAATGTCAGTGATCAATACTCACTCAATTTATCAGTCTTGTCGTTAAAAAAATAAGACATAGCTCTTCTTCCGAATGACATTTCTAGTGAGGGGAATTCATGTAAAATGGGATACAATTTTCCAAATTCATCCATGGGTATTTAGACCTGTCAGTTAAAGTCAAGTGCTGATATTTCTGTTGCATTGACAAACAGAATTGGAGGATGCTTTGGGGAGACATCTCTCTGTAATGTGAAATGCAAACTGGACCTTAAAAATCCAAGGAAGAGATTGGACCTGAAAGAGTTTGATGCCATGTCAAGGACAACAGACTTCAGTGTTATGGGTAGAGCTTTCCTCCTAGTGGATTGTTTTATAACTATTTCTCATTTTATAGTAACTTATTTTAAAACGGGTGACCATTTATAAATGCTCAGCTGGAGACAAAAAAAAATGAAAGAAAAGAAAATGTTGATTATATTTTGTCAACAGAGTATAACCAGGAGGTCATTATAGTCCTTACTGTTTTCTGAAACCAAGACTATAATCAGTGCTTTGGTTGGGAAAATCTATTTTCCTCACCCAGTGGTTTTACATACTTAGTGTCTTTAATATGGAAAGGTATTTGGCTTGTCCAACTTCTCTAGCTGTGTTCATAAATCAAGATAATCATTATCAGCAGAACAAACAAGAGGAAAATATTATGATAAAATGTAAGTGAGACGTGAAAGAATATGTTCAAAGGTACAATGCTAATGAAAAACATAAAACCACTATTTTTTTTCAGTGTGATTTATTTGCTCATGCAGAATCTTTCCAAATTTGTTTCTCTTGAAGGATACCTGGAGGACTACAAACATATATTCTTATTTTGACTTGGAATTCTGAAAGTTACCTATATTTTCAAAGCAAGCTTTATCTTGTTTGAGGTCCATAAAAATAAAATATTTTCATTCAATGCTAGCACTGGGATTTTGTAATTATCTTTGCATTGTTGTTGAAACATAATTTTTTCAAAAAGTTGAGATTTTCAAAACGTGAGTTAAATATCTGCTAATAGCAATATAAAATGTATTTAAGTGGCTCTCTTTTTTATTCCTAACACATTGAACAGTATTCTGGTCTCGGTGGACTGACAGCAAATTGAGAAACCACAGCAAAATTGCTCATACACTGAACCTGGGAGATAAAATGGCTGAGTGACAGGTGGGACTAATCAGTTCATAGGTAAAAATCAAGATTGGATTTGATGAGGGGATTTCTTGGTCCGTGGTGGATTCAATCCTCTTTTCAATATACCGAAAAGTCATTTTTTTTTTTTTTTTTTTTTGCCAAGTTTGATTTTCATTATTCCCCAGCCCCAGCTCTGTCAGCTCTCAGCAAGGGGATGTCTCACCACCACTTCCCCCAACTCCGCAGCTAACCAAATAACCTGAGGGCGAGACTCAGAGTTAACAAAACGGTGGGGGGAAATTAATGCCTGGCCCCTGTGAAAATCTATTTTGGAGACCTGTTATTAGTTCTGTCAGTGGTTGGTTACTTGCAAAAATAAAAAATAATAAAATAAAAGCCACACAGTGAGGGAGCTGAGAACATTAGGTTCAGTTGGTGACTGACTTACCTTTCTCTTCCAGACAGGTAGTCTTGTCACCAACAATGACAAAGAGAAGTGATTCTTTGGCCATTCAAATTAATTTTCTCCTATTGTCAGAAATCATTGCACCCCACACCTATTGCATTTGCTTTCTTCTCTGGATCAGAAGTTCTCAACCAAAGACTGTTTCCTGGTCACTGCATGAACCTGACTTGCGTAATACAATGAATCCTTTCTTGGCTTTTTTTCTTTTAGGGATTCTGATAACCTCAGTGCATTCTGAAAAAAATTGCCCACACATCTTGGAGTCTTTTTCCTTCTCTTACTCTTTCCTCCTCAGTGCTACACTTAGAGGTCTTGCCTGGGTTGCCCTCAGGATCTGCACTGAAAGTTTAGGTCTAGAGAGTTCTGTAGGTGAGGCACACAGTGGGAGTGTGTGGACCCACCCACACACTCCCTCCAAAGGCCTCTGTGGGATCAGGGCAGTGTGAGAATTTGAAGAGGACATCTTGGCATTATGACCCCAAGTCCAGATATCTGGAACTAGGAAGGATTTAATCTACCTTTGATCATAAAATGGATTCAATTAAAAACTCAACCTAAACTCGCTTTTTAAAAGCAGCTAGTACTAACATGCTGATAAAATAGCTCTCTCCTGCCACAGCCTAATCTTGCTCCTGAGCAGCAGCTGCCTTCCTCTGCTCCATCTGTGTCCTCGAGTACTTACCTTCATATTTTAAATAAATGCTATGCTCTTATTTCTTCATTTGACAAATATTTATGGGCCCCTGCTCAAGGTGTGGGCTTTCAGCAGTGATAAAATAGTCAAAAAGTCACAGTCCCCTTGGAGCTGACATCCTCATCCAGGAGTACTGTAACCAACAAAATAAATAAGTAAAATGAATGATATATGGTTGCGCTAAGGTGAAAAACAAGCCAAGAAAGTACAGGGAGCATTGTAGTGAGGGACATAATTTTCAGCAAAGTGCAGAAGGAAGTTCAAAAGAAGAACATGATGTTTGAATGAAAAATCAAAAATCTGTAGGAGTGACTCATAAGAATATCATCTGAGGGTAAAAACTGAAAGCAAAGGAAACCCAGAATACATGTAGGGTATGCTCTAGAAAAACAGAACACCCAGGAAGCTCACAGGCTGGATGCGGGGAGTAGGGGTGAGTAGCTAACAGTTTGGCCAGATCACGTAGACTCTGCTAGTCAGATTTTCATCTCTGTGACCAAAATACCTGACATAAACAAGTTGGAGGAGGAAAGGTTTGTTTTGGCTCGTTTTCCTGAAGTTAAAAATGACTCAGTTCATGGTCAGTTGACTCCATTGCTCTGGGCTTGAGGTAAGGCAGAACAACCCGGTGGAGGGGTGTGGTGGAGGAAGCTGCTCGGTTCATGGCAGCAGGAAAGTTCAGAGAGAGAGAGAGAGAGAAGAAGAGAGAAAGAGACCAAGGAAGGGGCCAGGGACTAGATAAATCTTTCCAGAGCATGCCCCCAGTGACCCAACTAGGTCTCACTCAGGTACTTTACACCACCTCTGAAAAGTCCATTCAAATTATTAATCCATCATTGGATTGATCTATTAATGAGATCAGAGCCCTTACGATCCAATCACTTCCAAACCCCCACCTCTGAATATTGCTTCAATGCATGACACTTCGGGGACATTCCAGATCCAAACAAGAACAAGGACCTTATTCCTGTCAAGGTGCAGCTTTTGTTCTGAGGAAGAGGAGAGCCTTTGAGGGGGTTTCAGGCAAGGGAGTGGCAGAATCCCAAGATGGGTCTTGAACTTAGAGATTGCCTCTCTGGTTCCTGGAATCAGAACAGGTGGGTAGAATCAGGACTGAACAGAACCAGTGAGGATGTTGCTGCAACACAGCCAAGAGGTGATGGAGGCCTTGGTCAGGAGAAGGTGGGAGGGTCCGAGCTGGTAGAATAGCTGACAGACTGGATGTGTGCGCTAGATTGAGAGGAATCAGAGGTCACTCCAAGCTTTTTGATCTTCAGGACTGGAAGGCTGGGGTTTGTACTAGCCAAGGTGTTTGGAAAGAACAAGTTTAAGAGGGAAGAACAGGAGTTCAGTTTGGACATGCTAGTCAAGATTGAGATGACTCATGGACTGAGTGATTACATAGCTCAGTTGACCTAATAAACCGTTAGTTTATCCTGTTTTCATGATGCAAGTAGCAATATCTTATCAATTATCAATATCTTCTTTTCACTCTCAAAAGTGGCCCTGTTTGGGTGATACATTATGGTCACCTTGTTGTTGGACGTGTAACTGGGAAGGTCAAGGAGGCAGAAGAGGAGAGGGAGAGGTACTGTTTATAGTAGACCTAGGATGAGGAGAAATCAGAAAAGGAAGCATGGTTAGTGGACAACAGCGTAGGTGGAAAACCAGCCAAGGCAGAGACATGGAAAACTGTCAGGTGTGCACTCGACCTCTGAATTTGGCTTGTGGAAGACAACTGTGGTTTTGGTTTCTGGAGAAGACTGAAACTAAAGACCTGGGAGAATACTGCTTCCTGGTTAGACACTGACTTCCCAGTATGGATGAAGATTGGAGAATTGTGTCACCCTCAACCTAACTGCTCATCATGCTTCCTCTTAGATATCTTCTCTTTCACTATTGCTATGTCATGTTTTAAGTCCATAACCTTTGCTTTCATTATTTCTGATCCTATAAATAATGTTCCCTGCTGACACAAGGAGTACCCTAGGAATATACAATTTTTTCTCAATGAATCCTTTATTAATCTTTTCCTGGAGATAAAATTGACTTCTTATTTTTATTTTTGTCTAATTTTCTAAGAAGTTTCAGACCTTCAGCATCTGTATCATATCCACATGAATAAAAGATTCTAGATACTTTATATCACTCCCATTTTCCAATGGAGATTTAAGTATGGAAGTTTAGGTCAGGTTTTTCAGTTTGGGGAAGGACAGGAAAGATGCATATTTATATGTTAAGTAGCTAATTGGTCAAATTACATTATATGCATGTATGAATATGTCATAATGAATCCCAGTATTATGTGTAATTATAATGTAATGGATAAAAACAAATAGCTAATTGATCTAAAACTTCCACAGAAAAAAGGAAAAAAGAAATCCTATTTTATTTATGTCTTTGAATCAGATGAAAACTACATTTTAAGTTATCAAAGTTATGCTTCTACATCTCCTAAGTTTCAGTAGTGCCCCTGAGACAAAAACAAATACATAAGCCAAGCCAACATCTTTAAAGCCAATTTTGAAATGCACTAACAGAGAAAAGGAATGTATTAGTTAAAAATCTTTTTTGTTCACAAAACATTCAATAATTCATGAATTGTTTTAGACAGATTTTTCTCTGCTGTGATTAAAAGACCTGACAGGAACAATTTTAGAGGAGGAAAAGTTTATTTGGGGGCTCAAGTTATCAGAAGTCTCAGTCCATAGATAGCTGTTTCCATTTGGAGCTCTAGGTGAAGCAGAACATCATGGAGGAAGAATGTGGTGGAGGGAAGCAGCTCACATGATGATCAGAAAGCAGAGAGAGATTCCACTCACCAGATACAAAATATATACCCCAAAGGCATGCCTCCAATGACCCATCTCATCCAGCCATGTCCTACCCGCCTTTAGTCAACCACCCAGTTAATCCCATCAGGGGATCAAGTCACTGATTGGATTAAGGCTCTCGTGACCCAATAATTTCTCTTCTAAACTTTCTTGCACTGACTCACACATAAGTTTTCAGAGGACACCATGGACCTTGGTCAGTTCTTTTGGAAGCTAGTTCCCCTGAATATCAGGAGGCAGGCCTTTCTCTGCTTCTGGCTTCCTTTATGACAAGTCACTCTATTGACACCAGTTTTCCGTGTGCAGCTCCTGTCCCACCAGGGGAAGAGTTGGGTGTTGTGATCACATGCTCCAGCCTGGGGCACTTGGAGCATGGAATGGTTTGTTCTCCCAAGAGTGGGCAGGACCTGTGGTGGATCAGATCAGAGCCACAGGAGCCAGACAGATCGCAGGGTTAGTGATCTGACACTGACCCAGTCTACTGGCTCTCGATTCTGCCTCTTCCACTTGCCATGTATCTAGCCTTGGGCAGGTCTTTCACCTCTGGGCATTGATCACCTCTTGAATAAAATGGTTAGTAACAGTAGTGCTTATCTTGTTGGGTCATGTGATGATTAAATGAATTAAAACATGCAAAACACTTGAAAGAATGCCTAGCTGATGTGTAGATACTATTATAATTCTATTTCATTTTTAAAATATTTTAACCTTTGTTAATTGGTTTTTATACATACAGCCTCTTTAACAATCAGCTCAAATTCTTCCCTAGATACGATCTCTCTAATGAATTTAGAGTATATTCTTTTTAATTTTGAAGTAATTGTATGTTGCAGAATTATAAAATATACCATTTGTAATAAATATAGTGTATATAAATATACATTATGTATTTTTACATGTATTTAGATATATATTCACAAAGCAAAAGTTGAAATTTAGCCAGTTGACTTATTCCCAAGCTAATAGGAAGAAATAAATTTCCTAAGATAATTATTCACTTTTTCCTTAGGATAGAACTAAATGTTCTTGAAGGAATTAAAGCCAATATGTACAAGAATCATTTTATGGCTTATACATGTATATGTGCAAAAACGGATGAGTACATATTTTTTGGTTTGTATGTGAGTGTGATTTTTTTTTACATAAATGGTATCTTGCTATATATGTTGTCTGCAAGTTCTGTTTTTATTCAACAGTTTATTTTTGAGATTTATGCAAGCTATTTGTGCAAACTTGATTCATTGCTTTAAATTTCTGAATATCATTCCAGCAAATAAATATGCCACATTTTATGTATTGGCAAGTGTTGTAGTTTCTTCAGTTGCCTCTCACTGAAGAAGTGTACAGAGGGGTGTCTGAGTCATGTACTGAGAGAGACTCCTCCCTGAAACTGAGGTTTCCATCCCTTTCAGCAAGATTCCCATTCTCTGTTGTGCTTGGTATTTCCTCCTTTGCCAGCAGAAAGACACCTGGGCAGGTACTTTTAACTCCCATCTCCTGCTTACTAAATGAAGGGATGAGCAGGAGGTCAAGGCAGAGGCCCTATGAATCCATTTCCTACAAATGCCAAGGGGCATCCAGGTGCTTGGCCTACCATTTACACTCTAGAAGGCAGACACAGTCTTGAAAGGAAGCAGGATGAATTGCTGCAGATGGGTCCCTTCCTTTTTCCACTGTCTCTAACCTAGTTGAACTAGTCTGAAATCAGACACCAAGAAATTTTTCAGGGCATGTTTTGAGCAAGTTAACTCAATCATAAAATATAAATAACAGGCCTCTGAATTGTCAGAATGGTTGTGAGCAGTAGCTAATTAAGTAGATTGCAAAGCACTTTTTATTTGCAAAATGCCCTGTTGGAGAGACAGAGGCTTAGAGGCTGGCATCGGGTCAGCGGAAAATCTCCTTCTCGGGAAAATAGACTTCATCTTGCAATTCATGATGCTATAAAATTTCTAATTTGAGGATTTGTGAAAAGATGCACAATCTGTTGCTTCATACAGTCCATGGCTAGATACGATTGGGCCCATCTGCTCATGGGGGAATGACTTAAGCATGCCTTCTCTTTAGTATTTTAATTTCAGGTGTAGGTGTTTAGAAAAGGCAATTACTAAAATTAATCATATTGAGACATAATATGAAAACTTATAAGTCAAGCTGCATGGTTGGGTCGTGCTGAGCAGTGATTCCATCCAGGGATCTTTGCAGAGTTCCAATGGACCCAAGTATCTAAGGCCCTGCCTTCCTCTAAGAACCACGCCTGGAGTGGGCTGATGGGGCCTGGGGCTCTGGGGCTGTTGGTAGAGTGCAGTGCTCCTCCAGGTGTCTCTGCGCCATCTCTGACTTTTGCTTTATGTATTTCTCTGCCCCAAGAGGCTGCACACCATAAAAAAGAGGTTTTGTGTATAGCAGTTGATGCCCCCAGGAAACATCCAGTGACTATGAAATCGGGAAAAAAAACAAAACAAAGGTTGATTCTTTTGGGCAATAGATTTTTCTCCAGGACTTGGGAATATATCAAGTGTTCTTTGTTTTGTTTCGTTCTTGTTGTAGAATAAGAACACATATGTAGAATAGAACCTTATAAAGCAATTTTATCTGAACTTTATCATAGTCCCCTCTTTTTTTATCTTAATATGTTAACGACTGTGATATTGAGAGAGAAGACACATTTTGAAACACACTTTGTAATTAGTTCAGACTTTGGGGAAGGGCGTTTTAACAGTGGTTTTTAAGGATTTAAGAGGTACAACTGACAGAGGGATTTAAGTAATTAGTTAATGGTTTTAATGTATCTCCTTTTTCAATACCCTGTATTGAATGCAGCATCAGGAAAAACCAAATCAAAAAACATGGTCTTTGTTTTTTCTGGAAATTACAGTCTCCTGGGAGGCTCAGAAACAAATATGCTAAACAACATGTAATTTTGAATCTTTGAAGTGCTATTGGTTGCCATGAGATATTCCACAAGGAGGAGTGGCCAAGGCTTGGGGTTCAGGATATGTAGCATTTAGGTGGGCCAGAACAGGTGGCAAGCCTGCGAGTGCACAGAGCTTGACCTGAATGGGACTGCACATGTAAAGGCTTTATAGACAAAGGGAATGTACCTCCTTCAGGGAACTGAAAGCTGTCCCCTGTCACTAGAGAGCAGAAAGGAAGGACAAACATAAAGAGGAGGGACCTTCAGTAGAGGTGGAGCTGGAGGCTGTGCTGAAGTTATGCTGAAGGCAGAAGGAAGTCATCCAGGCATCTTGAAAAGATCAAATGAGAAGGGCTGAGGAGACCATGAGCAGCCTCCTCCACTCCGTGCAGGTGGGAGTTATTTATAAGGCATACTGCATGTACATACGTATGAGGAAAAAGAATGGAAGTAAGAGACAGAGAGAAAGAAATAGTGTGCTTATGTGTTTGTGTGTGTTCCAAAACAACCTTGTCCTACTGTATGAGAACTGGCCCAAGGTGCTGTAAACCTGTGGAAGGAGGCAGACAGAGCCAGGATTGCCCACAGTGCAATGTATTGGGAGCTCTTTGATCATATGTGGTCCTGAGTGGCAGCAAGACCAGAGGGTCACTACAATTTGAATCAGAAATAGGGGATTATTAAGTGATCAGAATAAACCAATTTATTGCAAGCAGGAATATACTTTATCTTGAGTTGATGTCAAAGACATCGGGCATATTCCTGGCATTGATGGCATAAGGGTCCAAGTCGTAAAGTTCCATGTATCACTTGAAAGTTTTTGTTTATAGTATGTTGGGAAACTATGTGGGGAAAACCAATCAGGGTGACTGACGGCAATCATGGTGGTGTGACTCAAGATGGCTGCAGTCTTGTCAAGCTGAATCCCTACAGCGTGATTGTGTGGTCATTTGTGTGTGAAAGACAGACAGAAAGACAAATACAAATACAGAAATATAGGAAGAGAGGAGGAGGCAGACAGGAAGAGATGTAAAGGGGGGGGATGGGACAGATATTGGGAGAGAGAGAGCTAAGTTAAAAAGCTTGGAGGTGGATTTTAACATTGGAGATAATGACACTATTCTAAGAATTATAAAAATGAATTTTTTAAAAATATGTGCTTCCCTCTTACAATCAGGGTGGCTATTAAAATAACAAGATAGAAGAAGAAACATGATGATAAGCTTTGGGTAAGACTGTGTATAGACTTTTCTATCATTTTTCATGCAATAGCAACACAAACAAAAGATAAAATTTAACAGGTTGAAATCCTGGCTTTGTTGCTTTCTAACCATGTAAATGTGAGCAAGACTCTTAAATGACAGCTGCATAATTTTAACAGATGCTGGTGATTTTCTGTGGTCTGGACAAGGTAGTGTATGTGGGGATACTTGGCACGGAGCTTGCATGCAACCTTTTCTCTACCGACAGACCTCCTGTCACTGCTTTGTCTGCACAAACAAAATTCCAAAAATGGGAAGATTACTTTTTTATCTAGAAAAGAAGGGTATGTGTTACATGGTGAACATGAACATTTTTATGAACTTTACTTTATCATGAGTAATTTTACCATCTGATCAGCTGCATTTCTCAGTTATTATCTAGGGTTGCTCAAATATCAGAGCATATGGGTAGTCTCCCTCCATCATATTGGACAATGGAATGGAGAGAACATTAACCTAAAACCAGGGGATAATTACTTGATATTTGCAAGCATATTTGGGGACATTTGTCCAGAACTTTGAAGTGAAAAGTATGTTTCAGTAAGTTAATAAAATTTATCAAGAAGATGGATTGGGGAAGCTCATGGTCATAGGACTGACTGGAGATTTAGGAATTCCTCTGAAGTTATGCCCTAGTCCATTTTCTAAACAAAACTGAGAAACAATGTCAGTTCCCATTATAAGAATATAAGGAATACCTTGGTGCCATGATCTGTTCCAATTCTTCTATGATTACATCTTGCCCCTCCTCTCTCTCCCTTCCTTTCAGTGTACACCCAAGACTTTAAATTCAAATGGTTCCATATTGAAATTGTTGGCCAAAGTACTTGAAGTACTTATCTCCTCTGGAAAAGAAGGTCTCTGAATACTAGTCCTACAGAATGATCCAGAAGCATTGAGTAGTTACCTAATTATTTTGGGCCTCATTTTCTGAGACTGTAAGGTAATAGGCACCTGTCCTAGAATCCAGGGTCGTCCAAGGCCCAGTTTTGTAAATAAAATTTTATTGCACCACAATATTCATTCATTTACACAATGTTGGGCAGTTGCCATAAGATCAATGGCTATAAATCCTTAAATATTTACTATCTGGCTCTTTACTGAAAAGGTCTGCTAACTTCTGGACTGCGTGATTAACTTCTAAACTTCCCTTTCCTCCTCTGTCTTTTGTGTTTTTCTTCTGTCTGTCCTACCTCCTTCCTATTTTTGTTCTTTCTTTCTTAGCATCTGAATCCTTTCTCCAAACAAAATATTATGTATTAGCCATTACTGGCCACAGGTAAAAGTAGACCTCTTCTATTTCAAAGGTTTGTATATGGGGGTGGTTTTTAGTTATTTCAATTTAAAAATCACTGAACTGAATTATTTTATAAATTCTACTATAGTGATATATGGAAAGTCCTGAATCTCAAGAGCTACTTACAGCCTTTAGCAAAATATTGGAATGATGAAAGGTGCCTTGATTCCCCTTCTGTGCACATTTTTCCTCCAGAAAACTCTCTTCTTTTCTCAACCTCTATTTCCTATTTGTTCCCACTACCCCTGAAAGTCAGTCTGAGGTTCCCAGTGGCCCTGGGGCTGTCCAATGCCCAGGACCCCTAACTGAGCCTGCACTTGACCCTTCCTCTCTCAGCAGTGGTCAGGAGTCTCAAGTCCTTCTCCATCTCCTCTCGAAGGAGAAGCTTTCATTTGGTGTTCTCCTGCTTCCTACTGAATGTCAGCTGGCTAATCAGATAAATTCAGCCTCTTAATTTTATAAAGACTGTTAATTTTTACTAATAGCTTAATGAATTTATTCCTCCCAGGTGTTAACACATTTGTATTTTAATCTGAGCTTTCTGGAAATGGTGCATTTGTTAACCCAAAGTCAGGACTGTAGAGGAGGGAATCCAGGAATGTTTAGAAGAGGCATTTAGAGCAAGGGACACCTCCAGAGAGAGGCTTGAGTCAGGGGACTAGAGGCAGCTGCCCATCATCCTGAGTTTGGACTCGGTCTTCCATCTGCTAACTATGTTGCCCTTTTGGATACTCAGCCTTATACTCTGGGCCATGCCTCACCACGACCATGTGACAGAGCATTTGGGGGCCTCCAACTGCTCATATGTCCTTTGCAATTATTGGGGGATCAAATTAAATAACATGCATAAAAATTCTGGCACATAATATTCTCAGTAAATGTCCCTTATGTCTCCATTGAAGTGCAACCCTGATGGCTTATGCTAAGGAGTAAGAAATCTTCATTTTCTTCCTATGCAGAATTTACTTATCAATGTAAAACAAAAAGACCATTTTTTAATCCTTTTGGTGTTCATTATCCCATTCTTAATAATTTGACCAAAAAAGATAATAATTAGAAAAAGAGAAGTCTGTAATTTTAAGGGGCATTAGAAAACAATTTATTTCTTCTCTTTCCCAGAGACACTGAGAGGTTAAATGGCTTATTCAGGGTGTCCAGGTGTCCTGTTAGTGGCAGGTGTACAGTTAGAAACCAGACCTTCCAATTCCAAGTTTTCCCCACGTCCAAAACGAAACAAACAGAACACTTTCTTCCCTGAGATCTCTATCATAGACAGAAAAAAAAAAGCTGAAACAAAACCTGAATTGACCCAACACGTGGAGAGGTTTGCTCAGAATACCTTCAAGGCTGGGATGGTTGCGTATTTCATCGTATTGTGACAGGGGAAATGGTCAAGCTCTCAAATCGACTTAATGAAGCAAGAAAATAGGTCATTTTGCCTTGACTATCATTTTGTGTCTGCTTTTTAAGTCTGCTTCTGTAACTAGCAATGAAACCTGCCTTCATTGCATTTATTATGAAGGATGAAAACTGAGCTTCTGCTTGTGGATGGCATAACTCCGGGGAGTCACCCTGCCACTTGAACTTTAAATAGGCCTCTTATGCTGTATTCATTTCTCCATGCAAAGTACTCTCTCCCCATTGCTGGTTTGCCTAGCAAGAAAGTGGCCATGCACAGCTGCCTGATTGGGCCTTAGTACTTGGGGTAATAGCCTGGCAGGCTGCAGGTCTGTCTTTCCACCCCCTCCCCAATCCCCATGCAACTGTTAGAGTCTCTCCTTGCACCAGCCGCCCCACCCTCCCTTTTAAAAATTACTTGCAGTAATTACTACAGCTCAAGGATGCTGTCCAATCTAAAATAGCTAATGAGAACCAGTCCTTCAATCTAAACTGTAATCAGCTTATAACAAGCTCCCTTTTCCTGTGCTTCATTACTGTGACACAGTCTATTTTTCATACCTTCAAATGATAAGGCAGAGTTGGGGGGGATCACTCTCTATCACCAGGCTTGCACGAAAAGAAGATGGACTTAAGCATGCAGAATTGATTTATTTGCATTCTTCTATTGCTTTGGTGGATGCATCTTTGAAAGAAGTTAATATCGTATTTTCGATTTGGCCCTAAGAACAGCAGGACCTGACAATCAAGCATGCTTATTACAGCCAGGAAGAACAACAAAAAAAGTAGCCCAGTCTCATTCAAGTACATTATGATTTATTTGGACCTGTGCGGACTTGGTGCAGAAAGTATGTTTAATTCTGTTGGGGAATGCTGTCTTTATCTGTGTGTTTATTCTCCCTGGAATTTGTGTAATTGTTACCTATAACCCCACTAGCTACTTACCTGCCTTCCTTTTTATGTAAAGCCTTCATTGTTTATTTTCAAAGAAAGATTGTGGAAGGCATCAACCACAGGGATCCTCGCTAGAAGTTCGGGGAATCTGCTTGGGTAATATTGTACAATCTGTTGATAAACACCCAGGCTATTTTAATCTCCTTTCCAAGTTTATCCTCCTGGGTTAATTTCCAAACTGTCATTTTTTGCCTGGTGTGATTAAAGGCCTGCCTGTTTGAAGGTCTGCATTCTCCTGGCGTGATTTTCTGGGCATTGAGGCCACGGCAGAGCATGCCTATTAATCCCACCCTAATGATTAAAGCATCTGAGGGGCTGCAACATTTGATGGGTTAATACTGGTAGCCGAGTCCTTGGATTTAATCCAACTCAGTCATCACTTTGAATGAGGCAGTTTGATGGGCTTCAGCGAGACTGGCGTTCTGTCATTGTCCATTTTGGATTCCAAATACAAGGGAAAAATAAAAGCCAGTCTCAGACAGCTAGACAGCTCCTCGAAGTATAATGTCAATAACCTAAAGATGTAAAATGCAGATTGGGTTATCTTTGTTATAAAAATGTTAATGGGCAGGGCCACCTCACAAAGAGCCTCCTATCCCATTCCACTTACCTCCCAGTGGAAAGCAGAAAAAGAAACAAAAAATTAGAATCTCATCAGTCAGTTTTTCAAAGTTGTTTTTTCCTGCTTTGTCTAAAAATATGTAAAAGATGAGACCCAATTAGCAAATCTTTTACCCGATCTCTTCATTTGTATGAAATAAATGCACACAACTCATGGAAAGTGGGAGGCTCCCAGATTTACTCATTAGACACAGAACCAGTAAGCTGGTGCCTCCACTCAAGTGGAGTCTTCCTCAGGCAATTAGGGGAGGTGGTTCTCTGCTGCCTCTCCATCTTCAAGAGCTCTGGGATCCAACTTGCTTTTAAAATAGCACAACTGTCAGAGGATGCAGATTGAGCATCTGCACTTGAGGCGAGTCCATAAATTAACTTCTAGTACTTATGGCATTCTGAAAGAATGAGGCTTTCATTGGAATTCATGGTGCGTCTGTTTCAGGAATGTTATGTAACGGTGCCTGCTACACGGGGAGAATTTCCTACCCTCAATGTGTGCAGGAGGGAACTTTTCTTGCCAGTCCGATATTGTATCATCATCCTTTCTCTCCCTCATTGAAGGGGAACAGAAGAAAATGTATAAAGTGGAATTCCTTTACAACTCCGTGTCTGGGGACAGAATTCACAGCCTCCTCCTGACTGCTCATCAGGTCCTTTCTTGCTTGAGTGCTAAGTTTAAGAGAACTTGAGTCAGCTGATAGCATATCTGGATTTACACATTACTAGATTATTTTCTTAAGGGGCATTGATTTCCAATATACACAGTCCCTACCATACTTTATCCACCTGCCAATGAGCATCACAATTCTGAACTGTATTTCAAGTAAAAACACCAGTGTGCTTATTCATTGGTAGCTCTTTGCTAAAAATGAAAACGAAAACACCAAGTTGTTTCAGAAACAATGTAAATGACAATTCTGCCTAGTTCCGCTTATCTTAGCCAACATATCCATAACTTAATGCCTAATGCATCTTTGTTTTAAATTAAGAACATTTACTGACACCTTGGATGTGTTGTTGAACTAGTGCCCAAGGTGTTGAGGATATCCAGACTGGCAGTGCTCAGTTTGAAAGTTCATGGTCTCATACCTGGAATCTCCAAATAAGTAGACTGGTAATAGACATTTAATAAAAATAATAGCCAACTTTTAATCTCTGTGACCAAAATACTTGACAAGACAACTTAGAAGAGGAAAAGTTTATTTGGGCTCATGACTTCAGAGGTTCTGTCCATGGTGGATTGATTCCTTTGCTCTGGGCCTGAGATAAGGTTGGAAGGAGGAGGAGGAGAGAGAGAGAGAGAGAGAGAGAGAGAGAGAGAGTAAAGGGGCCACAGGGGAGATGCACCCTTCCAGGGCAAGGCCCCCAGGGACCCACCTCTTCCAGTCATGCCCCACCTGCCTACAGTTAATGTCTAGTCAGTCTGTTCATATTAGGTTGACTGACCAGGGTAAAACAGGGCTCATGGTCCAATCATTTCACCACTGAATGTTCTTGCATTAACACAGGAGCTTTCAAGGAACACCATATCCAATGCTAAAAAGCATACTCTTAAGAAACTACTTAAAAATAATTTTCAGATTGTATTTTCAGTATTTACTTATATATCAATGATATTAATGATATAATTCAGTTTCTCCATGACTAAGAATTTAAAGATGTTTGGATGATTTAAATAATCCCATGTTGTGCCATCATCCCAGATGTGGAACACCTATAAAAACTTAAATACAATATATGATCTATAATATAATTATATAATAATAAGAATATACTTATGTATAATTATACTATGATGATATTAATTAATATTAAATAATACAATGAAATGTATAAGCTCTACATTATGATTTCCAACCTATTTTAATGTACTGGTCTCAATTTTGTTGAAATAGTCACAGAAACGGAAACCTGGGACTTAATGGTTTAAATAACCTGTTTAGAATTACAGCCTAAAGCTTCCCAAAATAAACGAGTGAATAGTTAAATGATTTTGGATACCATCTACCTGCAATACAATTTTTGAATAAAACATCCTAATCATTAAGGTTCTTAAAATCTAATAGAAGAAATTAAGTCACTGAAATCAGAGTTTACATATATTCCATATATTGTATTCATAAATCAACTTAAGAAATTATACTAATACATTTTCCAAAGGCTTTTAAGTAGGATAAAAGTAGAATAAAAGTTTTCAAAACTACCTAGAAGATTATATTGATTAGAAATATTTTTGACATAAGAATCATGCCAAAAGTGGTTATATGTGTTATTGGCCTTCTGGAAGGTGGAGGAAAAAGTGGAAGCAAAAGGACTGGGGTTAGGGGTTTAGCTCCATGTTAAGTGCATGCTTGACATGTGCTGGTCTCTAGCCTTAATCACAGCACCACAAAAAATAAAATAAATAAATGAGTAAATAAATTCTGGAGGTTCTTATGCTTGGACCCAATCTTTTGTTTTTACATGTTTTTTCCATTTCTCCATTTTCCTTCTCGCCTCTTCCCCCAAAACTTGGGTGTTATACCATGCAACAATTTGTTTCCTTTTTTTCCTTTTTAACATGTGTGCAGTCATGTCCTTTTCTATTTTTACAAAAGACTATTATATGAACAAATAAATTTGTCTAAAAAATCAATCTGGATTCTGAAAAAATGATTCCCCTTATCAGGGAAAACATTCAGTGTTTGTTTTTTGGGGATTGACTTATTTCATGTAGCATGATATTCTCCAATTCCATCCATTTATCTGCGAATGCTATAATATTGTTCTTTGTTATGAATAATATTCCATTATGTATATGTACCGCAATTTCTTTATTTATTCATCTGTTGAAGGGCATCTAGGTTGGTTCCACAGTCTAGCTATTGATATATAACTGGTTTTGGAGGATGAGGGGTGAGAGAAGAATGGGGGAACTTTAGATTACATAGAGGGAAATGAGAGGGGGTGGGGGTATGAAAAATGGTGTAATGAGACAGACATCATTACCCTATGTACATGTGTGATTACATGAATGGTATGAACCTGCATCATGCACAACCATAGGAATGAAAAGTTGTACCCCATTTGTGTACAATGAATCAAAATGCAGTCTGTATAAATTAAAAACAAGTTTCAAAAATAAATATAATTTGCTATCATTGTTATTTTCACCATTTAAAATACTTAATTATTATGCTATTTTCTGTAGCAGAAATGGAAATATCACCTTACATTTTTATTTAGTAGTTTTAATATGAACTGATCTTGGATTAACCTTTCAGATAGTGAGTTAACAGCAATGGAATTTTAGTTGTGAAAAATATATTTGATAAATACTGTAATTATAAGTGGGTTCCAGTTAGCTAATTTTATTGTCATAATGGAACTTTTTAAAAAATCTCTGCAGGTTTATTAATCTGACATCTAGGACTTAGATAAAACTTTCTCCTCAGAGTCCATTTGATCAGTTGACAAAAAGTCAGATTTTAGGTTTACCAGGGACTGAAAATGGGACATATCAAAGACTCTGAAAAGGAGGACAGAAATGAAATTAAAGGAGTATTACTCATTGCTAAAGTCTCCGATTGGGGCAATAAATTCACATGACCATCAGGAGTGGCAATGGTCTAATGCCTGGACCATGGTCATGCCATACTTTGTCTCCCCAATTCCCATTGCCAGAGACAGAATTGCCTAAAATATAGGCAGCAAGAAATGACACACAGGTCCCTGCAGAGAGGAAGGTGCCTCAAACACATGGGCAAGTGCTTTGGAACTCTGCTTCAAGTCCTTCAGGTCAGAGGGACATATTGGTCATGGTGAGAGCATTAATAATCTCTGCTATGGCTCTGTTAGTGAAGTGGGCGTCGGGAAAACTTCATGGAGGTGGTGGTTTATAAGTTGAGAAATAAAGGACAGCAAAATTTGAGATAAAGATATCCTAGACAGAATGAAAAGTGCATAAAGAAGAAACTATTGTGAGTTCAAAAATAGTGTGTAAAGAAGAAACTATTGTGCCATTCAAAATCACGCATTTTTATATGGAATCCATATGAAAGTGTTTTGTATAGCCACAGTTGATCAAAAAGGCGAGAATGTTCATTTATTAAGAAAAACTATATAGTACAAAAAAACCAATATATTAGGGAACCTCTAATAGTTCATGTACTTTCTACTATGACTCAATCTGTTCATACGGTAACATCACTGAATATTATAGAATCAAGAAAAATAATTTAGTGGGTAATTTTAATAAAAACTATGGACTAGAGAGTGTCAGTACACACAGCAAAACCACAGGTGTTCTTGGGGTTCATCATGACCAGTACTCAGCTGGGAAGAGGTCCACTGAAATATCGCACTTAGAATTACTGTTATTTTAAAAAATAAAGATGAGGGAAAAAAATTCCTTCTAGATCAGACAGAATTGTCAGTCTTGGATATTGTCTCTTTTTAGACCCAAGTAAATCTGTTTCTTAGAGTACATCCTCTGAGTCATGCTGATAGAAACACAGAGAACAGTGATGGAAAGATGGCCCCAGAACAGATCCTGCTTCCTTGGGCTTGATCACAACAGTAAAGAAAAAAAATCATATTTTAAATGTCTAATTCCTATATGAAAATAAACCTGAAATGCTTGGCAAACTCTCTCACACCAGAATCATATTTTCTCATAATGCAACAGATTTTCACACTCCTTTCAGTCATTAGATTTGCAATGCTTTTAAGCATACTTTTGGTTTGGGATAATTTTTACCTCCCTCAATTGTTCCTGATGAGAAATGTAATCATCTAGTGATTGACACATTAATGGAACATGCTTTCCATGTGTGGGGTGTTATAAGGATTTCATCAATTTCTTTTACTCTCTTGTTGAGAAGTTTGGTTTAATTAATTGATTTTATTGGCACATTGTGATCATACATATTAATGGGTTCATCGTTAACATATTCATATATGTGCACCACTTACATTCTATGCTAGCTTTCCATGCTACAGGATTTGTGTGTTGGGAGGGTAGTGAGTTGTCATATCAATTGATAAACTGTACTGAAGGAAGCCAGGTAGCAAGAGCTGTGAAATGCTATTTTTTTTCCTAACCATTTAAAATTGCAAAATCTATTATTAGCTCTTATGCTGAATGGAAATAGGCAGGAGACTGGGGTTTGTTGATCTTTTCTCTAGGGGAAAACATCCCTGATTGTGATTTAGCCTAAAACACCAGGCTAATGTGTTTACAGTGCGTCACCAGATGTTAGCATCACCAGGGGAAGTGGTTACAATGCAGAACCTTAGAAATCAATTCATTTTATAAGTGCTCAGATGAATTGTGTGTTATTAAAATATCTGTGATATTTAGGTAGTTTTCACTTATTCCTCCCCTTTTGGTTGAGAGAAAAGTTGATTGACAGACATACATATATATTTTTTTCTTTTTTGATATTGCGACTGAACCTAAGGACAATTAACCACTGAGACATATTCCTAGCCTGTTTTATTTTTGACTTTGAAACAGGGTTTCACTAAGTACTTTAGGGCCCAAGATCTGAGGCTGGTCTTGAACTTGCAATCCTCCTACCTCAGCCTCCTGGGATTACAAGCATGTACCACTGTGCCCAGCAAAATGTATCTTAATCCTAAAGGCTGAGATGAGACTATGCACATCAACACAAATGGGCACATATTTACCCATTCCAAAATATTAATCTACATGCACAGCTATACATGTTCATATGTATATATATGCACATATATGGGTAGAATCTCTTATTTATGTATATGAACCGGGATAGATATGGATACATTTGGGCTGCCCATTCACAATGTATGTGCAAAATCTTTTTGGAGGTAACTCTATTATAATAATATGGATGCTCAAATGTTCATTTAAGAATAATAACTGCTTCTGTACCATTCACACGTTTTGACATGGAATTAAATAGAAACTAGCAGATGACACTCTCAGCTCCACTTAAGTTGAAGTTAGGGGAAGCAATCACTCTTCTTCCAGCCTTTAAGCCTCATTAATACATGTTGATGAAGTCATTCATCACATCAAATTCCATCCTTTGAAGATGCTTGCCCTGAATAAAAGGTTTGAAATATGGATGCATGGTAAAATATCTTAAGACAGCTAAAAACAAACACATTCAAATATCACTAACAAATATAATTTCTAATGATTTTTATATTAGATGTAATTAATTTACAATGATATTCCAATGAAGATAAAACCATTTAATCTCCTACTCTTAGTGCCATTCTTTTATTTTGGGATACTTCTTTATTCCTTTAATTGATGTAGTTTAGCTTTAAACTTCTCTTTCCCTTTCCCACTTAGAGAGATGTTCCCAAACACTAGAATAATTCCTGCTGGTAATGTTGCTCATTAGGAACATTTCCAGCCAGAGAGGTGAATGGTGTAACAAATATCTCTTCATTTCCAGCATGGCAAATAATCTGTCAAGACAACACCCTAGCCAATTGTTTAATTGTGTATCAGGTTTAGGTGACAGAACTTGGATATGACATGACAGAGAGTCTTAGGAAGAGTTATCCATCTTCTTTCCCCTAAGAACAGCAGAGTCTTCAATAAAGACATCTGTTAAGTCTTTATTTCCTAAGGCATGTGGAATCAGCCTTCTTACCTTTCAATTAGTGACGGATGAACTTCAAAAAGGTAAGGTTTTCATTTTCATTTTTGCTGTTGCTGGCAGGGTTTGGATGCTTGGAGAGTTTAATGGGTTCCAGTCCCTCCTTTCTGTCTTTTTGGACATCATCTCAGGATGACTCCTATTAGTTAGAAGTTCTTTGTTTTACTTTTCTTATTTGCTTGCATATAATTATTTTTGAGATGTTGGTTGGGGGAGAAAAGAGAGAAAAATCTCTTTCCAGAGATGATATTCTTTCTTCCTTTCTTCTACCCTCCTTCCCTTTCTTCTTTCCTTCCATTTTTTAAATAATGGGCACATTTTATGCCTGTCAAGTGAATTCCAGATACAACTTCATGCATCATCCCTTGCACATAAATCTTTCCCAAGTTCAATTTTTCCTACAATTTTCATTTTTAAAAATGTGCCCAAGATGGAGAAGAGTATTTCTGCATTCATCCCATTTTTATTTTGAGGTTTGGAAAAATTTTGCCTTCTCTTCTTTTTCAGCCTGGAGTTTGAGATTTTTCAGATTATTCTTCCTACAAGCACATCTGGAGACTTGAACTGTAGGTAGGGGGTATAGTTGCTGCAAAAATGTTCTGAAATCACTCACCCTGTATGTGTTTGCTCTCCTAGTTCTACCTTATGCAGGAGGAGAGAAAGTCTTATTTTTACTTCTACGCTAACCTAATCCTAATGGTTTCCCTATACCATCAATTACTCATCCATCCATCCATCCATCCATCCATCTCATATGTATTATAAGAACCTACCCTATGCCTCATACTTGGCTAGTTGTTGAGAAATAAATGGGGGAGGGCATAGTCTTTACCTCAAGGGACTTATGATCTGGAGGGGGAAGAAGATATTATATTTTTTAAAATCACACAAATAATGGTCTGTCTTTAATGGAGGAAATGTACATGACACCATAAAAGCAGGGTGACTTAATTATTATGGGCAAGGAAGGGTACCCTGAGAAAATGATAACAGAGTGGAGAGAGGGCAGAGGAGGAGGAAGAGTGTTAATCATGAAAAGAACAGATGGAAAAGTGGAAATCAAACAGGCAACAGGATAACCCTTCCTCTTAAAATCTCAAATTAAAACAAAAATATTCTAACGTCACATCATGCATGGGTAGGAATTTATATCATATTCTGGTGGTGTAGCTTTTGAAATTTCTGGATTGTTTGTAGATAATGAGCAACTAATGAGAAAACTTTGTCATTTTAAGCAAGTATCTCATCCTTGATATCATTGATGTAAGTGGTAATCAATAACTTTTTAGGTGATGATAATTATGTCATAATTTCATTAAGATCCTAATCACTAGTAGAATTGAAGAAAGAAAAAATAATGACTTGGGATACATAGTACATTAGTCACAATTTTGAAGTCTAAATTTTCTATTGATTTAAAATATATATATATATGTGTGTGTGTGTATATATATATATATATATATATATATATATATATAAAATCTATCTCAGTGAGGGACCAGAATTTGCTTGTATATATATATAAAATCTATCTCAGTGAGGGACCAGAATTTGCTTGTTAAACGTGACCTGAACTGGACAGTCATAAAGTGGACATTCCTGTATTAGATTGTAAGTGGCTAGTGAGGGTGCCACGTAGCACATGGAACTTTCTTTACATTATCCTTCTAAAATCTTCAAAGTTCTGCATTCCAAAAATAAATAATAAATAAAATTGCCTCCAGAATTTTCAGATATATACTATTATTCTTTATGTCTTCTCAATGCTTTTTTCCTTTTATTTTTTAAAAATTATGCATGATCTGTGTGTGCATGTCCATGCACATGAGCTTCAGACAGTAAAAAGGTGGGTCTTTGGCAAGAACCATGGGTTTTTTAGCTCCAATAAGAGGACAGTGTGGAACAAATATCTGAGGATGGATCTCTTTGGAAGAAGCTTGATTCTTCATGGAACATTGGCAAGTAGACTTCTATTTGAGTCTTTTTTATATGTGCATTATCTGGAAAGTTGTTTGATTTCTTATATTTTTTAACTAATTGATTTTTTGATGTAGTATTTGCACATATTTATGAGGTACAAAGTGATGTATTAATTTATGTATATATTGGGTAATGATCAACTATTAATATAACCATCACCTTAAACCTTAAGGTACTTTTTGAAGTACCTTAAAAATTCTGGCTTTAACTATTTTGAGATAGGCAGTGCCTTATTAACAACCTTCACCCTCCCTCTCTTCCCGCTTTCCCCTACACTCCCCAGTTCCTGGAAACCACTATTTTACTCTCAATTTCTTTGAGATCACTTTCTTATCTTCTACATATGAATCAGATCATGCCATGTTTGTCTTTTTGTGTCTAAAATGCCTCACTTAACAAAACATTTTCCAAGTTCTTCCATGTTGTGGAAATGACAGAATTTCATTCTTTTTATGGCCCAGTAGTATTCCATTGTGTACAGATATAGGAATTTCTTTATTCATTCATCTCTTGATGGACATTTAGGCAATTCCATAACCTGGCTATCATGAATAATCTTGCAATAGACCTGGGAGTGCAGACATATTTGATACGCTCATTACACGTCCTTTGACTATATGCCCAGTAGTGAGACTATTGAATCATTCTCTAGATCTGTTTTCAGTCTTTTGAGGAATTTACATCCTGTTTTCAACCATGGCTATACTAATTTACATTCCCACTAAGAGCATTTGAATGAGCCTTTCTCTGCATCCTTGACAGCATTTATTACTTACTATTATTTTTTGATGCTAATCATTCTTACTGGACTAAGGTGGTATCTCATCATGATTTTGATTTGCATTTCCCTGATGGTTACTGATGTTGAACGTTTTTCCATATATCTATTAGCCATTCGCATGTCTTTTTCTTGAATAATGTCTATTCTGACCATTTACCCATTTTTAAATTGGTTCATAGCTTTTGTTTTGTTATTGGATTGCTTGAGTTCCTTACATTCTTAGTATTAACCTCTTAACATGTATATAGTTTTGCAAATATTATCTCTCATTCTGTAGGTTGTCTCTTAACTCTGTTGTTTCCTGTGCAGAAGTTTTTTAATTTCATGTAATCTCATTTGTCAATTTTTCTTTTGTTTCCCCATGCTCTCTGTTAGGATCAACCCATAAAGTGTTAACCCTATGTTATTTCAAGTTGTTTCATAGTTTAGGGTCTTACACTTTAATTGATAATAATTTGGTGTTGATACTTGTAACTGGTGAGAGGTAAAGGTCTAGTTTTATTATCTTGCATATCTAGTTGTCCCTTTACTGAAGATAATTTTATCCCATTGTGTCATCTTTGACTTGTACCAAAAATCAACTATTTCATACATTTTCTTTTTTTGTGAGCTCTCTAATCAGTTCCATGAGTCTGTATGTCTGCTTGGGTGCCAATACCATGCTAATTAGTTATTGTGGTTTTGTGATATATTTTGAAATCAGGTAGTTTGATGCCTTCAGCTTTGTTCTTTTTGCTCAAGATTGTTTTGGCCCTTTTTTGAAGTTATGTATGAATTCAGAATTTTTTTTATGTTTCTGTGAAAAATGATATAGGTATCTGTGAAAAATGATATAGGTATTTTGTTGGGGATTGCATTGAATCTGCAGGCTCTCTTTCCATTTATTTGTATACTTTCTGATTTCCTTCATTGATGTTTTGTAGCTCTCCTCATAGAGATCATCCACTTCCTTGGTTAAATTTATTCCTAGCCTTTTTATTTATTGTTTTGTAGCTGTTGTAAATGTGGATTGTTTAAAATTTCTTTTTCATAGAGTTCACTATTCGTGTGTAGAACTGCTACTGATTTTTGTTTGTTGGTTTTATACCTTGCAACTTTACAGAACTTTTTATTAGTTTCAAGGGTTTGTCAGTAGAGTCTTTAGGGTTTTTCTGTATACAAGATCACGCTGTCTGCAAACAAACTAAACCCAAAATTAGTAGAAGGAAAGAATGAATAAAGATCAGAGAAGGCTGGGTGTGGTAATCCCGGAGGCAGGGGAGATTGAGGCAGGAGGATCGTGAGTTCAAAACCAGCTCAGTCAAAGCAAGGTGCTAAACAACTCAGTGGGACCCTGTCTCTAAATAAAATACAAAATAGGGCTGGGGATGTGGCTCAGTGGCCGAGTGCCCCTGAATTAAATCCCTGGTTCCCCCCTGCAAAAAAAGATCAGATTAGAAGCAAACAAAACAGAGACTGAAAAATAAATGCAAAAACTCAATGAAGAGTTGGCTTTTTGAAAAGACACATGAAAATTGACAAAATTTAGGTGGATTAAGAAAAAAAGAGGACTCAAATAAGTAAAAGCAGATATCAACATGGAGACATTATAACTGATACTACACAAATACAGAGGGACATAAGGAATTGTAAGGGACAGTTAGGAACAATTATATGCCAACACACTGGATGAAAGAAATGGATAAATTCCTGGGCAGAAACAAATTACCAAATTGAATCACAAAGAAATAGAGAGCCTGAACAAACCAATAATGAGTAACAGGATTAAATGAGTGGTAAAATGTTTCCCACAAAATAAAACACAGCCCCTGAAGGCTCCACTCCCGAATGCTGTCAAATATTTAAAGAACTAATATCACTTTTTCTGAAATGTTCAAAAGAAATTGAATTGGGAATCCTACCACGCTTATTCTGAGGCCAGCATTACCCTGATACCAAAACCAGATAAGGGAACATGCACACACAAACACGCACGCGCACGCACACGCACGCACAGAAAACTACAGGCAAAATCTCCAATGAGCACAGAAGTCAAATACTAGAAAATCAAATTCAATAGCACATGACAAAGACCATTCCCCATGATCAAGTGGACTTAATCCCAGAGTTGCAAGTATTTTCAACTTATGCAAATCAATACTTGTAGAATTAAGGGCAAAACTATATGGTCATTTCAATAGATGCAAAAAGAGCATTTGATTAAGTTCAACATCTCACCATGATAAAAAACATTCTCAATGAATTAGGCACAGTGGAATGTATTTCAACATAAGAAAGGCTGTGTTTGACAAATCCACAACTCACATCAGACTGGAAAGTTGGAAGCTACTCCTCTAAGGCTGGGATAAGGCAAGGATGCCCACTTTCATCACTTTAATTCAACACAGTACTGGAAGTCCTAGCCAGAGCAATTAGGCAAGAACAAAATATAAAGGGCATCCAAATTGGAAAAGAAGAAATCAAACTGTCCTTGTTTGACTGCTTTTATTCTTAAACAATTAAGTAAAAATGTTCTGAGATAAATTTTTACATTGTATCTCTATCTTCTGCTTTCTGGCCGTGGAGGATTAAGTATGTGAAATCCCAAGATGCTCTGTCGGATTGGTAGTTCCCCAGTGACCAGGAGGAATGAGAAGGACTAGGGACTTCTTAATGAGAAGCCTGGACAGTGGGCATCAGAGAGGGGAATTTGCTACTGTCCAGATTCTCAGCAGTGCAACCTTGGCGTTGTGACAAAAACCTCTCCTTGCTGGAAGCAGAGTGGACTGGATATTGGGAAATAGTTTTCTTGGCTAGACACTGAGCCTGAGAATTAAAAAAATATTCCTGCTACAATTCTGATTTCCTGACAGGGATTCACATGGCTGTATAAAATCCTCTTCTGTCCTGGAAGGAATCTTAGTGTTTGCTGAGTTCAGTGACTTCTTCCTCACTAGCATGGGATTCCTTACAAGTGTGATCAGAGTCTTCTATTCTAAGAAAACATTTCTACAATATTTTATATGTATTTTGTTTTAGGTTTCACAATACTGGTGAACAGGGTCCTTAGATATCAGGCTAAAAAAGATCACATGATTCAGTCCACTGGATGCAAACCATTTTATACTTAGGAAAACTAAGGTCACAAGAGGTAACTATAGATCCTCAAGACCACACATTAAGTTCATGTTAGAACTTGGCTTAAAATCCACATTTAGTCCTTTCCACTTCAACGTTCTTATCAAGATGTCAGGCTTATGTTTGCTCAATAGATTTATTTTTGTTTGTTTTTAAGGAAAGAAAAGTCTTAGCTTCTCTCAGCATTTTTACGTGCTAGAAGGGCATTAGACAGGAAAGCTCAGAGATGTGAATTTCCCCCTAATTATTCCTGTGCCACTATCTTATTTCCCAGCTTCCATTTTAGTTCCCTTCTCAAATCCCTCCAGACAACCTTTCTTCACTGCCTGCTGACCCTTCTCCATTTAGTGTTTTGCACTGCTGACTTTCCCTGCTGAGCCAGAAAGCCTGGACCAGATTGGGAAGGAACACATGTGAGCAGTTGTCCTTTGTTCTTCTCTTGGCTCCTGGCTCTGGCCATGTGTTCTAGGCAGGACTTCCAATTAGGATGCCTGAAAGAAAAGAGCAGATTGGAGATGCTATGTCTTCCTCCGCTGCCAGCAGGTCTGGGGGTGGCATAAAATGCTGCCCAAAACTCACTGGGAAAGACTTGCTTCCAAAGAAAGAAACTGGTTTGTCTGCCTGCAGGTAGAGAATGGGAGAAAGGGAAAGGGGAGTGGATCTGGGGCAGAATCCTGCCCACTTTGATCATTCTCTCCATATCCCTGTGATCACGGCAATACATCGTAAAGCCGAGTGTGATCTTTTCTTCTAGTTGCACATGTTTGAGTTCTGCATCTCTAAGTGAGCTACCAGCAGTTTCGACTTTATTTTGCTTTGGGCATAATCGCTGTAGACATAAATTTTACACATGTATCTGCAGGTCAGAATATAAGAACCATACATGCAAGGAGTTGAGGTCAAGTTCAATGCTATTTCCCCAGTGTCAGAATACAACTTAGTATTTAAAGTGTTTAACTACCATTTCAACTTGGGCAGCAACCAGTTGGAAGACTACGATGATCAGAGTACAGGCATGAATATTGGTCCTAGCAATCACTCAATCCATGCAGGTTGACTGACTTAATAACAGGTTCTGTTTCTAGTTAAGTGATGAACACTTACTTTTGGGTTTGTTTTTGAGAATTTGCCTACCTGAAATAGGTCTTGGGTCATTCACACACATATTAAAATGTGTATAGGAAAATACCAATCTGTATATGAAAAATTAATGGCCTATCTAATAATCAATGAAATGCAAATTAAAGCAACACACCTTTTTGTTGTTTTTTTTCATGAACTTCAAAGACTAAAGCAAAAATTTGCTGCTTGCACTGATATACAGACATGGTGTGTATGCAGCTCCAGAACCCAATTATTCTATTGGCCACTATCTCTGTCCAGGAAAATAGTATAATTCATATTGATCTGTGTGTAAGTTGATAAAATATTACTGGGAAGAAAGAACATTGCAATTTGATAATGTGTTCCTTGGATTTTAAATATATTTTAAGAGCATTTGGTTGAGTTGGGAGAAGTGTCACACACCTGTAACCCCAGTGGCTCAGGTGGCCAAGGCAGGAGGACTGCAAGTTCAAAGCCAGTCTCAGCAACTTAGTGAGGCCCTGTCTCAAAAATAAAAAATAAAAAGGGCTGGGGATGTGGCTCAGTTTCTAAGCACCCTGGCTTCAATCCCCACTAACTCCCCCAAAAGAGTATTTGGATGGTGTTTTAGTCAGATTTGGGTCACTGTGACCAATATACCCAACAAGAAAAACTTAGAGGAAGAAATCCATTGTGGCTCACTGTTTCAGAAATTCATTCCACTGTCAGCTGACTCCATAGCTCTGGGTCCAAGACGAGGCAGAACATCATGGTCCAAGGTGAGGCAAACTGCTATGTTCACGACAACCAGAGAACAAAGAGGGCTCTGCTCACCAGGGACAAAATATAAACCCTAAATTTACACCTCCAGTGACCTACCTCCTCCAACCACACCCTGTCTGCCTACAGTTACCACCCAGTTAATCCATTCGGGTGAAAAAAAAACCACTAATAAAATCACAGCTCTCAGGCGCTAAGCATTTCACCTCTGAACATTCTTGTATTGTCTCACATGTAGGAGCTTTGTGAGTAGACCACATATCCAAACCATAGCATCTGGGTAAGTGCTCCCTTAAAATTGTATTCTAAAGAAATTTTCAAAATAATTTTATGAATGTACAGAATTTATATGTATATATGGGTGTGTGTACATATATATGTATGGTGACACATCACAACTTTTTTAATAATAGTAAATAATCAGGAGGAGCTTAAATGACCAATAACAGGAGATTGGTAAGATGTATTATATTGCATTCATACAAAATTATCCTGCAAATGTTCCTAATAAATGTTCACAAGGCACCTGAATTGGTGAGACTTTGTGCATTGCAATGACACACAAACGTATCTATATAACTTTATATATTCACGTGCATGTGTGTGTGTGTGGGGGGGGGCGTAAGTAAAGGTGAAAAGAATATTTGCCAGGATGTTAATAGTGGTAATTTACTGGGAATGATATGCACACATGTTGTATGGCACGGACCAATGGTATAACAAGACATGGTTTGTGTGTTGTGTTTTTTCTTGAAAACTAAAATAACAAGCAGATTCATTGGCACAAACAGAGACCTTCCCATATGCATACATATCACACACACACACACACACACACACACACACACCCCAACTACCCTCCTGCTCAATTTTCTACCCTGACAATGAGGAGAACCCAGTGATAAAAGTGGTTTTGCCCTCGTCTCTTATTTTCATCCCTTGTCACATTGTCTTGCCTCCTGGGAATCAAGGTGATACTCTGAAAGTATTTTTCACAATCTCATGAGATGAACAGATCTGCAGAGTCTCCCTGTGGGTATGAACTTGAAGTTGTAGTAATCAAAGTTTTGTCTCAGTTGGGGGCAAGGAAGGAGGACCCTCAGCCACCTCAGTCTCTCACTCGCTCCCATGTGGCTGGTTAGGCTCTGGTCACACCAGGCGTTGTGCATTTTGCTGCTACAAAGAATAGAGCTGGTGTCTGTGCAGAATCCTTCCTCTTGTCTTTCTCCACGTACATGTGGTTATACTAACCAACCTAACCAAAATATAAGAGAATGACCATCTAAGTAAAAATGCAATGATATGGCCAAGAATATTATGTAGATTACAGCAACTAATCATAATTAATACAATGTTTTAGAGTTTTGTTTATACAGATAAGTTAATATTAAAGGGAATTGGTCGAATATTGGAACATAGTAAATTTAATTCTATATTGGAACTTACTACTCTAATAAACACCTGCTTTTAATCTTTTTATATGACATTATTATTAAACGATAAGTATCATTTAAGGAAATGACTACCAGTGTTTAACTGCTCTCATGAGAAGCTTTCCTTCTTTTCAACTTTTATTTTTGGCTTCTGGAAAATTGTAATATTTCAGTAAGGAGGGAGGTCTTGGATCATTGAAAATGTTTTTCTTTTGCGGGGGGAAAGCTTTTATGATTGAGCTAGAATTTAGAAATAGGTTTTATTTGTGCACATGAACTAGTTTGGAGAAAACAAAATTAACTTCTAAATTTTATTTTATCAAATTGTGTTTTTGTATAAGCAGGCCTAGGTCTCAACAATACTGGTAAGTAGCTAAATCTTTTATTTAATTTCTAAATCTCTCCTAAATCTCTTTCTTTATCCTTGCTGCCTGGCTTAACCACAAAATCCCAACCTGTATTCCACTTCCAATTGGTCTAGCTCTACGATAATTAAAATAAATCCCTGTGGTAAGCTATTACTTACCACTTGGGAAATTTCCTTAGGAGGAACATGGGATAGGGAATCAGAAGCCTTGGATTCGAGGATCACCTCTGCCTCTTACCAACATTGCAACCCCTAATAAATAAATTGCTCTTTCTGAATCTTAATTTCTCACTTTAATATGCATTTAATATGATTTCCCATCTTATATTACACAATAGCTGTAGAGCATTATATAATTTAAAGTTGAGTATAATTTAGTAAAGATCGGCCATTTGCATTGGTTGCATCATTGACTTGATCAATGATGTAGCTAATTGAATTAATGTAGATAGCAAGTCATATAATCAAGTCCTCAAAGAATTGCTCAGATTAGGGTACTGAAAAGACCCCCTGGGAGCAACATATTTTACCTTTCTGGGTCTCAGTTTTCTCATTTAAAAATAGAAATCACTGCATCTGAAGTTGTAAGGACGTCTTTGGCTCTATGATATTAAATGCTATTTTTAAAAAGTTATCATCTAAGTTGTTTTAAAATGAGATTTTTTCACAGCTTTCAAAGATAGTCAATAACAGATCAGCAGAAAATGAAAGCAAAAAGGTCAGATATCCTTTGGGGAGCTGGCAACACGCAGGGTGCCAACCCCTTTTCAATCACAGGCCAATGTGGACATTCTTTGGGTACAGTTGGTTTCACTTTACTTGTTGAGAGACGGGTATCTGTCTCAGTTTCCTAAACTGGCTCCTCCTTGTCTTCTGGAGTATGATGTCTAACTTTTTCCAGCTCTACGGTGTAATTGGACTTCCAGTTTTCCAAAGGTGTCCTATTCTTTTTCACATTTTTATTGGTGAATTATAGTTGCACATACTGATGCAATTTGTTGTTACATGTTTGAACATGTACACAATAAACAATATAACAATGTAATTTGATCAGTATCATTTTCCAGCACTTCCCCCTGCCCTCCATACTTCCCATCTTGGTCCCTTTCCTCTACTGATCTCCTTTTGCTTTTATAAAAAATTCTTTTATTTGTTCTCATTAGTTATACTTGACAGTCGAATGCATTCTGACACATCATACATAAATGGAACATAACTTCTCATTCTTTCAGTCATACATAATGTAGAATTACACCAGTCTTGTAATCATATATGCACATAGGGTAAAAATGTCTGATTTATTCTACTATCATTCCTACCCCGTGACCCCTTCCCTCCCTTCACCCACCTCTGCCTAATCCAAAGTACCTCTATTCTTTCCCCAGCCTTTATTAATGCATCATGACAAGGCTTTTTTACTTTAGTCTTCTCCTTTTTTTAAATTTTTGTTCTGGTAAAACCTATTTGCTGTCCAACATGCCATTCCTTGCCAAATGGAGAGAATCTGAGGGAACACATTTCAGTTAAATTTCATCCTTCTGTTTCTCATGAGATCCTCTCCCCACCTTTCTTTTCCTTTTTCCTTTCTAGCTTCCACATATGAGAGAAAACAGATGACCCTTGACCTTGTGAGTTTAACTTATTTCATTTAACATAATTGTCTCTAGATCCATCCATTTCCTTGCACATGATGTAGTTTCATTTTTCTCCATGGTTGACTAGACTCTACTATGTATATACATCACATTTTCTTTATCTATTCATCCAGTGATGGACACCTAATGCCAGCTTCATAATTTGGCTATTGTGAACTATGTTGATATTATGCATGAATCACTGTATTATGATGACTTTAATTCTTTAGGATAAATACCAAGAAATGGTATATCTGGGTCCTATGGTGGTCCCATACCTAGTCTTTTGAGGAACTTCCATACTAATTTCCATGGTGGTTGTACTAATTTAGACTCCCACAAACAGTGTAAAAATATTCCTTTTTCTCCGTGTTCTTTCTGGAATTTATTATCATCTATATTCTTGATGACTGCCATTCAGAATGGTGTAAAGTGAAATCTCAGTGTAGTTTTGATTTGCATTTCTTTAATTGCTAATGATGTTGAACATTTTTCATGTATTTTTTTGACCATTTATGTTTCTTCTTTTAAGAAATGTTTGTTTAATTCAGTTGCCCATTTATTAATTGGGTTATTTGATTTTTTTGGTGTAAATTTTTTTGAGTTTGTTATATATTCCAGATATTGATCCTCTGTCTGAAGAGTTGCTAGCAAGGAATTTCTGTAGATTCTGTAGAATTCTGTAGGTTCTGTCTTCAAATTCTTAATTGATTCCTGTGCTGTGTGGAAGTTTTTAAATTTGATGACACCCCATTTGTTAACTCTTGGCATTATTTCCTGAGGTTTAGGGATCCTATTGAAAAAGTCATTGCCTGTGCCTATATGTGGAGTGATAATCCTAAATTGCTTCTAAGAGTTGAATAGTTTCAAATCTATTTCCTAAGATTTTGGTCCTTTCTGAGTCAATTTTTGTGCAGGTTGAAAAATAAGAATTTGTTTCATTCTTCTACACAGACATCCAGGTTTCCCAGAAACATTTGTTAAAGAGGCTGTCTTTTCTCCAGTGTATGATCTTGGCACTTTGTCAAGGATCAGATAACTGTAGATGTGCAGGTTTATTTTTGTGTCTTCTGTACCATTGGTCTATGTGTCTGTTATTTTATGACAGTACCATGCAGTTTTTGTTATTATAGTTCTGTAGTATAATTTGAAGTTAGGTATTATGATGCCCCCAGCATTGTTTTTTGGCTTAGAATTGCTTAGCTATTCTGGGTATTTTATTCTTCCAAATGAATTTTTTAAGACTCTTTTTTTTCTGGTTCTGTGAAGAATGTCATTGGTATTTTGTTGGGGATTGCATTAAATCTGTATTTGGTTTGGATATTATGGCCATTTCAGTAACATTAATTCTTTCTATCCATAAACATGGAGGGTCTTTTCATTTTCTGAGGTCATTTTCAATTTCTTTCTTCAATGTTCTATAGTTTTAATTGTAGACATCTTGCACCGCCTGGGTTAGATTTATTCCTAGGTATTTTTTGAGACTATTGTGAATGGAATTATTTTCTCAATTTCTTTCTTAGCAGATTAATTGTTGGCATATATGGAAGCTATTGATTTTCATATGTTGATTTTTAACCTACTACTTTGGCAAATGTATTAGCTGTAGCAGTACTTCAGTGGAATTTTTGGATCTTCTAGGTATAAGATCATATCATTGCCAAACGGTGATAGTTTGGCTTCTTCCTTTCCTATTTTCATCCCTTTTATTTCCTCCTCTTCCCTAATTGCTCTGGTTAGAACTTCTACCACTAGATTAAACAGTAATGGTGAGAGTGGACTTCCTTGTCTTATCCCAGATTTTAAAGGAAATTCTTTCAAGTTTTCCCTTTTAATATGGGATTTGTCATATATAGCTTTTATGATGTTGAGGTAGAACTATCCCTAGTTTCTCCAAAGTTTTTATCATTAATGTGTGCTGAAATTTGTCAAAAGCATTTTCTGCATATATTGAGATTAAGTGATTTTTGTCCTTAAATCTACTTATGTGATATAGTACATTTACTGATTTATGTGTTTTAAACCATCCTTGCATCTCTGGACTAAAACCAACTTGGTCGCAATGTCCAATTTTGTTAATGTGTTATTGAACATTATTTGATAGTATTTTATTAAGTATTTGTGCATCTAAGTTCATCGGGGATATTGGTCTTTAGTTATATTTCCATCATGTGTTCTTACCTGGTTTTGTTATGAGTGTAATACTGACTTCAGAGAATAAATTTTAAAATATTCCCTCTATTCATGGAATGATTTGAGTAGTATTGACATTAGTTCTTCTTTAAAGGTCTGGCAGAATTCAGCTGAGAATTAATCTGGTCCTGTGTTCTTATTTGTTGGAAGTATTTTTGTTATTGCTTCAATCTCATTGCAAGTTATTGGTTTGTTTAGATTTTTTTAAGTCCTCTTGATTCATTTTTGGCAGATCATATTTATCTAAATGTATCCATTTCTTATAGGTTTTCCAATTTTTTGGAGTATAAGCTTTCAAAATAATCCCTAATGATCAGCTGGATTTCTGTGGTGATTTCTCCCTTTTCATCTCTAATTTTATTAATTTGAGTCTTTTTTTTTTCCTTCGGTTAGTTTGGCTAAGGGTTATCAATCTTGTTCACCTTTTCAAAGAGCCATCTCTGTTTTATTGATCCTTTGTACTGTTTCTTTATTATCAAGTTCATGAATTTCAGTTCTGATCTTAATTATTTCCTTTTTTCTTCTGCTTCTAGAATTGGTTTGTTCTTCTTTTTCCAGGGACTTGAGATACATTAATGGGTTATTTGAAATCTTTCTGATTTTTGTATTTGGGCACTCATAGCTATAAACTTTCCTCTTTGAACTGCCTTCATAGTATCCCAGAGGTTCCAATATGTTGTATCCCTATTCTCATTTGAGTCTAAGAATTTTTCATTTCTTCCTTCTTTGTTTTATCCCCCATTCATCATCCAAAAGTGTCTTGTTCAATCGCCATGTTTTTATGTAGTTTTTGTAGGGTTTTGTCTTGTTAATTTCTAATTTCATTTCCTTATGATCTGATAAAATGCAGATCATAATGGGATTAAATCTTTTTTTTTTGTATTTGTTAAGAGTTTCTCTGTGGCCTAAAATATGGTCTATTTTGAGAAAGTTCCATAAATCACTGAGAGTAAAGTGTAGTCAGTTGTTGGATAAAATATCTTATAGATGTCTGTTAGGTCTATATGACTTATACTATTTTTAAAGTCCAAAAATTCTCTACTGAGTTTATATATGAATGGCAAGTGAGGTGCACTGAAATCACCCAGTATTATTGTACTGGGGTCTCTCTGAGGCTTCAGTTTGAATAGTGTTTCTTATGTAATTAGTTGTGTCCACATTTGGGGCATAAATATTTATTATTGTTATATCCCCTTTTTGGATTATTCCCTTTACAATTATGAAGTGACTTTCTTTATCTTTTTTGATTGATTTTCATTTGATGTCTGTTTTTTGGATATAAGAGCAGGTACTTCTGCTTATTTTCAGGTTCCATTCTCATGGTGTATCCATTTTCATCCTTTCACTTTCAACCTACAGCTTCCTTTGCCTGTAAGTGCATTTCTTGCAAACAACATATAGTTGGGTCTTATTTTTAAATCCATGCTACCAGCTGAAGATTTTTCTGTTAAACCACACCCCGAGGGGTACCTAGAATTTCCAATGCTACAATACAGTGAAACCATGTATGAGTGTACATTTTCCCCCACATCCTCACCGACACTTATGGCTTGTATTCTTGATGATTGCCATTCTGACTGGAGTGAGATGAAATCGTAGGGTAGTTTTGATTTGCATTTCTCTAATTGCTAGAGATGATGAAAATTTTTCATATGTTCATTGATTAATTGTGCATCTTCTTCTGTGAAGTGTCTGTTCAGTTCCTTAGCCCATTTATTTCTTGGGTTATTTGGATTTTCTTGGTGTTAAGATTTTTGAGTTCTTTATATGTCCTGGAGATTAGTGCTCTATCTGAGGTGCATGTGGTTAAGATTTTCTCCCATTCTGTAGGCTCTTTCTTCACATTATTGATTGTTTCCTTTGCTGAGAAGGTTTTTAGTTTGAATCTATTGAAGATGTGGGAAAAAAGTACACTATACATTGCAGGTGGGACTGCAAATTGGTGCAATCATTATGGAAAGCAGTATGGAGATTCTTTAGAAAACTTAGAATGGAACCACCATTAGACCCTGCTATCCCACTCCTTACTTTATACCCAAAGGACTTAAAATCAGCATACTACAGTGAAGCAGCCACATCAATGTTTTAGTGGCTCACTTCACAATATCTAAGGTATGGAACCAACCTAGATACCCCTCATAATGAATGGATAAAAAAATATGTGGTACATATACACAATGGAATATTATGCAATCATAAAGAAGAATGAAATTATGGAACTTTCAGGTAAATGGTTGGAACTAGAGAATATCATGCTAAGTGAAGTAAGCCAATCCAAAAAAACCAAAGGTTGAATGTTTTCTCTGACAAGGGTGTGCTGATCCATAGTTGGTGGGGGTGGATAGGGAAGAATGAAGGAACTTTGGATTGTGCAGTAGGGAGTGAGGGGAGGCGTGGTGTGGTGGAGATGGGAAGGATGGCAGAATGAGACAGACATTATTACTCTATATACATGCATGATTAAATTACTGGGGTGACTCTGCACTATGTATAGCCAGGGGAATTAGAAGTTATTCTCTATTTTGTTACAATGTGTCAAAATGCATTCTATTGTCATGCATAACCAATTAGAACAAATCTAAAAATTAAAAAATCATAATAATAAAAGAAAAAAGAAAAAAGCTTGAAAATAACAAATGAAAAATGAAAAAAGCTTGGAAAAAAGCTTGTGTCATTTGCCACAACATGGATGGAACTGGAGAGCATGATCTCAAGTTAAATAAAGCAGATGCAGAAAGACAAAAAAACAAAACAAAACAAAACAAAAAACAGTGAAGCAGAGCAACTGTGAGAGAGATCAGGAGGATGTGCCAAGTGAACACTTTAAGGGACATGTGAGCATTTTGTGAAAACTGTCCTCATGTTCCCTTCTGGTAAATGGCATGATTAGGATGGACGACTAAACCACTCCATAACAGAAGGAGCTGGATGGAAGCTAAAGTTTACTGAGCACTCTGCTTCAAGCACTCTCCTGTATTTCACATGCATCATTTGATTTCATTCTTTCTGCATTTATTTGAGGAAGGCATTGTTATTACCGTCCTCATCAACAGATAGTGCAACTGGGTCAGAGATAGATAAAGTAAGCTGATCCAAGCCAGACTTTCACAGGAAGCTTCCTCCAGTTGCACACATGAACCAAAGGACACGTTTAACTGTGTCAGGTGTTACGGGTGCTGGGCTGTACACAGCATTCTCAGCAACAGCTGTACTCCTTTGTAAACCATAACACAAGGATGATCATTAAATCCTCGCACGGACGATACCTCACTCCTCCATAGCAGGCATGTAATGTTTTAGATTTCATCTAGCTCCTATAACCTAGAATGACTATTTCAAGTTAAGTTTATACTGAGGGGAAAGGATAATAAAGGATGATTGATTCTTTTTTATGCTCTTTCCATTTCAAATTTTAATTGATTCTTATATATTTTAGTAGTTCAACCAATTTGTATGAGAGAGAGAGAGAGAGAGACATGGGGGGCAGTGAGTATAAGGAGGTATGGATGCAAGCATGTGCCACAGACCATGAGGTTATTTAAGGGAAAAGTACATTTGACAATATACAAAGACCAAACAGAATAAATAGATTTCCAAGAATGTCTGAGAAGTTTTCCAGTTATATTCAGACTGCTATTTATTGCAGAAAATTGGGGCAGTCTTGCATTATATTCAGCACTTCTATGTGGAGTAGAGGCTGACTGACACTAAAACTTAATCACAACAGTATTTTATGCCATGGAGAATGATGTTCATAAAGCTTAAAGAAGATATGTTTGAATGGGATTTCATCCTTGGGGCAACAATAATTGAGCTATCACCTAAGTGAAAAGTTAACCCAGTTCAATATGGAATATATTTTAATTCTATAAAGTATTGTTTCAAGTTTTACCTAAAAATAAAAGCTTTATGAGAAGTTGCTTTTCTCCATACTAGTCTATTTTCACCTTGTTAGGAATTAGTAGCCAAGTTTAGAACAGAAAAGAACCTTACCAGAAGCTGTTTTATCTTGATGCAGTTGGAGGTGGGTCTGTGGGTTACCACCATATGTCATTCCATGATGCTGATTTCTTCTGTTTTTATTGATCAGCTCCAGAGGGCACTATTCACATGGAATGCATTTCCTTTAGTGGCATTATGTAGCATCTCGGGCAGGGAGGGGAATAGGGGAATTAGAAAAAAAGACTATAGTTAAATACAAACATAATCATAGTGACATTTTAAATTAAAATGCAGATCATAAATTCTACCTATAAAATTGTGGCCAATATGTAAAAATAGAATGCATGCTTGCCTGAAGACTAAACATTTCTATACAAATGAAAACATAAACTTGGTTAAATGATAGGATTATGGACAGTTTTGTCTTGAACTTATCATCTGGTTTTAATTTTGCTCTTTAAATAATATAATATTATTTTGAAGCAGTTACAGCCTTCAAAGGACTCCGCAGACTTATTTAGGTAAAATGCACACTCAACATTTTCTACTCAATAGAAAAGTCATAGTCAAATTCCAACATTAGACAGAAGAGGAAAGGAACTCCAAAATTCTGGTGCCACTCAGGCACCCCGCCCCCCTACACATACACACAGTGGCAAAGTGGGATATGAAGAAACAGGTTCCTTCTCCTAGACCAGGTGTCTTCCTATGGTCTCTCATTCTTGGCCAGTCTTCTTCCTTACTAATAATATATATTCTGATCTTTCTGGTAATTGGGTGAATAATGGGTAAAAAAAAACTCAGGTCCTAATCCCTGGAATTTGCAAATGTTACCTTACATGAAAAACAGGTCATAGAAGATGTGATTAAATTAATAATACTGAGTTGGGGGATACCCTTGATAAACTGGGTGGACCACAAATGGCATCACAAGACCCTTAGAAGAAACGGTAGAGGAGGATTCACCACAAACAGAGGAGGCCTGAGAATAGGGTTGTGGTGGTGAGGTCTCCATCCAAGGAATGGTCGAAGCACTTGAAGCTGAATGAGATAAGGGATGCAGTTTTCCCTGAGCCTCTGGAAGAAGTATGACCACATTGACACCTTGATTTACAGCATCTACCCTCAAAATTGTGAAGGAATATACTTCTGTGGATTTAAACTACCCACTTTGTCATGAATTGTTACATTAATCATAATAAACAAACCTAACTCCAAATGTGTTTCTTTCACACTTACCTCTCTTCTGAACAGAGATTCAAATTTCTGTCTTCTTATTGTCTCAATTTCAATTCATAAATTTCCTATTGTTGTTTTTTCCCTTTCTCCACTTGCTATGCTTCCTAGCTCAGGTAATCATTTATCAGTTGTCAACCATACTGGGTTTTACCTTTATTTTTTATTCCTAACATCTGATTAGTAACCCAAATCATGTCAGTAACACCTTGAAAACATTCTGTGGATCATTGTGGTAGCCATCTTTCTGTAGCTGGAGCGATATTCCTAACATAAACAAAAGGAGGGAAGATTTATTTTGACTCAGAGTTTGAAAGGTTTAAGTCCATGTTCATTTGGCCTCATGGATACTGGCTTATGATGAGGGAGATCATCATTGCAGGGAGCACATGGCAGAACAGAGCAGCCTACCTCATGGTAGCTTAGAAAAGAGATTTGTTCTGGGGATACCTTCAAATGCATTCTCACATTGACCTACTTCCTCCAAGAAGTCCCAATTCCTAATGTTTCCACCAGCTGGGTACCTTTAGCACATAGCACATGACCTTTGGTGAACATTCAAGATCCAAACCATAAACATTCCACCCCTAGACTCCAAGGGTTCATGTCCATCTTGCAGTGCAGAATACATTCAGTCCATCTCCACAAGTCCTTGAATTCCTAACTTCTAGCATTGCTGAAAAGTCCAAGTTTAAAATCTCCTTTGAGATAGGCAAACTCTTACTTATGAGTTTCCATAAATATCAAACAAAAAAAAATTTAAAAAAAGAACAAAATAAAACAAAACAAAACAAAAACCAATTTGTGTACTTCCAGCATACAATGGCACAGGGTAAGCATTCCCATTCCAAAAGAGGAATAGGAGAATACTAAGGATATAATGGACCAAAGCATGGACAAAACCCATCAGGGCAATCATTAAATCTCATAGCTCCAAGTGCAGTGCTTGGGGCAATGGTAGTGAGATATGAACTTGAAAGGACTTAGGTGCCCTGCTCTGATGGCATTGTGTGCTGCAGCTCTGTGGCCACTCTCTTGGTCTGTCTCTGCTTATTTCCTGCAGCTTACCTCAGCAGATGGTCCACATTCCTGGTATTTCCAACTACCTGTGGTCTTCATTGCAGCTTCAAATTCACTCTCACAACTTCATTCTTTGTCCTCACAAGTCTACCTACAGGAACTTTGATCCTGCTCTGCATTGCCTGGCCTCATAGACCTTCCTTTGAGATCTTAGTGGAAGCCTCCATAATCCTACAACTATTGCCTTTAGCATGCCTTCAAGACCGGCATGACAGAGATAACACAAATGTCTGCCACCTTCAGAAAGAGTAGCCAGACCCTTTTAAAGCAGGTTCTGAGTCCCTGGGAAGCTGAGAACTGTGAAAAAATATTCTGGGGAAACAATTTTCTAGATGGCCCTGGGCAAGCAGTGTGTCTAAGGTATCTCTTATCAAAACAGTCTTTCAAATAAATTTACACCTTTACACTTTTGAGCCTGTGAGGGATGAAGTCTGAAAAATCCCTGAGTTGTCCTTAAGACATCATTCTTATTGTCCTGGTGCAAAGTACTTGGCTTCTTTTCAATGGCATGAATCTCTTCAGAAACCACATCTTTCTTGGCCTCATTATTAAACATACTCCTTTCCTGGCCAAACTCAAAGTATTACAAATCTTTCTGCTCTTCTCTTTTCTCTCAATTAAATTTGACCAAAAGCAGCCAGAAATACCCATGACATAGTGTGGATGCTGTACTGTTTGAAATTTTCTCTGCCAGATTACTTAGTCTACCACCTTTAAACTCAGACTCACACAAAGTCTCAGGGTGTGGACAAAATTGAGACAAATTTTTTGCCAAATGCAACAAGAATGGCCACAATTCCAATTCCTAATAGAGTCTTTATTCCCATATGAATCCTCATGAGCAGAATCTTTACTCCCCACATTCCTATCAGCATACTGGTCTTCTGAGCATCTATCAGTATCACCCATTAAGTTTGCTTACAACAGTCGAAGACTTCTCTGTCCCATTGATCTAATGTTTTCCAAACTCCCCCCACAAACCAGTCCCAAAGGTATCTGAACTACATTGTCAGGTATAGTCGCAGCAATAATTCTACTATTCAGTACTGATTTTCTGTGTTATTCAGGTCTTCGTTGCTATGACAGTATGCATGACACAATCAACTTAAAGTGAGGAAATATTTGTTGTGGCTTACAGTTTCAGAGGTTTCAGCTCAGTCATTTGGCTTCATCACCATGGACCTGAGTTTAAGCAGAACATAATGATGGAAAGCACATGACAGAGCAGATCTGCTCACCTGATGGAGGTGAGAGAGCCACAGAGATGGGGAGAGTGAGTCAGAGATATCCAGTGACAAAAGAAACCCTTGAGCCACTTCTGCCAACAAGGCACCACCTCCTGATGTTTCCACCAGCTTCCAAAAGAACCTTCAGCTCTGCACCAAGCCTTAGTTCATGGTCTTTGGAGGACATTTAAGATCCAAATGGTAAGAATCACCAATTACTTTCCACTGCCAGCACTGCTAATCTTGGCTGGGTCTTTCATAACTATGTCTCACCTTAGGTTTCTGCAGTCTTCTGTACTCCTGTTCTCTAATTTCATCTTTATTCTATGAACATAATTACTTTTCTAAAATGGCAGAGTTGATAGATGTCCCTGTACTTGAAAGTACTTATTAAGTTCAATATTAGAGCATCACTAAAGCAGGAATGAAGCACAGGGTCTGGAAGCCTGGGTCCAACTCGGGGCACTGCCACTTACTATATTGCTTCAGGCAGATTACTTCTCTGTGTTTCATACCTGCCTCTGTTAGTTGAAGGTGATGAAAGAGCTTCCCTCATAAAGAGGCCAACAGGAATAAGTGAATTGATGGTCAGTCAAGAAATAAACAGGAAGAGCTTGACTTATCGGTAATAACAATTACAATATTGGAAACAAATGTTAGTTATGCTTACCATTTGGAGAATGACCTTTAGAGTCTTTATAGTCTGATCATGTTTACTGTTAGAACTTCATCTTACGCCTACCTGTCTTATAAGTCAGGATTTTCCAGTGTAACAGAAACACCAGGTTATATGTATATAAATACATATTTGTGTAGACATTTATTGTAAGGAGTTGGCTCCATGATTGTGAAGACAGACAGATCCTGGATCTGCCTTTGACAAGATGGAGACCCAAGAGAGCCAATCTGTGTTTCCAGTCTCTAGGCTGGTAGGCTCACCATCCCAAAGAGCTGATGTTTCAGCTTTGGTTTGCAGGTAAGAGACAGTGACCCAGTTCAAAGGCAGTCAGGCAAGCGGTGCGCCCTCTTATTTGATAGAGGGTCAATCTTTCTGTTCTATTCAGATCATTAACCTTTGACAGTCCACCCACATTAGAAAGGTAATCCACTTTACTTAGTCTACCAAACATTACTCTTTTCCAAAAACATTCTCACAGAAACACCTCGAATAATGTTTGACAAAATATCAAGTTGAAACAAAAATTAGCCATTGCACATTCCTGCTCATCCTCTCTGTGTCAGCGCAGCAAACTCTTCACAGGTCCCTGACAAAGTTAGTCTTCTAGCATATTCTTTACCTACTTCCTGCTCCCCCAGTCCCTTTTTCCTTCCTCTGCTCTGGCCTGGACAAGCCCTATGTATCCTTCACAATGGAGCTCAAATTTCACTTTCTCCTCTACTTAGGAACTCCACTATTTCTCTTCCCATACTTGGATTAGACTATTCTTGCCTCTGCTCTCCAATAGCTCTCAATTCAAAGAACTGACCACTTTGATTAAAACTAGATATGAAATCATCTACTAAGAACCAGGACTTGCAGAATACAGGGACAGAGATTCACATCTTCTTTTTCTTCGTAGCCAGTGCCTGACCTAGTACCTGGCTCATCATAGGTGATTAATAAATATTTGTCAAATTAATGCTTGTTCCTTGGAAAAACACAAAATATAAGTCTCTCTAATGAACATACTGGAGTTGTAGCGAGCAGCAATTTTGCCATTCCCTATGTGAAGTTCTTCCCAGAAGGCATTCTGCCGTTCATGCCCTGCAGAGGGAATTTGGGGACGACCAGCAGGAGTGCCCGGGCTGAGCTGAACGGCTGTGACGGTGCCCAGGGAGAGAGGCAATCTTTGAGGCGCCCAGGCAGTAACCTTTATTTAATTGGCAAGATGGAAATCAATGGCACATATGGCATTAACAATTTTAGATTCTGGATTAGTTTACAGTCATATCTGCTGATCAAAAAAAAAAATAGATTCAAATAATCTTCAAACCATTTTTGTGTCCAGGAAAAATCCCAGTGCATTTGTCACACTTCTTGAAAGAAAATCAGACACTTAAACTTGCATGAAGAAGAAGAAGAAGAAAAAAACCCAACAATGACATAAACAGTTAGCTGAAAGATGTGTATGTTAAAAGAAACCTGTAGACTGAAAATTATGACATTATTCTGTTCCTCCCCCTTTCTGTGCCTGATTAAGAGATTAGTTTATTATTACCTTGTATTTTGAATTTAAAAATCTTAAAGATAAGCAAAATATTGATGTGCACAAATCAAGAAGCTGAGTAAATCTTCTTCAAATCAAAATAATATAATTATGTATCTTAGAATTAATTATATCATTTGGGTTTTGGTGCAAGAAATAGAAGCTCCTTTAAATAGATTAAAAACAGGCAATTAAAAGCTTGAAAAATGACCAGGAAGGCTGGAGGAGTCAATGGCCAGCACTGGGATACTGAGAAACAATTCAGTGACCAGATTCCACAATGGCATTGCTGACGCTTCATCTATTACCACTGACTTCCAACACCAGATGCTGGCTATACAATGTGGTCACATGTCCCTTGTCCCTCCCATCTCCATGACCCCACTCAACAGGAGCAGTGCAACCTGTGAAGAGTCGTCAGGATGCACGGATTAGAGGCCCAACCTATAGCATTTTTGTGCTTTGTAATGTAGATAGAGAAGAGGAATTTTATTCCATGTGTGAAAATTCGAGAAACTGACACCCTGTTTTACCTGAAGGACATTTAGTTTGAAAAAGAGTTGAGCTAATATAAATGGTCAGTTTGTCAAATTAGATTTTTACAAACCAGGGATCTTTTTGTAGCATCTGCCTTTACTAATATTGTCAAAGACAGAAGCCATCAAGGGGCACCAGCAAGGGGCACCAGCAAGGTGCAGGAGAGGCATGAGACTTTGAGGACAACCTCACCTCACCATGTATACACACACACAGACACACGTGCATGCACATACCTACACAGACTGACCTTAATTAGATGAGGTCTGTAACCGAGAGACGTAGTTTGCCCCATACAGTGGAGAGCGTTTGGTTGAGATATATCCATTCATATTGAACCTGGTCACCTAACTTATGAGACATTTTCTAGGAAGTCATGCCCTATAAATCCATAGATCCTAGGTTTGTTTGCCTTAAGCAACCCTACACCAAGCATGCTGCTTAGAGGATTCCACAGATGTGAATTCTCCTCCTGGGATGCTATCAGCAGTATATTTCCAGGAGATCCACTTAGCACTCTATTTATAAAGAGAGAGGACCAGTCCAATGACCTTTCCTTCCCTGGACTTGTACCCCTCAGGAATGAAAGAAAAGAAGTGAGTCAGAGGCCAGATGCAGTATATCCTTTCTTCCTAATATCAAGCCTACAGAAGTGTTGGAAGAATAGCAAAATAAACTCACCTAGATTTACTTTTGATAATCTTTTATATGATCTTCTCTCTCTGATGGATGTGTATCTACATATCCCAGGTTAGACTCCCCTAAAACAAACCTGAGATGAAGATTTTCGTGAGATTGACTTATTAAACTGTATTCACCAGGGAAAAAGGAAAGGAAATTAGGGGAGGAGAAAGTTAGGAAAGGCTGTGATTGCATGCTGACCTCAGCCTCATCCTAATCTCATACGGGCTTTTAACGTCACCAGGGTGGGATGTTAGAAGACAAGTCACCAAAAAGTGCAGGGGAACACAGAAATGGTAAAAGGGATGTGGAGAATATGGGCAGATCATCGACAATGTCATGCAGTGTGTGTGTGCGTGCGTGCGTGTGTGTGTGTGTGTGTGATGTGTACATGCGTACTCACTCCTTCATACAAACTCTTGTTTTTCAGTGAACCATTTGAAACGAAGTCTCAGGCATTCTTACCACTTCATCACTAGATACTTCTGCATTCAACTCCTAAATAACCTACACAAACACGGCACGATGATCATATCCAAGGAATTTAACTTCCATCTAATATGAATCTAATACAAAGTCCATATTCAAATTATCCCAGTGAAGTCTTTTATAGCTGCTCTTTTATAGCTGCTAGATGTCTGATCTAACATCTAGCCTGGGATTGCACATTTCATTCAGTAGTCGTATCTCTTTAGATGACCATACTACTAGATGAATTCCACCAACTCTTTTGTCTTTTGTAAAATTAGTAGTTTTGAAAAGACCGGGCAAGTTGTTTTGTGCAAGGTGCCTCAAGATATGTGGCTCTTTCCTCACAAGTGGATGAATGTGGAATAATTTTGTTAGACTAAAAATAGGTGATATTGTGTTCTCATCAGTTTATCACATCAAGAGACACCTGACTATTGATGGTATTAAATTTTGTCTGTTGGTTGAGATACCTGCAAGTTTGTGACATCCCAAAAGTATGATATGAATGAAGGTATCTTAAAATTACTTCCCAACACCAGAATTCTTTCCAACTCTCTCACTGACCATATCTTCACCACTTTTTAATTCCCCAGACACATGGTTGCAAAGTCATTAAAAAAAAAAAACAAGAAACAAAAGTCGTTTCCATCTAAGTACAAAAATTCATAACCTATTATCTTACAGTTACAGAGTTTCTTTTTTGTATTCTCTCCATTATAAAATCAGAATTCTAGACCTTAAAACGTATGAGCTCTCAGAGTGCATGTTTAGTCAACACTCTTATCTTCTAGCTTTATATTTCCATTTTGAATCTTTTCAATAATAAAGTTAACTTATCAAGTGTTCTAGTTATTAATATGGTAGTTGGAAGCAATTGATATTTTGTTTTCTTCCTCCATAATTTATTGATATTAAAATTATTTCTCAATCAAAATAAAAAATTTAAGTATGAGATTTAATGCTATTCAAGAATTTTATCCACTATTTCTAATGGAAATTTTAATTTATCCCTCATTCAAAGAGAAAAAGCTATCACCTATTGTTTTATGCTTTGATTGGTGCTCTCATTTCATTTTGAATTTTTCTGTATTATGGAATTTTTACAATCTCATCTGTAATTATCCTCAGGTCTTATACTAGTTTTCTATGGATTCTTTAAGAAGGTTCCACAAACTGTCTTCAATGTCAGAAATTGATGGCCTTTTTCCTTTTTTTTTTTGGAACCAGGGATTGAACTCAGGGACACTTGGCCACTGAGCCACATCCCCAGCCCTATTTTTTATTTTATTTAGAGACAGGGTCTCTCTGAGTTGCTTAGGGCCTCGCTAAGTTGCTGAGGCTGGCTTTGAACTCGCGATCCTCCTGACTCAGCCTCCCAAGTCGCTTGGATTACAGGCATGCGCCACCACGCCCAGCTAATGGCCTTTTTCTTTATCTGATTGTCTGTTGTAGGGCACCAAGGTTCATTTCATAGCTTGGCTATTATAAATTGAGCTGCTATAAACATTGAAATGGCTTTGTCACTGCAGTATGCTGATTTAAGTCCTTTGAGTATGAACCAAGAGGGGGATAACTGGGTCAAATGATGGTTCCATTCCAAGTTTTCTAAGTCTCCATACTGCTTTCCAGAGTGGTTGCTCCAATTTGCAGTCCCACCAGCGGTATATAAGTGAACCTCTTTCCCCACAACCTCACCAACATTCACTGTTACTTGTATTCACAATGGAAAATTACTCAGCCATAAAGAAGAATGCAATTATGGCATTTGCCAGTAAATAGAAGGAACTGGAGAATATCTTGCTAAGTGAAATAATTCAGTCCCCAAAACCAAAGGCAGAACTGTCCTCTGATGTGTGGATGCTATCCTACAAGGGAGGGGAAGATTAGAAGTTCACTGGAGTAGACAAAGGGGAATGAAGGAATGGGTGGGGATGGGAATAGAGAAGACAGTAGAATGAACTGGACATATCTTTCCTATCCTTATATATGAATACATGACCCATGTAACTCCATATCACTTGGAACAAGGTAGACTTAGTCTATGTGTGTATAATGTCAAAATATACTCTACTGTCATATACACAGAGTAAGAACAAATAAATTTAAATAAAAAACTAATGGCCTTACAGTCTTAGAGGCTAGAATTCCTACAACTAGGAGTTGGTTTTTTCTCAGGACTATGAGGAAGAACCTTTTATTTACCTCTCCCTCAGCCTCTCAGGGTTTGCTGGCAGACTTGGACATCTTGTGGCTTGTAGAAGAATCTCTCTGTTCTCTACTTTCTTCTCCTCATGTCATTTTTTCTGTGGGTGTTTGTTTCCAAATTTCCCCCTTTTTGCAAGTCACCAGTCATATTGGGTTAGGGGTTATCTGTATGACCTCATTTTCAGTAATTACATATGGTGGATTCCATGTAAGGTCACATTCTGAGGTACGAGGGTTAGACTCAGTGTATGAATTCTGGGGATGACAATTTAATCTGTGGAATAATCTTGAATAAGCCCATACATTTGATGATGTATGAGTTATTCCTTTATAATTATTTTATTTAGTCAAAGCATGGTTTGTAAAGTCTTGCCTGAAGTTTTTCTTAATCCTATTTTTGGGGGTGGGTACCAGGGAATGAACTCAAGGGCACTCAACCACCGACCCACATTCCCAACACTATTTTATATTTTATTTAGAGACAGAGTCTCTAAATAGTGCCTCACCATTGCTAAGGCTGGCTTTGAGCTCATAATCCTCCTGCCTCAGCCTCCCCATCTGCTGGGATTACAGGCGTGAGTTCTTTTCATTTAAAAATTCCACTTAAATATCCATTGCATTTTCTCTTTGCTGCAGCAAAATTGGATCCTTATTAATGTCTATAAACATTGATTATACTTATGCATTAATTGAATGACTCACTTTCAAGTGAACATATCCTGCTTCATGTAACCACAGGTAGGGTTGGACCCAGGGCCTTAAATAACAGCATCAGGAGATCACCCTTCCCAAATTCTTATGTCTAATTTCTACATGTTTTGCATTTTCAGACGTGATTTCCCCAAGTAGCCATTTTCACATGACCAGCTCCCTGCTGCTACCCTGCATGCTGAGCAATCCCTGTGGAAATAAGATGCATTTCCCTTCCCAAAGGGCCCCAAGTCCTCACTCCACATCTCATTGTCCAAGTGTGCATCAAGTTTTCCCCTGAACAATGGCTATACATATCTAATTAGTCTAGAAGTATGGAGTGAGGACAAGTTTTACCCCGAGAAATATACTAGTGTTTTTTTTTTTTTTCAAGAAAGTAATGGAGTCTGAGAACACAACACAAATAAATACTTCACCATATGTTCACGATAGTTTATACTTATGCTTCTTTTATATTTTGATTGGCACCTTCAATAAGTGAAAATATGTGCATTTACACAAATATTGAGTGTCATCATTTCTGTAGCAACTGTGCTTGGTGCTTTGGAAAATGGAGTGGAGGTAGTTCTCTAAATCTTGATTGAAAGTTTTCAGGAACTTATCAGTTTATAGAAAAGTGCATCATTTTTTATCTTTTAGGGATAATAGATTATCCAACACTTTGAATATTAAAAAGTACAAAACGTATCCTCTCATTATGCTTCTGCAAGAAATACCCAGGTAACAGAAGTAAAAAGCAATGAGAGAGAACAGAATTAATTATACTGGGACCAAACAAGACATTAAGGCGAAAGAGCTAGGCAGATTCTTTTCTCCTGAGTACAAAACCAAACCCAAACACAAGTTCAATTCACTAAAAAATAAATCACGTCCACTATCTTCCTAAGCTTCTTTATGTATTGCAAAAATGACCTTTAAACTACCTTGAGAGATAGCAGCTGACTAGAAAATTACAGTTATTAGCAGGATAACCAGAGATTAGGGTATTTAAAGTATTGTAAAAAAAAAAAGAAGTACTAAGAGACAGATGTTAACAATTTGAAACCTCAATAGACAGCTACAATAAAACCCTATATTGTAGTATTTCTAAAGGATGATTGGGGGATTCATGATAATAGACTGTACCCAGAAATCTGAATGTGAATAAGTAAAATTACCTTTTTGAGAAATTTCTCATAACCGTTTGATTTTTTACAACTATGGAAAATCACTAATTATATTTATCAAGCACTCACCTCTGCCCCAAAGATTCTTAAGTGTAATGTTTTCCTTTATTATAGATAACTAAAATACACATTTATAGCTTTGAAAGACATTCCTAATATAAAGGCTACATAATGACGGCGTTCTGTTGAGTGTTAACCCTTGGGTAGAAGGGCAGCATGAACTAGTGAGTAAAGCTCTCAATTGAGTGTTAAGAATCATGAGTTTCAGACATCACTATTAATTTCCATTTGATTCTGGACCAATCATTCAATTGTCATTTTTCTTTTCTTCCTAGGAGTGAATTTCCAGCAAAGTTCTTTCTGGGAGAAAAATGAAAGAAAAACCTGTGGCCCAGCACCAGCCGGCCTTGGCTCCCACCACAGTCCTAGTGGCCTAGAGAGGACGCACACTTAACGGTGATGCTCAAGGGCTCCAGAACCAGCCTGCTTTCATTTGAGTCTCACTTCTTCCTCTCCCTTGCTGTGTGACCTTGCTTCATTCCTTAACTTTCTATGCCAGTGTTTCCTCAAATCTCATCTGGAGCTACTAGTTGTCACTAGAGGTATGAGAAGTAAGAGTTTAATATTTGTAAAGAATTTGAAACTTTGCCTGGGGCAGGATTTGCTGTTATATGCTATTTGAAAGCCTTTTGATAATAGAAACCAAGTAATCTTTTTAGGAAAATAGAGTTGGGACAATGTCATAAAATACAGTTTATAAAATACCTATGTGCTTTACCCACAGTAACTACTCAGCGCATGCTAGTTACTGTCCAACTGAGGAGAATTTTCCATGGTGGTAGCCAGACATGGGGCCATGGCATGGTATTTCCATTGGTGATAAATTCTGGCTTTAATGATAACTCTAGATCATCTTATTTTCACTGCTGTCACCATGTACTTTAATGCTTATTATAGATTCATAAACATTCAGTAAACATTTATTAGCTTATTTTATGTGTGACTCTGTCAAGTACTGACTTGGGACATGGATTTGAAGAATAAAATATGAAGTTGATGCTTCTATTGGGGATTATTTCCCACCAATCTCTGCAATCCTCATAGATTCCTTGCTTTAGCCAAGATCCACACCGTTTTCCTGGTTCTTGAGGATCTCTTCCTCCCCAAACAGGATGCAACCATCAGCCAAGTCTTGTTGAGTCTCTATGTAGACCTTCTACCTCGACTGCCACTGTCTCAGACAGGGGCTGCATCATCTTTTGCTTACCTTCTTGATGCAGCCTAACTGACCACCCCATCCAACCTCCTCCTCTGCTGTCCACCTTTCCTCTGGGTCCAGATACTGTCTAGATTCATGAGAATGACACAGATTTCCAGCAGTTAGTATTTCTCTGATGGCATGATCCATGCCAGCCTTCTTGCTATTCCTATTCACGCACTTACCCATGCTACTTCCCTTTCTCAGGGGAACCCCGTATCTACATAGCCAAACTCTACCCATTCTTAGTGGACAATTTCAAAATCTGTCATGTTCTGTGATATCTTCTCCTTTTCCTCTGTCCCTTGGCTCCCTCAATCCCCCTGTCCCTCCCTCATCTCAGAACTTTCATAACATTTCACTTTTACCTCTCTTATGTCACTTATATTTACCTTACATTACGTTTATTTTCCTGCCTGTCTTTTCTTTCCTACACTGTACATTCTTGGAGAACGAATGCATTCTGATTTACTTTTATATCTCCATAATGCTGACAACAGTGAATATGGACATTCAGAAATACTTATTTAATGATTCAGGGAATAAATGGAGAAAAAATTTATAGCGTTTATCTTCCAAGAGCTCAGTGTTGAGTGGAGACAACATACACACGCACACGCACACACACACGCACGCACACACAATGATGGTGCAAGGCTGATCTGAAAGAGCAAAATAAATATGTACAAACATCTTGTCAGGGAAATGTAAGAAAATGAATATTTAACTCTGTACAATCTGAGGAAGGTGGGCTTCTAAGTGGGACTGAATTTCAGTTGAACTTCAAAGGAAGGTTAGAGGATATAAGCAGGTTGTAAACAGACTTTTGAGGTTGAACCAACACTTTAAGCCAAGATCTAGAGGCAGATGAGGTGGAGGCTTTATTCAGAAACAGTGTCGAGGCTGTCCCCATAAGATGTGGTATCCATGTGCTTTTCTAAGTCTTTTTTTTTTGTTCATGGTGCAAATACTGATACCTGATTTATCTGGTTTTAGGTCTTAAATGCTAGTGTGTGGACCTTCATTTATTTTAAAACTATTGAAGTCTAGAGTAATGCAGCCTCTAATGACTTCTAAGTCTTTTATTGTCTGGAAGAATCACAGGTAAATTACCCCATGGGTTTTTCTCCTCAATGTAGTTTAAGTTGACTCAGATGATAAAACTACTTTCTTAATATTATGGGGGGACAACTCTATTATTGAATAATAGTTATTTTGTGAACTGTAGACCTCTCCTTTTACTAATTGTAATTGATGGCTACTAAAATTTGTGGGAAGAGATGGGCTCATTGCAACAGTTTTATAACTCAACATTTTGTTTTATGATAGCAGAGTGTGCTGGCAAATCAAACTTTATATGTATCAATATATTTTTCAGTGGTATGTTAAGTTTAATTTAAAAAGAGTTAATTCATTTAAGTGTTATGATAGAGTATGTGAACTGACTAGTAAGAAAAGCAGAATGGTGTAATGCCCTGCACATAAAAGAGAGGTTTAATGAATGTTGGCTAAATTGAGCTGGTATGGTGGCCACCCATTAGATGGTCTATGCAGTATTTATTTCTTCAGTTACTGGTCCACATGACTGCACATGATTGACAGGTTAGTTCTCACACACACACACACACCCCTTTCTGACTTTGGGTTCCATTAAACACTCCACTGTGTTACAAATGAATCCCCCATTTCTGTGATTTAAGCTTTTCTCAATTATACGTTTTTGTTTTTCTACCCAAAGATTAGGAACACATGTAATTCATCATAGCTTCTTTCTTATATGTGATCATTATTTTTACATAACGTTTTCTAAAAAATTAAACAAAAGAGAAATTCTAGAGAAATCAGTAGAATTTATGGGGGAAGGGTTTATATCAATTCATAAACATGCAAAATTTTGTTTTGATGATTGGCCTTTCTAATTGTTAAAGTATGATAGAGAATAAACACCCAGATTCATTATCTTCTTCATTGAGGGCATTATTTAACATAAGATAAAAATCCTTAGTCTAGTATAGATTTAGAATCTAAGTTGCACAATGAAGACAGGAGTGTAAATAAATACAAAACGTTTATTAACTATACATTCAAATTATTATTTCAAAATGCTTCATTAACCAGTTAAATTTTTATGCAAGTTATTAAGTCCTAGTAATTTTGCATTGAGTATGATAATACATAGGAGATTGTTTTCCTTTCCCATTTTGATAGGATTTTAAGTAAAGCAAGAATTATAAAGAAACCTGATTACTTCTGGTCAGTGTAAAACAGGCACAGAAATAAACAAATAAGACATTATGGCTACTTAGGGATTTTACTGTTTTTCTTGTTTAAAAATATATGCATGGAATTTTCAAGACCTTTAAAGACTTCTGAGTGTGTCATTGATTTCAGGAAGTAAACAGCTTTGTGAAAACACATAGGACTTGTAGGAGAAGATATCCAAATTCTTTCTCCCACGTTATATCATTTCAGGAAGAATTGCATTGTTTTGGCTATTTGAAGTAGCATTTCTTAGGTGTGATTCGAGACTGAGCTCAAGGATATTTATACATGATCTATGCTGAATAATTATATAGATTTATCTCATAAGTGATTTTAAAGTTCTAAAATGTCACATAATTTTAATAAAAAGTGAAATGATAAAAAGTATTTCTATATGCCATTTTAACATCTAAATTAAAATTTTACCTATAGTAATAATTTCTACCTCATGACAGGTATCCAAGACTCCATGTATCATATCTGTAGATTGGAAATTTTTATTTATAAACTAAGAGTTAAAAGACAGAGACCTTGATTCTGGAGAAGCGTGGGCCAGGATTTTCAGGCTTCGACTCCCTCTCAAGATTCACTGATCTCATCTGGTTCTTTAAAGTTTTTTCTAGGGATAAGTGAGCAAGATGAATATCTAAACTCCACTGTGGGAGGGAAAATTCCACAATATGAAGGTTTTCCAAGATTCCCTTTTATCCTGGGTTCTTTTTCCTCTCATACAAGCAAACCTTTTGTTGGTATCAGATCTGCTAAGATCAATGAATCATTTCACAAGGATTTCTGAAGTTGGGGTCTACAGAGTTACAATGCAATCCATTTAGTGGCAGAAAACCATAGGAAAAGAATTCAGGTGCTGTAAGCTACCATATTCCCTATTAAATCGAGAAAGGCTGAGAGAAAGTGATCTTGACTTCCAGAGCAAGGGAAAGAAGTGGCCACAGTTGATTCCAATGTACTTTTTTCTTCCTCTGATTGGGATCTTAACTTTGTATTTTACTAGGCAATGAATTTCCCTTTCTTCTTGAGCTTGTCAGAAGTATGTATTTGTCACTTGTGGCCAAACTACCATAAGATCTCCAACTCATCTTGGCAGTCAGGAAGCTGCAGCTAGGCATGCCATTTGGTGAAGACTGGCCTGCAGCCCAGGCGTGTGGAGCAAATGACAACTGGTGGCAGTGCTTATGCTCAGCTCAAAAGAAGCAGAATGACAACAACTTACCTGAGCTGAAGCAAAAGGTTCAGAATGGCAACAAGGTTTGTAATTTAGAAGGCAGATAGCAGGAACGTGTCCCCTGTAGGAAGTTAGAGTCTATTCTCAAATGCATGTGACCTCACCCATGGGTGTGGGAGGTTGCTTGAAGATCTGGAGCCAGCTCCAACACAGGGTTTTCCTTGGAGGAGTGCACAGAAGAGTAAGAGTGAGAAACTAAATGGAAGCCATGGCTGGAGAGCGGTGCAATCAGAAGGAGGAGGCAGTCATTCTTCCTCTCAGACCAGTCTTAGTCTATTTGAGCTGCTGTAATGGTCATAGACTGGGGGGTTTCTAAACAAAAGCAATTTATTTTTCATACCCCAGGGGCTGGGAAATCCAAGGTCAACACACAGGCAGATTTGGTTTCAGTGAGATCCACCTCCTAACTCATAGGCAGACATCTTCTTACTGTGATCTCATTTGGTAACAGGGATGAGGATGCTCCCTGGGGATCTCTTTTATAAGGGCACAAATCTCAGTCATGAGGGTCCCACCTTCATAATCTAGTCATCTCATAAATGTCCCTTGGTTACACCATCACATTGGGGATTAGATTTTCAATACATGAGTTTTGGGGCACACACATGTTTAGTCTATAGCACCTGGGAAATGAATCAGCATCACCCACTCTTATGAGATCCATATGGCTCTGATAATTGTAAACAAATAAATAGCTATAAGACAGCCAGTAAAACTGCATGCCATGTCAGTGATGCTGTTGGTTCTCCCATTGAGCATTGCTATTTCAGAGTACATTGACATGAAAGAGGCAACTCAGACAATAATATCCTAGACCCCAATATTAAAATTACATAATCTGACATAGATGCTTGGCTCCAGTTCCTCTTTGAGAAGTCCAAATATCAGTAATTGGAGGGTCCTAGAGTCCATGTGGACACTTGGGTCTTGATCCTGGTTACAAAGCAGATAAACATTGGAAGGACAAGGTAGGTGCTTTATGTGCTTTAGAAAAGTAAAAGTTGCTCAGTTGCACAATTGATTGACACAGAATTATGAAACACCTTATGATTTAGTCCAGTGGAGACTGCCAGAAACCTTTCTTTTAAAATTTCCATCTTACCTTCAGAGATGAGGCAATGCAAACTCTTCAGGATGACATACTTTAGCTTTCCAAATTAGTTTACTACAAGTCGATAAATCAAGACCATTTTTCATTCCTCACAGTGGTGGGCATCCCATCACTCTGTCTGGCTACATCCTGGGGCGGAAGACCTTTCCCCTTCCCCAGATGTGTTTGGAATGTGGTAATTCTTCCACCCTCTCTTTATCACTAATTACTTTGTCTCTGAAGCAAGGGATTGCAAGTCGAGTGCATGGGAGGATGTGACCATGAGGCCTTATTAAATCAGGACCAGTCAGGTTAGACACTGTGGCATAACTTATGTCTACACTTCTGACAGTGTAGACAACTTACTTATCCGGATTCCTGACCCTGAACTTGCTTTATGGTCTATCACATTAATTATGGCTATATGAAAATTAAAAGCAAAATCCAAAATTCCCTTTTTTTGTCAATTTGAGCCAAAGAAGTGTTTGAGAGCTTTCTGGCTTTTCCCAGGTTTGGTTTGTGTTCCAATGGCGGAGCATCTAATTTGGCTGCTTTTTCCCATCATCCCATTACTCACTTGAGAGAAACATGACTTTCCCACAGCTCTTGGACTCTCCCTTCTCCTCAAACACTGAGGTTAAGAACATGTGAATTGAAGACACGTCTTGGTCATTAAATTGCTTCACATTTGTATATGATTAGCACGCAAAGCCCTACACATAGTTACTCAGCACCACCCTGGGCGGAAAGGATAAGATTGTCAAGGTGAGCAGGCCTGCTTTGTCTTGGTGGCCAGGACAGGAATTATAGGAGTCGTATCCATCTTAAATTCTTTCCTAAGGGGGAACGTGGTAGGGCTGAAAATATATAGAAATAAATGTGAGGCAAGCTTGAAACCCATAAGCCTTCTTTCTAAATAGGGAGCTCTATGCTGCACAGGTGACCGGATTGCATTTCTGCTTTTATTAATCACAAAGGAGGCACAAGCTCAACCAGCCAAAACCGGCTTTATTAGTGAATACACATTCCTTGCACCTCGGTTTATAGTCTGCCTTCTGAAAGTGTTTTATATTCTTCCTTCTACTTATGACTGTTCAGAGTAATTGAGCTCAAACCCCATTCCTGTGAATTCACCAGATGACCCAATTCACTAAAAATGAGAGTAGTGCTCGTCTTTCTGAATGGGTCTGTAGGATCCCTTGCCTTCAAATAAGAACAAAAACCAAAATAGCCAATGCTCTTTGATGATTCTACCCACTCATACCAGGAAGCATTGATGAGGTTGACTGGACATTACCTTGATTTGTCCTAATAGTGCATAGACAGAGTAGTAAGACTGTACTTCTGAACCCTGGAAACTTTACTTTTTCTTACTAGAACTCACTGAAGGGACACATGATGAATGATCAGATCTGCCCGCCTGTCATAAATCTCAGTGAGCAGAGGAAGGAGACTGACACATCACCTCTGAGGCCTGGGTTACAGACTCCTAACTGATTTATCTGCCCATTTCTCCTCATTATGAAGAAAGGAAATGGTTTAGCTCAAACATTTTGCAGAGACATTTGGTCAGGGTGAACCTATTTCAGGGAAAAGAGACTCCCATCTTCACTTATTGCTCTCCAAAGCCATTGTTCTTGAATCTAGATACAGCCACTGGGCCTTCATCAAAAGATTTTTTTTCCTTAAAAACAAAAAGTAAAACTTGGAACTTGCTAAGTGTTGCTGTATTTAGGAGCTCATTTCTTATGAGTAACCTGGGTAGTGGGAAGCTCAACTCTTCCTGATTCCAAGATTTAGTTAAAGTGAGCTATGACATAGAACCAGGCAGGTAGAGCCTAAAGCTGTCCCATCCACTTTCCAGCTGTGTGACTTCATTCACATTACTTAACCTCTTAGTCTTAGTTCTTTCATTAAAGGGCATTAATCATAATGCCTATTTCCTGGGGTTCAATGAGATAGTGCTTGCCACATAATAAGTGCTAAATAAATAATTATCAACCATCAACATCATCCTGGTCATCCCCACGAGTGAACACAAACCCTAGGAAATTTCAACAATTAGGAAGAAGATAGTTTCCAATTGTAAGTCTTATTGGTCTCCATTAGATCCTGATTCTTCAGTACCCAGGAGACTGGAAATTGCCTCCTTGACTTGGGCTTGTGTGAACTGTCTCACATCAAATGTTTCAATCACCACCATGCACATACAGAAAGAAGACCAGTTTCTTGGCCTCATGACACACAAGGACCCTTCCCCTTCACCTGGCTTCTGTTCACCTCTGCAGCCTCATCACACTCTCTGTCTCAAAATTTTTCTATCAAAAGGTAAATGTGTCTGAAATTTCCTGCTCTGTCCTTCTTTCATACATTTTTACATAATATTTCCTGTGTGAAAAACATACTTTCCAGGGGCTGGGGTTGTGACTCAGTGGTAGACCACTTGCCTAGCATGTGTGAGGCACTGGGTTTGATTCTCAGCACCACACATAAATAAATGGACAAATAAAGATTTATCAACATCTAAAACATTTTTTAAAATATAATTTCTAATCTTCTTAGAATGAATTCTCATTTATCTTTTAGAAATATTTGATCACTTTAGGCATGCTCTCCCAAACTCTCAGGTGATCTATGGACACTCCTGTGCTGTTTTCCAACAATCTGTGCATTTCCCTTGAGATTATAAAATTGCAGCATTTTCCTGAAATCCTGTGCATATGCATCTCCTTACTGGAAGTTTCTCAAGGACAGGGGTGGCCATATCAGGGCTTGGCATCAGCCATGATGTGAAAGTTGTTTAGAATTTAGTGTTGGGATGGAAGGACCTATGCAGCTCCCTTTCTCCAGGTGTATGGAAATAAGACAGCAGGTGACTAATATTCTGATGCTAACACATAGGAATATTCATGCATATGTATACATTAATATGCAAGCATGTATTTCTTTGCTTAGCCAGACAAGTGGGCATAATGAAAGGAGAGCCCAGGATCAATGAATATACCTCGTCCCCAGATGCTGATTTTTAACATCATTCTTTAAAAAACACACCAGGGCACTTTTGAAAGGTGGCTAATTACAGGCTGGAGCAGGAAACACCCCAAATTATCTGGGAGCATATTATAGTGACAGAAAATAAGGAAGTGGCAGCACACACACACACACACACACACACAGCATGTGAACACATCAAAGACATGAGAACCAATTAGAAAAGCTCCCAATGGCTGGAAGCTAGAAGAGTTGGACTGAAGTAAATACTTAAGTTGTATTGATTTATACAACTTAAAATGTAAAATAAATATACATGAGTTGATATTCATATATATAAGTGATTGAATAGATCCACAAGTAGGAGAGAAGAGACAAATGTCCTGAGCACAAAAGTTCATGAAGATATTCTAAACTAAAGGAGTAGGGTAACATTAGTCCCCATCCTTTGACTGTTGGGAGTGTGCAGAGATTCACTTCCAGAGTGGAGGATGTAAAGGGAGGAGAAAGAATAACTTCACAGGGGAGAATCCTGACAAATACTTCTCAGCCAGGTGGTTGGGGTTAACATCAATTGCAATAAGCCATAGTGATGGTAGGTCCCTTGATATGATGGCACTTTTGTTCTGGAGTCTTTGTTCTCTGAACGCATAACCATACTGTAATCATGAGAAAAAACATCAGGAAAATTTCAATAGGTGGGCATCCTGCAGTGTACCTGACCAGGATGTCCCAAAACTACCAGGTCATTGGAAACAAGAGAAGGCTGGGAAACTGTCGCAGTCAAGAGTCAGACAACATGGTGATGAAAGTTGTATTTCCTGGGTAATAAACATATTGGTTCAAGTAGGAATTGCTAACATTAGCACTCCTAAACTCACTTAAAGAAGTTGAAAATTTCACTGTCCACTCTCATGATCCTGCTCCAAGATTCATGCTTAATTTTGTACATGTGGTTCTGGTCCTTGCTCAGAGGGAGTGTCATCTAAGTCCTTTTGATAAACAGTGGTCGGGGAGAAGAGGAGAGAATGTCTGCCTGACAGGGTGGTCCAGGCCAGCAGATTAATGGTCCTCCTTGGGTCCAGAGCTGGCCAGGAGAAAGGTAGTTTTCCCCTTGAAAGTTTTACCCTAGAGGCCTGCAGAGGTGGTCCAACATGGAGGGGAAAAAGGAGAAAGAAAGCCACAGTAATTTTGGTAGAGTAATTAAATGCATTCACTTCACTGTTAAAGCCTACGACTCATACCTACTCATGCAGATGAAGCATCCAGATGACTGGCTGGATGGATTTAATTTTTCAAGATTTGTAGGGATGTCAAATCAACACATCTAAGGCACAAGAACCTTTGCTTAAGACTTCCTTCATATTCCTTATACATTACCTTCAACTTTCCAAAGTGCTTATACAAATCTGTGGTCATCTTCTGGCTCCAGCCCAATGCTCCAGCTGGATTTTCCAACCAATATCTTCCACTTTGCTTCAGGAAAAAAGTCAACACTGGATTAAATGGTTCTACCACTGCCTTGGAAGATCAGCACTCCACAACTTATTAAGTTGATGAGAACAGGTGATTATGGGAAGGCAATGAGGGATGCAGTTAAAAGAACAGGGTCCAAGCGGCCCAGCTGCATAGATGGAGAGACCCTGTGCAAAGTGAAATGGGGCCCTTTGTCAAAAATTTACCAAAACTTTCAAGGGAGTGATAGCAGAACAAGAAATTGGGCAAGCCCTGTGTGATGGCCAGGTCACAATCCCATGAAGCCAACACTGGTGTGGAGTAACAGAAATGGGCTCAAATCTCTCCCAGTCTTTAACAAATTGTATAACTGGGCAACTTTCTTACATTCTTAATTCAAGGATTTTCATGTGTAAAATGATAGTGAGAGGATCTAATTTTAGAATATTCAGACAATGGATTCAACAAAGAAAGCACACTGTATCATGAAGTAAGCACTCAATAAATTACTAATGATGATAATAACATTAATAAATAACAGTGTAAGTAGGAATCAAGGCTTGGGTTGGCAGCAAACCAAACCATTCCTGCCTTCGGATCTCCCTCAAGTGCAGACAAAGGGTGGCCAGGAGAAACTGCAGTCCCGCATCAGCAGGCTGCCAGTTGCCTGTTCCCACCTGCAGGCCTCAGAAAAGGCCATCTGGCACTGACAGTTGGCACTCCTCACGGCACAGAACGACGAGAAGGCAAGGTCAGGAAACTGCTACAGTGGTCACCTCATTGACAAGAGCATGTGTTTCTATTTACTATAGACTTGTTCCTCCAGAATCTCAGTCTCTTAGCCGTCTGAAATTTCCTGAGGGCCTTGTGCTTGACCCCCACACCTGGGTCTGTTGAGTTGGCTTCCTGCTGTTGCTGCCTGCCCGTCCACCCGCTCATTGACCTCCTGTGGACCAGGCTGCATAGCGTGTGTGCCCTGTGGCCTTCTTGTCTCTACACTCTCTCTGACCTGACACCATGACGTCTGTATTTGCCCTTGGGCTGCCTGCTGACTCTGTTTGTAGCCCTTTGAAACAGTTGAACACCCTCCAGTTTTGGCTCTTTGCCCAGAACAGTGACCCTAAGCTGCCCTGGGCCTTGTACACTAATGCCCCATAACACTGGCAAAACAGTCCATTTACCCACCGGCCTAACCCTGCTGTCTCTGTGGTCCCCTAAGGACCCAAACAACATCTAGTGAAACTTCTCCACCTGCCTCAAGTTGGGTGCTACCCAAGCATGTAATTCATTCCTTATAACCACAAACAGTCACAGCCTCAATCTGCAACATGGGAGGGAGCTGTTCTCCCTCCGTAGAGTCCTCCCTTTCCTAGCTCTGGGAATCCAGAATGGTTGGGCCTTCATTCTTCTGAGGTCAGCAAGAGTTCTCCATGAACATGCCTCTTTGTTCTTTATGACTTGATTATATTCATTAAAAAAAATCAAGTCCGCTTAGTGAGAATTAACCCTTTGGGATTATGTATTAGTTGACAATCCCAAATACCAAATCATTTACTTTTCATTTAGTAAGTATTCTGGCAGTGAGCCAAATTGCAGTGGAGAGATTAATAGTGAATCTACTCGTGCTTTTCCTGTGCTTAATATTGTGCAGCATTAAGTTGTCTTAACTCACCCAGAGGTGCCTCCTGTCTAGCTGAGGAGACTCAGTTTGCTTCAAAATGAGTGTCTTCTGATGCTGGCAAATTATTTCCATGCCACATTTCTTCGATCAGATAAGTGAGTGTCTCAGAGTGAGGTCTGGGCAACTGAGAGTTTGCAGGTGTCCCCAGGCTGTCTGCAGCATGGGAGTCCCTTAACAAAGTGATCATGTTAAAATGATCTTACTTTACTTGTCGGCAACAGTTGACAGAGCAATCCCTTGTCCTTCTTGAAACACTTTCTTCACTCACCGTCTCTTTCTTGATTATTCCAACACACAGTTTGCTTTTTCACTGTATCCTTGAAGTTCTTCATCATATTCCAGAACTCCAAATATTGGAATACCCCTTAGTTTTGTGCCCAATGGTGGGGGAAATCTTCCATTTGTTCCTTCTGGTTCTCTTGTCACCTGCCCCATCTCTGACCAGCTCTGTACCCTGGGAAGCTGACCTGGATGGATCCATCACAAATATTAGTGCCTGTTATGGGGTGGTTTGTGTTCTCCCCAAATTCACATGTTGAAGTCTGACACCCAGTGCCTCGGAATGTGGTTTTATTAGGCCATTGCAGATGAGACTACAGTCAAGTGGGGTGACTCCCTAATCAGTGTGATATATATCCTCATAAAGAGGGGAAATTTGTACCAGGATACACACACACACACACACACACACACACACAGAGCATACACATGAATGTGAAGTTAGAGATGAAGGTGATGCATCTGCAAACCAGAGAACACCAGCATCACCAGCAGATCGCAGAAGCTAGGGAGAGGTGAGGACGAGCTTCTCTCGCAGCCCAGTGTCCCTTATGGTGACCTTACACCTTCTCGCACCATTGAAACCTTTTATAAATAAACTTTCTTTGTGTATTCTAAATTTGAGCTTGTCATCTCTTTCTTTGGAGGCCCTAAGAGATACTGACCTTCTTTTCTTTTCTATATTCACTTCCTTGATAATTCCTTCCAGGCATAATGTCTGTATCTAAATGCCATCTCTATTCTAGAAATCTCCATTGAATTCCTGATTCTTCTGATTATCCCCTGGTTATCTCCCCTCAGTTGTTGAACAGGCTTAATAAACACTTACCTATTGCCAGAGGCAGTGGTGTATGCCTGTAGACCCAGTCACTTGGGAGGCTGAAGGCAAGAAGATGGCAAGTTTGACGTCAGCCCCAGCAATTCAGCAAGGCCTTAAGAAACTTAACAAGGTTGGGGATGTAACTCAGTGATAAAACACCCTTGGTTTCAATCCCCAGTACCCATCCCTCAAAAACCCTTACCATATTGGAAGTTAAGTTTTTGTTATCGTCCCCAACCTTGCTCCTCTCACAATCTCCCATCTCAGTGAACATCACCCCATTATTCTAGTAGATCAGGTAAAAGACCTTGCAGTAAGTAACACATGATTTTGTTACTGCAAGGTCATGTCTCTGACATCCCACATTTCAATTCATTAGCAAATCATGTTGAATCTACGTTAAAAAAATTAGACAATGTGGAGAAATTCATGGGTCTCCTGTACAGTCTGTCCTCTACACAGATTAGCCAGAGTGATCCTGTTCATATCAAGAGACTTTGGATCATGTCATTCTTCTAGTTGATACTCTTCCTTCCCATCTCTTCCAGAGTAAACGCCATGGGGCAGGACATAGGCCTGCAAGGCTCTCCACGGTGGAGCCTCAGTCTCCTCCAGCTCTCATCTCCTTCCTCCTCTCACTCTCTCAGCCATGCTGACCTCCTCAGAGCTCCTGACCACACCCAGTGTGCTCCCACCTCAAGTGGCTGTGTCTGCAGCTCCTCCCGCTTGAAAGGCCCTTTCCCTCACTTGGGGGACCTGCCCAACTCTCACACCATCATTGAGCACTGCTCCACACCCTCTTTGAAACACAAGCAACTTTCACCCCAGCACTTCCTGTGCTGCTTTGTTTTTCTCCATAGAAATCGCCACTCTCTGGCACATCAAACCTATAGTCCTGCGGACCCTGTCATGCCTAATTTTTTCTTCCCACCACCAGACTTGAAGGCATAAATTTTGTTCACTGGTGTCTTCCCTGCATCCAGAGTATTGCCTGGCCCATAGAGGGCTCTGGATAAATATTTGTTAAATGAATGAAATAAGGCAGTATCAATACTTCTGTTTCTGACCCAGATGAATAATTAATGTAATTAATACAAATCCAGATATTTCCTCATTGTGGTCTCTTTGCAATATTTAGCTTACCATTTTTAATGATTTTAATTTTCTCCCTTTTCTTGGAAAGCAGGAAAACATGGACAGGGTAAGCCATAGAGCCTTGAGGCAAGCTACATTTCATTCTGCTTGGTCTGTTCTGCTTAAATCTCCAGGTTCTGGGCTTGCTTTGATCCATTTACCATGCTGTACCCAGCAGGACTGCACTGGACTGGAAGTTACTCCAGTGCACTGTGTTCTCCCTGACCCCTGGAGCTCTATGCTGTGTGTTAGGATTCTCCCAAGAAACAGAACCAAGAGGAGAACCAAAATAGGAGATCTTTCTCTGTCTGTCTGTCTGTCTCTCTCTCTCTATTTTTCTTCTCACTACTTTATATATTATATACATTATACTAATATAATACTATATTAGTATTAATACTATATATATAATATATATAATAATTATATATAATCTCACTACATATATGCATACATATAGAGAAGAAGAGATCTATTACAAGGGATTTACTCATGCAATTATGGGAGTTGAGGAGTTCCAACCTCTGCTGCTTGAAAACCAGAGATCCAGGACACTCCAGATGCACTTTTTGTTTAAGTTAAAAGTTTCAGAACCAGGAGATCCAGTAGTGTAAATTCCAGCCTGAAAGCCAGGAGACTTGAGATCCAAGTGTTGATGTTTGAGTCCTAAGACCAAGGTTCCCAATCACCTCTTACTCTTAGAGATCAGTCTTTTTGTTCTATTCAGGTTCTGACTGATTGATGAGGCCACCTATTATACCCAGAGGGGCAATTGGCTTTACTTAGTCTATTAGTACAAGTGTTAATTTCATCCTAAAACACTTTCGCAGACACACCCAGACTATGTTTGACCAAATGTCTGAGCAACTAATGACCCGGTTAAGTTGCCAGAGAAAATTAACGATCACACTCAGTTTTAGTCCCGAGTCACCTATCTTACTCCTGGGTCTCAGTTGGGATGTCTCTTCTGAGAAATAGACTCCAAGTGCTTCAGGTTATGATTAACTTTGGGACCAATGTACTCTTGGAGCAAACTCTTTCTTTCTGTAATGGCTATCTACCACTGGATTGCAGTATTGGATTTGTTTAGAGAGCAGCTTCTCTGTTTATGACCATATCCTAGGACCTGGCATAATGCCTGCAGCAGAAAAGGTAATTCCAGATTTGTTTTTTTCAACTGTGCAAATGAACTATTGTCCACAGAGGGCGTATATTCCCATACTTTGTTATAGGAAGCATCGGAAAGAGAAGCTAAGAGAGTGAAGGAAAAGGGAGAAAATGACCGTGTCCGGTGTGGTAGTGTCTTGTACACTCTAAGGCAAAATGGGAGAGTTTGCATTAGGTAGTTGTTTGAATAACCATTATACAGCTCATTATGCTAGGAAAACTGAAAGTAACCCAACCTCTGGGCTGACAGGGTTTCAGTACCCTCTCACTTCAATTCTGGTTCTTTAGTTCCGTTCCAATGATGAAGCTGGGCCAGCAGTTTCAGCATCACAGGGACTTTGTTAGAAATGTGGACTCTCAGGACCACATACATGCTGAATCACATTTTGCATTTTAATATGGGACACAGGTGATATGAGAGAACCTCTGAGTTATGCCGCTAACTAGTTACATGTATTTGGGAAAGTTACTTTACTTCCACACCATGATCTCCTCATCTATATGGTGGAGCCAGAGAACAGAGGGTTGTTGTGATAACTAAATGAGATTCCTCCTCCTGCTTCCAATGTTTGCAGTGGAATAGCATCTCCACAGGGTCTGATTTTCCTTTAATCAGGGAAGTCCTGGGTAAATGGTAGTGGACTGAATGGACCACTGCATCTCCTCCCTTGATGCCATGACAGGACATTGTGCACCATGGTACATGTTCTTCAGCTTTTGAGCTTGATTTTAAGTTTCAAGTGGATTATATTTGGAGAGCGTGCTCAGTAGAAAAAGTTGTTGCTGTTATTTTTTTTTTTAATCTGAATATTGGTTTCTTGATTTCTGGGTTCCACATTGGATATTTACCAAAATTCATTTGGTACTAGTTATATATAAAACTCTGTTCTAGATGCTACTAAGAAGATAAATAAAACAAGGTCCCTGTCCTGAATGAAGTCATACTATATTACAGGAGCTTAAAGCTATCTGAAGTAAGTTAGAAAATGAGAAAGGTCAGTCAAGGTGCTAAGAGAGTTAGAGAAATGGAAACATATCTTCTTAGTATATATTTTACATTTCCCTAGTAGCTTTTTTTTTAGCAATTTATTTCTAATTATTGAAATAAATATTTAAAAAAGATACTCAGGCTTACTCTACTGAATTAATGTTCACTTTTTACCATGTCTTGTTTTGAGCAAGATTTATCCTCTTTCGTATTTTAAAAATTGGAATTAATATGCTCTTTCTGAACAGTTCAATTTAATTACTACTTTAAAATTCAAAGAGAAACATCATTAAATATTAATAGGCCAATCTGCAGAAACAAATCTTATTGGAAGTTTGGCTTAGGTAAACGGGGATTTGAGAAAGTATGACAAAGCCTGAGGAATAACAGAACCAAGAAACAGTTTGCTTTCTCTAAATTTATAAAAGTAAGCCTTAAGACTATGATTTCCAACAGCTCTATGGGTCAATTCTAGTGCTCATAGGGAAAAAAAATCTGTAAACGCCATGTAGGTAATATTAGTGCAAGAAGGATCTGCACAATGTGCAGAAGACCTGGGGCCAACTGGGGGACCTACTTTATGCAAAGGGGAAGACATTGCTGAGGTCCAGCTAATGTGCCCCAGAGAATGTCCAGGAGTACTTTTTGGGGTGGAGTCAGAAATCTATATTTTAATGTGAAATGTCCCATTTTTGGTTTTATTATTTTAAATAACAGTTCAATTGTAAGCATGGTTAAGTCAATATAATCATGTCTATATTTTAAATAAAACTTTCATATTTCAAGTTTGCAACTTCTCATCCGAACAAAGAGTCAATGAATAGTTAGTTCATCATCAATCACTTGGAGACCAACAGAAATCAACCAGTGATTCAGTGATGCTCAAGCCCAGCCAAAGCATTCAGTTCATAGGGAGAGCTTTTTACAAGACATTACACGGTCCCACCTGCAGAGATTCTGATTCAATTGGTCTTGAGTTGGTTTCTGACACCAATAGCTTTCAAAATTCTGCAGGTAATTCCAAGGTACAACCAGGTTTGAAAACTGCTGCCTCAAGACAGCATGCCCACCTCCACCCAGGTTGCCATGCCTCACCTGACCTCTATGATTCCTGAGGTCCCCAGAACTGCTGGAGACCTCTCTCCAGCAACACCTGCTTTTGTCATCATTTTGGAACCATTATTGGTGACCAAGGACTACCACAAAGTCAAAGTTGCTTTGTTTCTGAAGAACTGTGTGAGTTTGGTTCATGAGCAGTTCATGGAGATAGCATTCCGTACTCCATTGTTTCAGAATCCCATTTTTCTTTCAGCAGCAGAGTGGGAAGGAAATAATCAGGATGGATATCATCTTGCTATTTTTCAATTTTATGCTGCCTAAACAATATTCATAACAAGTGCTGTGGTAAATCTTTCATTTACTGTCACAGTTTTTCTACTGTTTTGGTGTACTTTTATATTTTTACTCCCTCTAAGTATCGAAAACAAATTAAATTCAGCAAAATAGAAGATCCAGGGAATACAGCAAATAATTATTCCTGCCAAGCATGAGTATTTAGCACCTGCGTGTTTGGGAAACATTCAAATTGCTTTGCTTTGTATATGCTGTAAAAGTGCTCCCTAGAGCTGAGGAAATCTCTTTTGGATTTACTTGTTATTTATGTATTTATTTGATTTTGAAAATGTCGGCAGTAGGTGAATTAGGTTAGGTTGCAGGGTCTCTCGGTACAGTCACAAGGTTTGGGAATATTGCATTTGGTCTGGATCTCATATTGGAGTCGGGTTTGGGTTATTAATCTGTGGACCTGGGGCCGGATGGATTATATTAAAGTAAGACTTTGTACACTTTCATATAACTCATTTTTGTCATGCAGCATTATATTTCTCAGTGGCTAAAGGTTCACAAATGGCTCATAAATATTTTGTGAATGAAGGCTTGGGAATGATAGTTTGTCACAGCCAGAATGAATGGATGGAAGAGATAGAAGAAAAGGAAGTGAGTTACAGAATTTTCATAGCTCCCGCATATCTTGGGGAACTGATTTAGAGGCCTGTGTAGTTTCTCCTTAATTACTTCAGAGATGGTTTTGGAAAATGCAACTCTAAATGGAGCACAGAATGATTTATGGCACTATTTTATGAGATGGAATTAAAAATTCAAACCAGAATGTGTGACTGTGGCAGCGTGGGCTACTCATTAAGCAGCAGTGAGCGCTGCCATTCATTTCTCTGCATCTGCCAGGGGAGGAACACGCTGATACCTGCCCATTTGACTAGACTCAGCAGGAACAAGAGGTTCCCAGATCAGTGACTGGAGAAAACCTCCTTGTGGGGAGTTGGGCAAAACTCCCCAAGTTCCAAAAAAGAGAAAAGTTGTCAGCTTACCCAATGTGACATAGTCTGGGGAATCCATGCTGTCTGAAATCCAGACACACAGCCCTGCCATTCAAGAGCTTGTGCCTGAGATTTCTTTATCTGTCAAAGGGGTTGGTAGCAACCACAGGCTGCTCTGTAAAGACAAAATAAAGTCATATATGGAGGAGCTGCTGGTGAATTTGATAATGGTTTATAAATGTGAATTATAATGTGAATGATAGTCTAAAATCTCCAAGGAAGCTGCCCCAAGATCTCTTCATACATTACTAGAATGAAGCAGAACAGTTGCTTCACAACTTGATGGTACCTAGGGGGCGTGCTGAAGGCCAAAAAGAAACCAGAATGAAAATTCTCTGAATTTTGCCCACTAGTATCCATTTAAACTCTGCGGGGCTCTGGCTGTGCACATCGGCTATTTCACAGGCTCAGTTCTCAGGCTCTATTCAAATGTGCAAAGATGCAGTGTCCCCAATTGATTTAGGAGTATCTGGGTTTTTTTAAGATCACCTTCTTGCTAAGCTGTGGGTGTGTTCAATGTGATAACCTGAATTCAATGCAATACTTGAATCTATCCCTTTAGGTTTCTCAGCCTATAGGTAAAAATGCTAAATCTCCCAATTTCCATAATTTGCTCTTCAACTGCCCTAAAAATGGCTAATGGTATTTTTAAGGCAGCAGAGTGATGGAAGTCTAAGGTCCCAGCAGCAGAGTATTCTGGTGCTTCTTCTCTCTGACCACGTTCTTGTCTACCTGGTCCCTGCCAGCATTTGTGGCCAGTATGAGCTGGGATGTGTTGGCTCTTATTGATAGGGTTTGGTAGACCTCCTTTGCAATTTGGCCTCACCTAGATTCTCTGCTATTCTTTTTGAGTCTTGCTGCATTCCTTTCCCTGGAACAGTCCTGATATGGTGTTCCCTGTCCCTTCACTATCAGAGGGTCCTATTTTCTCTCAACTCAGACATGGCCTTGCAGCCATGTCTCTAGGATGGGCAGGAGAGCATAGGTCCTTCCCACACAGAATCAAGAGTGTCTCCAGAAATTTAAACACTGGCCATTCCTCTGATGATCAGCTGGTGTTATTAATCATCTTTGATGTCACTATTCCTCACTAGCATGTCACAGTGGTAATCTAATATTCAAATCTGTTCTAGAGTTCTTTGCTCTTTACTTTGTTGTCTACTTGCCTAAACTGCTTGCTTTTTTCAGTCATATTCTGGAGAGGGGACCCTCATGCCTCAGTCACCTCCTCAATTCCCCACAACGTCAGAAGGCAGGATGGACTTGTCTTGGCTCATAGCACATCCTTCTACTCTACCAAACAAGGCTCTGGTTTGGAGGTGGTGGATGCAAGGGACATGTTAGTACGGAGCACACTTTGAAGTCTAAGTCCTCCAGGTTACTTCCTGATATGCAAAATTGCTCTAACTTTAGATAAACATTCCTCAATATGGTCTGTCTTCTGAGCCTATGTCTCACTGCAAAATCTGATTTTGAACGCCAAACATAGAAAAGTAGTTATTTATTTCTCTTTTGATTAAAACAATTCAAATACCCTGCCCTCTGCCCCCCTACACACATACACACACAAACAGGCTTTGCATCATCCTAGGTGCTAGGGGTACAGTAGTAAAGGAAGCAAACTAAATTCCTGCTTCCAATCAGCTCTACTAGTGGAAGGGTGATAGGCAATAAACCAAATAAGTAAGATAAATACGTGAAGTGTTGATATGTGGTATTGTGGAATATATAGCAAGGAAGAATGGTAATAAGTAATGCAAATGAAGTCCTGGGTTTTGCTTTATAAGTGGCAATTAAACAAGATGTGATGAAAGCAACAATGCAAGCCATGACCATAAGCATTATCTGGGAAAAAGTCAGGCCAGCCAAGGTAATATATAAAATTAGACGATCATGTGATTCTTGTTTTTAAGTCTATTGATATGATGAATTATGTTTATTGATTTCCATATGTTGAATGAACCTTTCATCCCTTGAACCCCACTTGATCGTGGTGCACTATGCTTTTAGTGTTTTTATATGCAATTTGCCAGAATTTTATTAAGCATTTTTGCATCTATGTTCCTCAGGGATATTGGTCTGAAGTTTTCTTTCCTTGATGTGTCTGTCTGGTTTGGGTATCAGGGTGATATTAGCCACACAGAATGAGTTTGGAAGGGTTACCTCCTTTCCTATTTCTTGGAAAAATTTGAGGAGTATTTGTGTTAATTCTTCTTCAAAGGTCTTGTAGAAGTCTGCTAAGAAGTCATCTGGTCCTGGGCTTTTCTTGGTTGGTAGGCTGTTGATGGCTTCTTCTATTTTGGTGCTTGAAGTTGATCTTTTTAAATTGTGTATGTTCTCCTGATTCAGTTTGGATGGATCATATGTCTCTAGAAAGTTGTTGATGTCTTTGAGATTTTCTATGTTATATGAGTATAAATTTTTGAAGTAGTTTCTAATTATTTTCTGTATTTCAGTAATGTCCCTTATGATATTTCCTTTTTTATCACAAATTTTAGTAATTTGAATTTTCTCTCTCTTTCTCTTCATTAACTTGGCTAAGGGTTTATCAATTTTATCAAAGAACCAACTTTTTGTGTGGTAAATTTTTTTGAATTGTTTCTTTTGTTTCAATTTCATTGATTTTAGCTCTGATTTTAATTAGTTACAGTCTTCTAATCATTATGGTGTTGATTTGTTCTTCCTTTTCTAGGGCTTTGAGATGTAATGTTAGGTCATTTATTCATTGACTTTCTATTCTTATAATGAATGAGCTCAATGCAATGAACGTTCCCCTTAGCACTACCTTCATAGTATCCTAGAGATTTTGATATGTTGTATTGGTGTTCTCATTTACCTCTTAGTATTTTTATTTTATTTCATCCCTGATTTCTTCTGCTACCCATTCATCATTGACTAGAGTGTTATTTAATCTCCAGGTGTTGGAGTAGCTTCTATTTTTTTAATTTTATCATTGATTTCTTATTTCATTCCATTATGATCTGATATAATGCAGGATAGTACCTCCATTTTTTGTATTTGCTAAGAGTTGCTTTGTGGCATAAAATATGGTCTATTTTAGAAGAGGATCTATGTGCTGCTGAGAATAAAGTGTATTCGTTCATTGATGGATGAAATATTCAATAAAGCTTTTGACAAAATATAGCACCCCTTCATGTTCAAAACACTGGAAAAACTAGGGATAGTAGAAATATACCTCAGCAATGTGAAAGCTATCTATGCCAAATCTAAGGCCAATATCAAAAATGGAGAAAATTGAAAGCATTCCCCCTAACTATTGGAACAGAGAAAAGATGCGCTCTATCACCACTTCTATTCAACATAGTTCTGGAAACTCTAGCCAGAGCAATTAGACAGATGAAAGAAATTCAAGGGATACAAATAGGAAAAGAAGAACTCAAACTATCCCTATTTGCTGGTGACTTGATTCTATATTGAGAAGACCCAAAAAACTCCACCAGAAAATGTATTGAAATAAAAAATGAATTCAGTGAAGTAGGAGGAAATAATATTAACAACCATAAATCAACTGCATTCCTATATATCAGCGATGAATCAACTGAAAGAGAAATTAGGAAAACACTCCCATTCACAATAACCTTAAAGAAAATAAAATATTTGGGAATCAATCTAAACAAAGAGGTGAAAACTATAGAACACTAAGGAAAGAAATTGAAGAAGACCTTAGTAGATGCAAAGATCTCCCATGCTTTTAGATAGGCAGAATTAATATTGTCAGAGTGGCCATACTACCAAAAGTACTATGCAGATTTAATACAATTTTTATTAAAATTCCAATGACATTCTTTTTAGAAATAGAAAAAGCAATCACAAAATTCATTTGGAAAAATGAAAGACCCAGAATGGCCAAAGAAATTCTTAGCAAGTAAAGCAAAGCAGGAGGTATCACAATACCTGATCTTAAACTATACTGCAGAGCCATCGTATCAAAAAATGTCATGGTATTGGCACCAAAACAGACAGGTGGACCAATGGTACAGAATAGATGACTGAGACAAACCCACATAATTTGGTTATCTCATACTAGACAAAGGCACCAAAAACATTCATTGGAGAAAAGATGCCTCTTCAACAAATGGTACTGGGAAAACTGGAAATTCATATGTAACAAAATGAAATTAAATCCCTATTACCCTGTACAAAAATCAACTCAAAGTGCATCAAAGACTTAGTCACTAGAACAGAGAACCTGCACCTATTAAAAGTAAAAGTAGGCCCAAATCTTCACCATTTTGGCTTAGGAACTGACTTCCTTAACAAGACTCTGAAAGTGCAAGAAGTAAAATCAAGAATCAATGAATGGGATGGATTCAAATTAGAAAACTTCCCAAGAAAGGAAACAATCAATAACATGAAGAAGTAGCCTACAGAATGGGAGAAAATCTTTAACACATGCACCTCAGATAGAGCATTAATCTTCAGGATACATAAAGAACACAAAAACTCAACACCAAAAAATCAAATAAACCAATAAATAAATGGGCTAAGGAAATCAACAGATATTTTACAGAAGAAGAAATACAATTAATTAACAAATTTATGAAAAAATGTTCATCTCCGGCAATTAGAGAAACACAAATCAAAAGTACTCTAAGATTTCATCTCATTCTGGTCAGAATGGTAATTATCAAGAATAGAAGCAAAAATAAATGTTGGCAAGGCTGCAGGGAAAAAGGTACACTCATATATTGCTGGTGGGACTGCAAATTGGTGCAATCACTCTGGAAAGCATTATGGAGATTCCCCAGAAAACTTGAAATGGAACCACCATTTGACCCAGCTATCCCACTCCTAAGTTTATACCCAAAGGACTTAAAATCAGCATACTACAGTGACACAGCCACATCAATGTATATATCAGCTTAATTCACAATAGCTTAACCAAGGAAGCAACCTAGGTGCCCTTCAATAGATGAATGAATAAAGAAAAAGTAGTACATATACACAATGGAATATTACTCAGGCTTAAAGAAGAATGAATGTACAGCATTTGCAGGTAAATTGTTGGAACTAGAGAATATCATGATAAGTAAAATAAAGTCAATCCCCCAAAATCAAAGGCCAAATGTTTGCTCTGATATGCAGATGCTAATTCACAATAAGCAGGGGAGCTAGGGAAAAATAGATGTATTTTGGATTAGGCAGAAGGGAATGAAGGGAGAGAAGGGGGTATGGAGGCAGGAAGGGTAGTATAATGAACTGGATATTATTACTCTATGATTACATGACTGGTGGGATTCCACATCATGTGTAACCAGAAGAATGAGAAATTATACTCTGTCCATGTGCAATGTGTCAATGTGCATCCTACTGCCATGTGTAACTAATTAGAACACATAAAAAATTAGGAATAGAAAAGCAATTTAATATTTTTTCACAAAACTTTTTATATTCTTATCCCTGATTCCAAAAGATGATGCTTGGTTTTAAGAAGATACCTCCATATTGAATATTATTAACAAATTATAGTTAAAATGTCACAAATATCCAGTCACGTCTATGTGCAAAAATCTTTGAGAAATCTTCAATACTTTTATGACAAAAGTCACTCATTTATCCCTGAAGGGTATAATTGGAGCTGGGGATGAAAAAATGGATGTGATGTTGTTCCTACTTTCAAGGAGCTCCTATTCAGTTTTGGGAAATGCACTAAATTATAAGAGTGTGCAATAAAGTCAATTGCAGAAATGTGTTGAGGGTTTGTTTAAAACACAGAGTGGTATTGAACTTGCTCCAGGATGGAGTGTGAGATCAGGAAAGACCTTCCCAGAGAAAGGCCTGAATCTGAACTGAACCTTAAGGGTGAATAGTAGTTACCAAAAGAGGCGATCTGAGCAGAAGGGGCAGCATGAAAGTGGGACAGACTGGTGGACTCAATGTAGCTCTGAGTGCTGGGAGGAAGGCGCGAGGTGGGCAGTGATGAGACACAGGCTGGAGGAGTGGATGAAACAAGCAGAGCTACTTGAAGCCCAGCCTCCTGCAGGGCACATCTTTCTTTCAAGGTACATCTCCAGGAGCCCTGTCAACTCCAGTCTTCACTGTTTAAGCTGAGCTGGGTGTCAGAGTGTCCACTCTACTGCCCATTTCTACAGAGACTGTTCATCTCCTAAGTCCTGATTACAGCCTGCCACAGCCTGGGAGTCCTCCTTCATTATAGCTGTCCTGCCTGATCTAACAAATATTTGCCACCCCTAGGTTGCACTCCCATTAGCTCAGTCACTGCTGTCCCCTGTCATTTCAAGGTTTCAAATATGTCTATTTTTCTTTCTTGGATTTTGAATTTGAGAGTACAAAGTACCCTGTGTTTCTCCCACATCATCTAACACAATGCTTTCTGCATATGGTGGATGCCCAATCTGTACTTGTCAAAAAATGCATTTTTATTATTTTAAACCTGCATAGTTTAATATGATAGCCACCAGCTTCATGCAGCTATTTTAATTTAAATGAATTAAAATTGAATAAGATGAAAATTCAGTTTCTCAATCTCATTTGCTACATTTCAAATGCTTAATAGCCCACATAAAGCTACTATACTGAGGAATGCAGAAAACATTTCCAGCATCTCAGAAAGGTCTTCTGGCCATCACTGCTTCAGAATACTTTTTAAAAGGAATTTCCAGATGAGAACTGCTTCAGACCACTTTGGAATCATATGTATAAATTGTCAAAAGAGCGCCATTCAATTCTATTGCACGCGATGTTAAAGTTATTGATGAAATGTTGTAATATGACTCCAGGTAATTTGTTTTTACAAGCTTGGCAATACACAAGTAGATATTTATTGAACAAATAAAAATAACAGCATTTATTGATGTCTATTCTGCACCAGGTATTATGCTAATATGCTGCGTATATTATATGATGAATGGGTGTGTGTGTGTGTGTGTGTGTGTGTGTATGTGTATTTCTTTCGAACAGGAATTGTCCATAGGGATGCTTAACCACCGAGCCACATCTCTGGCTCTTTTAATTTTTAATTTGAAGAAGGGTCTTTCCTAGTTGCTTAGGTCGTTGCTAAGTTGCCAAGGCTGGTTTTGAACTTGGAATCATCCTGCCTCAGCCTCCCAAGCTGCTGGGATTAAAAGCATGTGCCACTGTGCCTAGCATGTTATTTGTATTTTAATTTAACCTTTAGAGCAACCTTTGAAATATATGTATTATTGAAGAAGACAGAACTTAGGTCATTGTGGCGAAATAATTTGCCTAGGAGATATAGTGAGAAAGAGGAAAAGCCAATGGCCCAACTCAGTATTGCTGACCTCAAAGCCAGTCCAGAGAATGTCATAGATATATGTATATATGTGTGTGTATATACATACACACCTATACACACATTCACTCACACATGTATGTGTGCATGTATACATGATTTATATCAGTCACCCAATGTTGCCATTTTTTCATGTTTGCTTCTTTTTATAAAATAAAGATTTACAGATTATAAACATCTTTAACCCTTCCCAGATTCTATTCTATTTCCTTTTTTCTTCTGCAAGGGTGACTACTCTCCTGAAGTTAGTCCATAACTTTCTACCCAGGTGTCATTATTGTCATTATTCTTACATATATCCAAAACAGCATATTATAATTATTTTCAAGATTTTTAATCTAAATCAAAGGAACAAAGTGCTCTCCAATTTATATTTTCATTTAATTTCCTTTTCAGGATTTATTTCTGTTGATGCATTAATCTCTACCATTTTATATCATTCCATGTGTTGATATGGTACAGCTTATTCATTTTTCTATTGAAAGACAATTATGTTGTTTCAAATTTTGTCTTTTATACACAATGTTGCTGAGAAGATATCCCTATTTGTTTCTTTAAGCATATTGCAAACATTTCTCTGGATATTTATCTCAGAAAGGAATCTCAGCATGCTTTATAATATGTCTCCATATCTCTTGATAGCAGTAAATTGTTCTAAAAATGGTTATTTAAATTTTTATTCCCATTGGTAAGCCTTGGAATCTCTCATTTTTAAAACTTTCTGAAGCACTTGGAATTTTTAGACTTTAAATTTTGTCATTTCAATGTGTCCAATATGTTTTTTTTGTTTTTATTTCATTACTGAAGTTTAATGTATTTTCTTATATTTAGGCATCATCCAGATTTTCCATTCTGTGACCTGCCTAACCATATTCATTACCTCTATTTCTACTTGATTTATTTTTCATTTATTTGTGGGAATTTTGTCTATATTCTAATCAATCCTGTTTTTTAAGTGGGTTGTAAATGACTTTCTAGTTTGTTCTATTTTTATCTTTTTAGTTTGTTTTTATAAATTTTTAATTTCAATGCAGTCATATTTATCACTTTTTTTCAGAATTTTCAGTTACAAAGTCTAAAGATATTCTTATCATGATGCTAACATGAAAATCTCATTTTCTTCTAAAAGTTTTACAAATGCTTTTTACAATAAGGACTTTGGTCCATTTTGGTTTTATTTTTATGTATAATGCAATATAGCTATCTATTTTTTTTCATATACAGATATCCAACTTGAATATTTTAGTTTTGAACTACCACTTTCCTCTTTATGCAGAATGTAACTCTGTTATTAATGAAATTTTAGTCTCTATAAAGGTAAAGACCTGGACCTGACCTCTCTTGTGGACCATTAAATCTATTTTATTTATATCCTTGTTTCCAGTCTTGGGATTTTGGATATCTGACAATACACTTGTCCTCTTCATATTTGGGTGAAATTGAGTTGACTAGTTTTGGCCCTTTCTTTCCTTCTTAGTCTCTGGAAAAGCCTGACAAGTTTCAGTCTCTGCATTTTCATTCTGCCAAACTACCTCTACTTAAAGTCTATGCAATGGAGGATCCATACTTCAATCCTCTCCGTTTGATGTGATAGGCAAAGCTAGTTCACAGGACCCTGGGAGACCCTCCCTTCCCCTTCACACTGCCCATCTTACCAAAGCTATAACCTATCATATTTGCTATAATTTGAATCTGGAGTGTCATCTACAGGCCTCTGTAGTGAAGTCTTGGTCCCCAGCTTGGTGACATTGAGAGGTGATGGGAAATTTAAAAGTTGGATCCACATGGGTGATTTTAGGTCACTGGGAGCATGTACTGAAGGAGGATTGTGGGACCCCAGTCTCTTGTTTTCAGTTCTTGGTCAAGAGGTTAGAGTTTATTTTGCCATGTGCTCCCTGCCTTGGCCAAAGGGAACCCCTAATCAGAGGCCTAAAAGCAATGGGTCCATCTTATCATGGGTTAAAATCTCTAAAACTGTGAGTCAAAGTACACATTTTTTACTTAATAAGTTATATACATTTTACTTTATAAGTTGATTGTCTCAGGTGGGTGTTATAGAAATGGAATGCTAATACAAACTCCAAGGGTAGTGATGACAAAATGATAAAACAAATGATAAAATAATTCTACACTCTTATCAAAAGATGAAGTCTACCTGGGAAAAGGTGATGGAATTAAATCAGAAAGGAAAGGAGGTTGTGGTTGATCCTGAGAAGACTTGGGGAACAGAACTTGGCCAAAATCAGACTGGTGAAGAACTGGCTGGCTGTGCAGGACTTGGTCTGTGTGATTCATCCACATGAGCAGGGCCAGAAGGAAATGTTAGATCCACTATATACAGGATGAGAGGTCAAAATCTAGGTAGAAGTGATCAGAGCACTGGGATGGTCAGGGTCTATGACAATTGACTGGATTCCTAGGAGCCTGTTAATTACCTAACAAAAAGCTAAAGCAAATGAAGTCATCACAAGGGGAAGAAGCCTTGCTCCAGTTACCAGACCTCCCCCAGGAAGATGTCCCACTAATTAGGCAGTGTGGCAGAATGGTGTAAGGAGCAGATCTTAAATCCAGAGGTGTGGTCACTAGCCCAGCACTACTGAGCGGCTAAATCACCTTTGGAGGTTTACAGTGTTCTCTGAGCCTCTCTAACATGAAGATGATACTAATTTTTACCTCACAAATGAGAAAGGCACTAAGCAAAGTGTATGGCAAACAGTAAGCGCTCAAGAAATGTTATTTTTTTCCCTTGAGAAAAAGTTCCTGTTAAAGTGATCTACCTCCAAATGTCATCAATACTACCTCCTTTCCAGTTCACTAAGGGAACACACTTGATTCTGTGCTTTCCCAGTGGCTGATAGCTCTCCAATCTTTCCTTCTCTTGGTCTTAACCTGGGCTCAAAATCCAGCCACCATCACTTCCTGCATGGGAAAACGGTTTATCTGTCTTTGTTTTCTCATCTGTAAATGGGGAAAATCATAGTTAAGGTTATTAACATAAGAAGTTAATATATAAAAGTGTTTAGAAGAGTGTTTAGCACGTATAGGTCCTCTAAAACACTGATACCACACTAGGCATATAGAGTTAAATGTCTCCTTTCTGGCCCAAAACTATCTGAGTCAAATACAGGTTTTTCTGTTTGATAGATGATTGATGTTAGAGAAGTTACTTAAATTATTTACCTTCTCTATGAAAAGGAATAATATCCATCCCACAGGGTCATTTTGAGAATTAGTGGGAATCACCTACGTTATCTCTCTGATGTATCGGAATTGCTCAGCAAATCTAAGCTTTTCTTTTACAACAGTCCTGGCATAGGGTCTAGGAAGGTCCCGTGAAATTGGAGGTGATATTCAGGTCGAGGATGAGGGTAATGGCCAGCCTAACATAATGGAAATTGTATCCAGCCTCCCTCCTATATGCCACAGGAGGGCAGTAGGATTGGAATCACGGGTGTGCTAGCCACTGAGCTTGGTGTGCAAGCTGGATAAAAAGACATGAGAGAGAGGGAGGGGGGGTTGAAATTACTTTAATCTTGAAGAAGTAAGATGTAATTACAAAATAAAAACTCAATATCACAGCTGTGGTTATCCACCCAAATACAATCTTCACAGTTTGTGAATTCAACTTCCTATTCATTAGTGGCTCTCCCTCAGCTAGTGGAGGTCTTCTAATCAGAAATGAATTCTTAATAGCTTCCAACCAAAGGAATCACAGCACAAAGGTCACTGTTTATTTTTTAAGTGGCTTTTTGTAATATAATACCAGAGATTATCATGATAAGAAAATTTACTCCTTCTGGAACTGGTTGGGGGATGAAAGGGCCACTTTCCTCAAAGCTCCAGGTTGACAATGTCACATTAAAGGCACTGAAGTAAAGGGAAGTCCTTGGAGGAGCCCGATACCCAGTGCATATAATCCAGGCTTTTGTTCTAGGAAAAATGATCCAGAGCTTAGCACTCTGACAGCCTGTATCAACCAGGGTATAAGATTAGAATCAGTAGGAATAAAACAAATTAACAATGACTTAAGTAGGACAAAATTTACTGTATTGCTATCTTTACCATGTAGGCTGATATGGAAGCTCCATTGTAGCACATGGGCTTCAGAATTCCAAGCTCCCTTATTGTGCTCCTTGGCATCAAATTATTGGTCAGCACTGTGAATTCCAGATATTGTGAGGAAGAAAGGGGAAGGAGGCAGGGGGGCTTGTGCCTTTCTTTTAAGACATGTCCCAGAGGTACCTGTGGTCTATGCAAATCCCATTGGTCAGAATATGGTCACATGACACACATTCTGCAAGGGAAGCTGGGGTATGTAATCCTTGTTCTGGGCAGTCATGTTCTCAGGTTCAAATCCCAAATGATGGAGGTAAAAGGAAAATGAGGGGATATTGGGGTAGATTTTCTGTTCATCGGGCCTGTGGAATTTGACTTGATACCACAGGGCTTGGGAACAGTTCTCATGCTGAGCCAGTCCTCAAAGACAATCCATAAGTCATTCCTTAGAAATGCATGTCTCTGCAATAGCCTTTTAAGACAGTGCCCATATTTTAGATACTTTTATTCTACTTAGTAGAAGAGATAATAATCATAATACAAGTAGACAATTATACATGTTATGCAGAGATGCTAATCAAGCGTTAGGAAATTTGGGAAGTAAAGGTTTACTTCCCATACAAATGCCACCTCTTCCTGATTCATTCATTCACCTGTCACTTATTCATTCATACAACCCTGTGAAGCTTTACGTGACCACTAAAGATGGAAACTAAGGAGGGGGTACTAAGCTGAGGAAATAAAGGTGTGGTCTTTGACTTTGTCTAAGACCTAGTCAGTTAAGGCTGTGAAATGGCAGATGAGACTGGAAAGAAAGGCAAAGAAGACTAAGGCCAGATGTTACAAAACAGGATATTGTGTCTTCCCACACAAAACTCTAACACTGGAGAAGTATGTAGAATTTCACATACTAAAGACACTCGTTGACTTGGCAAAAATCAAAATGAAATACATAGATTATGCCACATATAAGCTAGAACAGCTACTATAAACTTTTGCAACCATGCAACCAACATTTCTCCTTTCTCCCCTTCCCAGGGCTTAGTCCTAGGTAGGAAAGGAAGCGGTGGGTATTTGCTGACATGTTGAGTTCTAAGATGCACCAAAACTTGCCAAATGTCTGAGAAAGAAGAGTTCCAGGCATGGGATCTCAATGTTACTAGGAGTTTGATCATAATTTCTCTTCTCGCCTCTTTTCTCCTCGTATACTGTCATTGCAAATTAAAGTATTGAACTATTAAGACCACATGAGATAATGGATAAATACCATCAGGAATCTGGCACTTAGGTTCTAGTTCCAAATCAGTCTTGAAATTGTGAACTGTGTTCAGTCCATATATAGGTCGTCTGTTTGAGACATGTACTTTACTTTTCCACACCATTAGAAGGTCTGAGCAGAGAGAATCCTTAATGACCTGGTTGTCAAAAGTATGATCATTCCTCAGTAAGATCACATAAGAAAGTGAGGAGAGGTGAAGAGAGATGATCAAAGAAAGGAGATGAACCCAATTCTTTTTCTCAGAAATGACACTTGGGCAAGGCATTGGATTTTTATAGGACATAGATGAGAAATATAGACGATCCTCTCTGAATCCAAGAGATCTGGACATTGTGTGAATCACACATGAAAGAATAATATAGTGAAGCTTCATTGGTTACATCAAGTCATCATGGTGATTGTGAAATCAGTTATATATTTAAAAATATGTGTTCCACTAGTCACTAGTCACCAGGAAATGCATTCAAAATTTAGGCAAATGTAATGACATTTTTCACATGGCTGCAGTCCTTAAAGATACAAAGATATGGAAAATGTAATAGATTAGGAAATATCTGGAAAAATATCTTGGTTAGTACTGTATATCTTCTAAATATCTCCCCCGTTTGGAATAGATGTTTGTCTGGCTCCACCCCTGCCAACACACACACACAGAGGGAACAAGTATTCTGATTTTTTTTTTAACCCAGAGCTATTTTTCCATTCTCATATTTGAGAAGTTCAGTTTTCATTTTAGAGATTTACCTTCAGTTATGTGAGAGCAGAACAAGATCGGAGGGGGAAGGTGTGAGTGGATAGAAGCAGGAGTAATTTTGTTTTGTTTTTGTGTCCCCAGGAATGTGTTTTGATGCTTCCTATTTTCCAAGAACCAATTTTCTTATGTAAAATTGAAAAGATTTTACATAAGATGTTCAAAGTCATCTTGGAAAGAAAATAATGGAGCTAACTTACGTCTCCAGCACATGTCAAGGTAAATACCTTGAAGAACTTGAAATGCCTTGGAGTACTACAATTCTGTATAAAATATGAAAAACGTAAAAACATCTCTGGGCAATCATGAAAGAACCAAGTGTGCAGATTCTAAATACAAAAAGAAAGTGGAATCTTGGTGTATAAACAAGCACCAAAGCATGCTTTTACCTTGAGGATCTGTGCTGCACCCTGGGGACTTCTCAATTTTT